>JANBXA010000069.1:63500000-63530000 GCA_030556225.1 Cricetiscus sungorus | reverse complement strand
GCGCACACAGGACTGGACTAGTTTAGGTGGCTGGTGTGACTGCCGTGGACACAGAGATCACAGGAATGGGCATAGCAGACCTGGCTATGTGCTTGGGATAGCAGGCAATGAGACTGCATGGTTGTGAAGGGTCAGCAGGTTCCACAGAGGGGCACCAGCTCTGTGAGTTTCCTGTAACACCCGTGCAGAGTGCGCTGAACAACCCCAGGTGTCACCAGCACTTAGTCCGAAATGTGATTACACCCCCGGGTGTGTGTAGTGTACATGTTATGCAGCTGCATGCGGTTACGCTAGCTGAGCCATCTTGCTTGCCTGCTTCTCAAATTTTGGCCACACAGATTGAGAGTATATCCGTAGCATTAGGAAAAACTTATTTGAAACCAGCAGCTAACAAAACACTTAATTAAAAAAATCATCAAAAACAATTCCTAATAGTGCTATAAAATGGCTCAGAGAGGAAAGACGCCAGCCACCAATCTTGAGGACCTGAGTTCAGTCCCCAGAACCTACATGATGGAACCAACTCCCCTGCAAGTTGTTGTCTGTGATGTGTGCGCCCCCCCCCATGTACATAAATAAATAAATAAGTGTGGGTCATAATGCCACATGCCTTTCATCCCAGTACTCAGGAGTCAGAGACAGGTGGATCCCTGTGAGTTCAAGGTCAGCCTGGTCTACAGAGTGAATTCCAGGCCAGTGAGGGCTACACAGAGAAACCCTGTCTTAAAAAAACAAAAAAAATAAAAATAAAAACAGGGGCTGGAGAGATGGTTCAGCGGTTAGGAGCACTTGCTGGTCTTCTAGAGGACCTGGGTTCAATTCCCAGCACCCACATGGCAGCTCACCACAGTCTGAAACTCCTGTTCCAAGGGACCTGACACACTCACACAGACACATATACATGCAGAATAAATGCATATAAAATAAATCAAAATAAAAAACAAACAAACCAAAAAAAAAATATTCCCTACAACTGGATCCCAGGAGTTGGAGAACAACTTAAACATCCAAACTTCATCTCAAGAAAACAAAAAACTGGAGAATATGGCTCGGCATTTAAGAGCACTGGCTGCTCCTGATACCCAGGTGTGGCTTCCAGCACCCACATGACTCTCACAAACATCTGTCTTTCAGTTTCAGGGGATCCAGTGTCTTCTGACTCCCAAGGTTACCTGACATGTCCATGGTGCACAAACATACATGCATACATACAGGCAAACACTCATATACATAAAATAAATAACCAAAACAATTTTTTAAAAAAAATAAAAACAAAACCAGCCAGCTGTGAAGGCAAATGCCTTTCCCAGCACCCAGTAGGCAGAGGCAGGTGGATCTCTGTGAGCTTGAGGCCAGCAGAGCTATGTGAGACTCTGACTCAAGTTAAGAAAAACTGTAGGAAGACTAAAATGACAACAATATAGTCAAGTACAAACTATGACCCAGCCCTTTTCAGTAAGGAACAATCAATCCGGGATAGTAGCAGTCCAGGGTGCCGATGCAGGCCTGTAACCCATCATTTCAGAAGCAGAGGCAGGAGGAGCATTAATTTATCTATTTTTGGTTTTTCGGGACAGGATTTCTCTGTGTAACAGCCTTGGCTGTCCTGGAACTCACTCTGTAGACCAGCCTGGCCTTGAACTCACAGAGATCCACCTGCCTCTGCCTCACAAGTGTTGGGATCAAAGGCGTGCACCACCGCCACCTGGCTAGATCATTGAATTAATAATAGTTCTTTGGTTATTTCATGACATACACATAAATAAATCTTTAAAAGGAGGAATGTGAGGGCTGGAGAGATGGCTCAGTGGTTAAGAGCACTGGCTATTCTTCCAGAGGACCCAGGTTCAATTCCCAGCAACCACTTGTCAACTCACAATTACCTGCTACTCCAGTTGCAGGAGATGTGACACCTTCACATAGACACACATGCAGGCAAAACACCAATGGTCATAAAATAAATAAATAAATCTTAAAACAAAAAAAGAGGAGTGGGAGAAGGGAGGGATGGCAGGAAGGACAGAGGAGAGCCTGTTTCACCCTGTAGTCCCACCCTTGAGAGGCCAATTGTGAGGATAACTGCAAGCTTGAGGCCAGCACAGCCTTACATGCACACTCTGTCTCATAATAACAGAAAGAGAGAGAAAAAAGAGCAGTGTTTAAGCCTGGAGAGAAATAGGCCAGGTTGTTACTTATTTGAAAGATTTTGAGTGGTATTTGGTATGTTCTTTCTATGAATCATAATATTTATGATTTTGGTGTGTGTGTGTGTGTGTATGTGCATGTGTGTGTGTGTGTGCGCGTGCGTGTGTGCATGTGTGTGTGTATGCGTGTGTGTGTGTGTGTGTGTGTGTGTGTGTGCGTGCGCATGTATGTGTGGGGACATGAGTCTGTGCAGATATAGATCCCAAAGGCTGATGTCAGGTGTCTGCCTCTGTCCTTCTCCAATTCATTTTTTTTTTTAATATTTCAAACAAGGCCTCACCATATAGCATTGGCTGGCCTGGCACTACATCTGTAGACCAGGCTGCTCAAACCCCCAGAGACCTTCATCTGTTTAACCCCAAGTGTTGGGGTTAAAGGTGTGTGCTACCTTGACCTACTATGACTGGCTACCTTGGTTTTTTTTTTTTTTTTTAAGTGGAGACAGAGCCTATTACTGAACCCAGAGGTCACCAATGGTCTAGACTGGCTGGCCAGCTCTAGTAGTCCTCCAGTCTCTCCCATGCTCACCCGGAATCCTCCCAGCATCTCTGGCTCCATGTTGAACTTTTTTCCCCCTCTCACATGAATCTGAGTTACAAATAATTACCCACTTGGTCTCATCAAAAGGCCATCTAAAGAGAATGGAGAATTCTGATTGTACTCCACTCACACCCATAGGCTTAATGTAAATGCTAGGTTTATAGATGATTAATTTCATATTTGAGCATAAGAGAACAATTTAAATCAATTATGTGCAATGTCATTATTAATTCTATGTAGTATACCTTTAAGTGAAGGAAAGTACTAGATTGCCAAGAACTATCAAATTTATGATTCCTTTTATATCAGGCTTTTTACAGGGAAGCATTCTATAAACCTTGTGTAGAACTTGGATGCCACAAAATCCAGGTTATAGATTTTCTGTCTGTAAATCAACAATTTGATCTTTATATGGATGCATTCAACTATAAGCCATGCAATAAATTTAAATTTAAAACTATGTGGGTTTTATATTCTTTTCACTAGAACTATAAAATCCTAGTGCAGAAGTCATGAATTCAGCCTCATGCCTCTAGGCAGCTCCATAATTAAGTCATCCTAGACAGGTAATCGTCCGTTTGAAGGAAAGTCTGTATATGCTTGGTAATCCATTCTTGTAGTGATCTCCCACCAGAAATTTCTTTATTACATCTTCTAATTCTAGTGTTTGCCTTTCACTCTAATCCTATCTCCTCTGACTTCTGTAGGAGCTTATCTCATGGCAAAGCTTCTTCGGTAAACATCCTCAGTACATCATTTCATCTTACTCTGGTCCTGATGAGAAAGCATCACTTCATTCCATATTCATCATTAACACTATCTGTGCATATTAACCTATTTTTTTCTTCTGTTTCATTAGAGTATAATCATTTGCTATTGCACTGGCCCTTTAATAGAAATCTGTATGTGGTGCAGAATATTGACAAAGCAAAATATGACCTTCATGTATGTATCTGTAATTTCTGACTATAGTAGGTTATAGTAGTTTGAATCCATACAGGGAGCTAGAGAGATGACTTGACAGTTAAGAGAAGCAAGGTTAAGAGTTCTTGCTTCGCCAGGAGATGGTGGTGCACACCTTTAATCCCAGCACCCAGGAGGCAAAGGCAGGCAGATCTCTATGAGTTCAAGACCAGTCTGTTCTGCAGATTGCGTTCCAGGACAGCCAAGGATACATAGTGAGGCCCTGTTTGAAAAACATCAGAACAAAAAAAAGTGATTGCTGCTCTTGCCAAGTGTGGTTCTCAGCACCCATGTCGTATGATTCACAACCACTGTTAACTCCAGCTCCAGAGGACCTGCTGTCTGGCCTCTGCTGGCACTCAACTCATGAACACACACCCACACTCACTCCCCCCACACACTTAAAAATAAAATAATAAATTTAAACAATGAGCTTATATAGATAAATGATTTGCATTGAGTTGAGTTATGTTTTGTTTTGTTTTTTGGTTTTTTGAGACAGGGTTTCTCTGTGGCTTTGGAGCCTGTCCTGGAACTCGCTCTGTAAACCAGGCTGGCATTAAACTCACAGACATCTGCCTGCCTCTGCCTCCTGAGTATTGGGACTAAAGGTGTGCACCACCACCACCCTGAGAGTTGAGTTATGTTTAATGAAGTTTATCAGAGAATATGTCATTATTGTCCATATTGTCCATATCCTTTCTAGTGACTTAGCCATTTTAGTGATACTGATTTCATGTTGCAATCTGGCATGATATTAAGATGCACAACTTAATAATAAGCACAACTAATGAGCCTGCCACTATACTTGCTGTATCTCCCATTCAAAAACTACTCCCTAAGACACGGGCTGTTGCAGAACATTAGTTTAAGATACATTGGTTTCTACTGTAGGGTGTTTGTTTAATGATGCAAAGATGTGTTGAATTTTTTTTGTATTTGTTTAACTGTGTTACTTTGCCTGCTTAGGACACCTGATATGGTTTAATAGAAAACTGCATAGCCAATAGTTAGGCAGGAGAGGGACAGGCAGGGCTGCCAGGCAGAGAGAAGAAATGGGAAGAGAAAGAAGACCCAGAGGAGAGGAGGATTGAGAAAATGAGGAGAGGATGCCAGGGGCCACACAGTCACACAGTTAACCAGTCACAGTCACAGTCACACAGTCACAGCCACACAGTCACAGCCACACAGTCACAGTCACACAGTTAACCAGTCACACAGTCACACAGTCACAGTCACACAGTCACAGTCACACAGTCACACAGTCACAGTCACACAGTCACACAGTCACAGTCACACAGTCACAGCCACACAGCCATAGTCACACAGTTAACCAGTCACACAGTCACAGTCACACAGTCACAGTCACACAGTCACACAGTCACACAGTCACACAGTCACACAGTTAACCAGTCACACAGTCACAGTCACACAGTCACACAGTCACACAGTCACAGTCACAGAGTCACAGAGTCACACAGTCACAGTCACACAGTCACACAGTCACAGTCACAGTCACAGTCACACAGTCACAGTCACACAGTTAACCAGTCACACAGTCACAGTCACACAGTCACATAGTCACAGTCACACAGTCACAGAGTCACACAGTCACAGTCACACAGTCACAGCCACACAGCCATAGTCACAGTCACAGTCACACAGTCACACAGTCACAGTCACAGTCACACAGTCACAGTCACACAGTCATAGTCACAGTCACACACAGTCACACAGTCACACAGTCACAGTCACACAGTCACAGTCACACAGTCACACAGTCACAGTCACACAGTCACAGTCACACAGTCACACAGTCACATAGTCACAGTCACACAGTCACACAGTCACACAGTCACAGTCACACAGTCACAGGCACAGTCACACAGTCACACAGTCATAGTCACAGTCACAGTCACACAGTCACACAGTCACAGTCACACAGTCACAGTCACACAGTCACACAGTCACACAGTCACACAGTCATAGTCACACAGTCATAGTCACAGTCACAGTCACACAGTCACAGTCACACAGTCACAGTCACACAGTCACAGGCACAGTCACACAGTCACAGTCACACAGGCATACAGTCACACAGTCACACAGGCATACAGTCACACAGTCACACAGTCACACAGTCAGTGACAGAGTAAAGAAAAGAAAGCTAAGTAGAATAGAGAAAGGTCAGAGCCCAGAGACAAAAGGTAGATGGGAAATTTAATTAAGAAAGACTGACTAGAAACAAGCCAAGCTAAGGCTGGCATTCATAAGTAAGAATAGGTCTCCATGTATTTATTTGGGAGCTGAATGGCAGGCCCCCAAAGAGAAAAAAAATCCACTACAAGGGGCAGTGCTAATTTTTTTCTTTTGACACAGGGTCTCACTGTAGTCCAGGCTGGCCTCAAGCTCACAGAAGTCCTGCACCTGCCTCTGCCTTCAGAGTGCTGACCATCAACTTCAGAATGCATGAACAGTCACACATACATGCCCATATATGTGCAAATATGCACAAAAGCACCACACACGTATAAAAATGGAAGAAAAAAATAAAGGTATCTGAGAGCATATATGTTAGCATTCAGTTAGTTAGTTAGTTAGTTTTGTTTGTTTTTGGAGACAGGGTTTCTCTGTGGCGTTGGAGGCTGTCCTAGAATTAGCTCTTGTAGACCAGGCTGGTCCTGAACTCACAGAGGTCTGCCTGTTTCTGCCTCCCAAGTGTTGGGACTAAAGGTGTGGGACACCACTGCCTGGCTTAGCATTCAGTTTCTATTCCTCCCTTTTAAATTCAGTATCAAAAGAGTTTACATTTGACCTCTGAAAATGAAGACCACATTTTCCTGCCTCCCTTGCAGCTAGCTATGTCTGGCTAACCAATGGGATAGAAGTAGAAATAGCATGTTCAATTTCCTAGGCTTATTCCTCCTTTCTCATTATATGTGGTGGTTGAAGCTCCACTGTGGTCTGTACCTTATGATGATGGTAAAATGGAATCTAGAAGCACTCAGGTAGGCTATCATCCTAAATGACAATATCCACACTTTCTGTGTAAAAGACAGACTTTTGCCTTAAGTGCCAGGGGTGTTGGTTTCTTCTACAGGCACCTGCATCCATTTCTCTTGACATTTTGGTTGTGAGCCTAGGCTTTAAAGAATCTACACCTCAGTGTATAAATTAGTGTTAGGGACCCAACAAAATTCCAAGCTTGAAAAAAGTTGCATATGAGGGGCTGTGGAGTAGAGATGACAGACCAAACAGTGTCACTGTCATTCTGCTGCTGGTGGTAACGGTGTGACTCCCTCATGCCCCTGGTCTTTGGTTCACTCCCTCTAGCACAAACTCCAGACAAGTATCATTTTTTTACTCATATTAGAACTTGTGTTTGTTTTGCAAGGCCACTAAAGGGCAGGAGGATGGTCTGCAGCTTCTGTTTGGACATCGGCACTGGAGGTATGCGCCAGGGGTAGTCTATATAACAAACACAACACTGAATTTCCCCCTAAAAGACGACTGGGATCCAGTAAGAAGGAAGATGCATTAGTAATTTTCTTGTTGCCATGACCAAATCATGTGCAAAAGCAACTTAAGGAGATGTGTTAGTTAGTTATTTGTCTGTTGTTCTGATCAAATATCTGACAGGAATCAATTTAAGAGAGAAAGGGCTGAGCTGGGCGTTGGTGGCCTTTAGTCCCAGCACTCGGGAGCAGAGGCAGAGGCAGGCAAATCTCTGTGAGTTTGACACCAGCCTGGTCTACAGAGTGAGTTCCAGGACAGGCTCCAAAGCCACAGAGAAACCCTGTCTACAAAAACAAACAAACAAAATCAAAAAACAAAAAAAAAAACAAAAAAAAAAAAATGAGGCAGGGCTTACAGTCAACCGCGGCAGGGAAGGCATGGTGACAGGAGCATGAGGTAACTAGACTTGCTGCATTGATGAAGATGACCCCCTCAGGTGCACAGGGAGTGGCTCTATTAGGAGGTGTGGCCTTTTTGGAGAAGGGTGTCAACGGGAGTTCGAGAGCCCAGATGCTCAGGCCAGGCCCAGCATCTCTCTCTCTCCTGCTGCCTGCTGACCCAGTCAGAGAACTCTCAGCTGCCATGCATTCTGCCATGGAGACAATGGACTCAGCCACTGAACTCTAAGCCAGTCCCAATTCAGTGCTTTCCTTTGTAAGAGTTGCCGTGGTCGTGGTGTCTCCTGACAACAATAGGACAGCGATAAGAGGATTGGCAGTCGGGGAATAGAAGGCAGACAGAAGTGTAATGGGCCTGTGAAGCCCCAGAGGCCTGCCTGAGTCACTCACATTCTCCATGGAGGCTCCACGTCTACAAGATTCTACGAGTGTCTAAAACAGCACTTCAGCTGGGAACAAGAGGTTAGAGGGCAGGAGCCTGAGGGAAAGTTCACATTCAGTGCACACCAGGGGGGATTTATTTGGCTCACGGTTTTAGGGTGCAGTCCATTGTGACAGGGAAGACTTCCCAGCGGGCATGTGAGGCGGCCAACCGTGCTGTGTCTTCCCATGGCAACAACCCTCTCTGGAAGCACCCTCAGACATTGCCGAGGTCTGTATCCTAAGTGCACAGTGAGGAGCAGCCATCACAGATGGGAAGCACGGTGGGCTACCAGCACACCAGCAAATGCCCACCGCTCTACCCTTCTTACTTCCGCTGAACCAAGACCGAGAAGACATCAAGAAGGATTTTTTTTTCCACTTAACGTTTTCCTGTTCCAGTGCATCCATTTTGCCACCAAGCGTTGCCATTTTCTTTCACAATATCCTATGTGGCAGGCGTTCATCATTTCTTCCTGGAAATTCTACTGTAAGCAAAGCCCTTCCGAGACCGCTTAGAGCACGTATGTGCTGCGCACTCTTTGGCAACAGAATCGTGAGGAAGGGTGGCGGCATTGTGTACAAGCTTCAATCAAACATCTTTCTTTGGATCTTCAAAACACTTAAGGAATAGCAGGAGGTTTTTTCTTTGTATAAAAAAGAAGCTCTCAGCCACAAAAAGTTATTAGTATTCTTTCAAAAGCCAGTATCTGTCTTGGCAATCTTGTATTTTAACACTTTTTTTTCTTTTCAGAAAAAAAAAGTTGCAAAGATTCAATTTCTTAATTTATCTGAAAGAAAAAAAAAAGTTCAAGCATTTCTCATTTACCAGGAAGGCTCTCAGATGGGCATAAACGGCAGTCATCAAAAATGAGTACTTTCTGTAATCTGGTCAATCTCATTATCGTTCTGTTGCAATTATCTGGAAATTTCTGGGAAATGATTTTCAACATCTGTTTTCTGTTGTTGTTTTTGTTTTTTTACTTTAGACAGGGTATCTCTACATAGCCCTGCCTGTCTTGGAACTCACTATGTAGAACAGGCTGCCTCTGCCTGAATTAAAGGCGTTTGCTACCACGTCCAGCTCAGGATCTGTTTTTTTAAAATGCTGCCCAATTTAGTAATACTAGCTGACATTTCAATAATGTATAAATAAACCTCATTCTAGCTCAACATTTTGGAGAAACTATTCACAGTCCCTGAATAAAGCATCTAGTTTTGTAATTCCACTACTTTCATAAAAATACTTTTTTTTTGGCATGTGTATTAGTGTATGTGCATGCATATGTATGGACACACGTATGTGCAGGTTCGAATGTGCACATATTTGTGTGCGTGCATGTGGAGGCCAGAGGTTGAGATCTGGTGTCTTCCTCAATCACTCTCCAGGGACAGCATCTCTTCCTGACCGGCAGCTAATCAGCTCTGCTAATCTAACTGCCAGCTTGCTCATTCAATGAGTTTAGCTCTCCTGCTTGCTCTGGGGATCCGCTGGCTCTAACTCCTGAGGACTGGGATTATAAGCATGCCACCATGCTTGCCTGTTTTTTGTTTTTAATGTGGGAGCTGGGAATTCGAACTCTTATCCTCATGCTTGCCTGCCTGACACTTTATCCACTCAACAGTCTCCCCAGGCCTCATAAAAATACTTTCACTACATCAGCAAGTTGTCCTCCCTCTCTTTCATGCAACTCAATTGATACTTTTTTTTTTTTTTTTTTTTTTGGTTTTTGGAGACAGGGTTTCACTGTGTATTACCTTGGCTGTTCTGAAACTCACTCTGTAGACTAGGCTGGCTTCGAACTCACAGAGATCCACCTGCCTCTGCCTCCTAAGTGCTGGGATTAAAGGCGTGCAGCACCACTATCCTGCATGATTGATACTTTTTTTTTAAAAGGTTTATTTGTTATTTATGTGAACATGTGTGTTATGTTAGGTCAGGTTCTCACAGAGGCTGGAAGAGGGCATCAGCTCCTCTGACACTGAAGTTCCAGGTGGATGTGAGCTACAGACATGGTTGCCAGGAACTGAACTCAGGATCTCTGGAAGATCAGCAAGTGCTCTTAACTGCTAAACTGTCTCTCTAATACAACCCTGATTAAAATGCAAACAAAGTTTTGGCAGAGCGGTGGTGGTGCACACCTTTAATACCAGCACCCAAGAGGCAGAGGCAGAGGCAGAGGCAG
Source organism: Cricetiscus sungorus (assembly GCA_030556225.1). Lineage (NCBI taxonomy): Eukaryota > Metazoa > Chordata > Mammalia > Rodentia > Cricetidae > Cricetiscus > Cricetiscus sungorus. The sequence goes on along the minus strand of JANBXA010000069.1, from coordinate 63,519,772 downwards.
AGGCAAAGATCTCTGTGAGTTTGAGGCCAGCCTGGTCTACAGAGAGAGTTCCAGGATTGTCAGGGCCACACAGATAAACCCTATCTCAAAAACAAACAAACAAACAAACAAAATCATAAAGTTTTATACTTTTTGAAATTTTATTTTGAGACAGTGTCTCATGAAGCTCAGGCTTGCCTCAAACTTTGCCATGTAGCACGGAGACCTTGAACTTCTGATTCGGTTGCCTCTGATCCCCCAGTGCTGAGAGTACAGGCATGCACCACCCTGGTTCATGTGGTGCTGGAGACTGAACCCAGGTCCTTGTGCTTGCTAAGCAAGCACTGTACTAGCTGAGCTTCATTCCCAGCATGCACTTCGTTTTTAAAGCTCTTGCTATATTGCCTAGGCTGGACTTGAACTCTTGAGCTCTGGCCAGTCCTCCTGCCTCAAGCCTTCCGAGTAGCCAGGACTATAGTCCCATGCCACCAGACCCAGTTTTATATCATTTTAAATGAAAAACCATGTAACCTGCCATAATGTTTTTAAAGTAATTTCTTACTATACTTATGAAAACTGTAAAGAATATGGGGGGATTAGCTATCTCATTACTCCTTGGGGGACTGAAATTAGTTTGTGTTTTATGCTCTGTCACACAATGTACATGGTGCTACTTTCAATTGAAGAAACAGTCACAGAACTACACAGATCCAAGGGGAATTGGTGAACTCATGATAAGACAAGGGCTCAAAAAAACAATTATTATGATTTTTAATAGGGTCTCACTATGTATCCCTGGCTAGCCTGATGCTCACTATGTAGATCAGGCAGGCCTTGAACTCACAGAGATCCTCCTGCCTCTGCCTACTGAGTGCTGGGATCAAAGGTGTGCATTATCACACCCGGCTCATTACATTGTGTGTGTGTGTGTGTGTGTGTGTGTGTGTGTGTGTGTGTGTGTGTGTGCACTCATTGCCTATGGAGCTCAGAGGACAATAAGCAGGAATTGGGGCCACCAGTCTTGGCAGCAAGGACTTTACTCACAAAATCATCCCAGCAAAAAAAAGACTCTTGTAGCCACCTTCAATTAAGAAGCAAAATGAAACAGTTCCAAGTCATGTTAAATGTAGAACAGGTGAGGGGAAAGAACCCATATTTAACACCATGTATCTATAGAGGGTTTTGTCGTCATTTGATATGGGCTGCTCTGTACGGCCCTGGCTGTACTGGAATTCGCTCTGTAGACCAGGCTGGCCTTGAACTCACAGAGATCCATCTGCCTCCTGAGTGGTGGGATCAGAGGTGTGCACCACCACTGACAGGCTGAGATGTTTTGAATAACTTAGTGAGGATGACATCTATGGTGACACTGCTTTAACTCCAGATTCCTTAAGCCAACTGAATCTTCTTTAAGTCCTTTTCCATGAAAGAACAAAGAACTGTAAAACTAATAACATGATTTCAAATGATAGTATTTTAAAAATGGGTGATAGGACCTGTTGTTGGATTATATTTGAGCAACACATTTCACTTGTGATGTAGATTGTACCGAATGTGATAGCCTCAGAAACTGATTTAGAATTTAAACAGACCACATGTGAGCATGATCTAAAATTCTAAGCATATTTAAATGTGCATAGCCAGGCATAGTGGTTGCTTGATTGCTTTTACTGTTGCTGTGATAAAACATCTGGAAAAAGCAGTTTAAGGAAGGGAAGGCTTATTCTGGCTCCAGTTTGGGGATTCCAGGCCATCATGGCCAGGAATTCAAGGTGGCAGAAGTTGGTCACCTCACACTCATAGTCCAAAGTCAGAGAACGATGAGCATTGGTTCCCAGGGAGCTTTTTCTTCCTTTTAGTCAGTCCAGGGTCCAAGCCCAGGGAATGGTGTCACCCATAGTGGACAGGTCTTCCTACTTCAGTTAACCCTACTTAGAGACTTCCTTACCCGTCACAGGTGTGCCCAGAAATGGGTTTCCTAGGCAATTCTAGATGCAGTCAAGTTGACAATGTTAACCCTCACAGTAGTACATGCGTGTCATCCAAACACTCAGGAGGCTGAGGCCGGGGTTCCATTCAAGGCCAGTCTGGTGGACCTCATGAAAAGCATGCCTCAAGTACAAGCAAACAGTACACAACATAACGCTCCCTCTTTGCTCCTGCTACCCTGTTAGATAATCTCTTCCTCAGAAACTGTTCACAGCTCTGTCATGCCACTGCAGATATCTATGCATGTAGTAAGATGTAAAAAAAAAATTGAGTATATATGTTTGCATCTGCATGTGAATAGCAGAAGACATCCTTGGTGCATTTCCTTAATTGCTTTGCTTTCCTACTTTATTATTTTTTTTTAATTTACAATTATTTCTCTCTCTCTCTCTCGTGTGTGTGTGTGTGTGTGTGTGTGTGTGTGTGTGTGTGTGTGAGAGAGAGAGAGAGAGAGAGAGAGAGAGAGAGAGAGAGAGAGGGAGGGAGGGAGGGAGGGAGGGAGGGAGGGAGGGAGAGATGGAAAAGGCATGCCACAGTGAGAGTTTGGAGAAGACCAGAGGACAGCTTTGTGGAGTTGGTCCTGTGGGTTCTGGGGATGGAATTCAGGTTACCAGCCTCATGAAGTAAGTACCATTACCGATGCATGATGGCCCCTGCTTTGTTTGTTTGTTTGATTTATTTATTTTGTTTTGTTTTCTGAGACAAAATTTCTCTGTAGCTTTAGGGCCTGTCCTGGAACTCCCTCTGTAGATCAGGCTGGCCTTAAACTCACAGAGATCTGCCTGTCTCTGTCTCCTGAGTGCTGGGAGTAAAGGTGTGTACCACCACTTCCCACCCTGCTTTGTTGTGAATTTATTTGCGTGGGTGCGTGCGTGGGTGCGTGCGTGTGTGCGTGTGTGTGTGTGTGTGTGTGTGTGTGTGTGTGTGTGTGTGTACCATGGAATTCAATTGGATTCTTTTACCCCGTGAGTCTATCTCAGGTCACCAGGTTTGGTGGCAAGTACCTTTGCCTGCTGAATCACCTCACCAGCCCTCCCACACCCTTGTCCTGTGCTTTGATGAAAAAAAAAAATTGATTTCTGAACAAATGTTAATGTCATATGCACTCAGATTCAGCATTTTAGGCAACTGGGAAAACATGTTAGTACATGTATCATATTGTATAATTAAACAGAAATTATTTCATTTAGCATAGAAAGCGAGGCAATGTTCTTCTGCGCTCACGGAAAGAAAATTAGAGTTAAAGGCTAAAGATGAGTCAGTGATTCAGAGTTTCTCTTTCATGGCCACAGTTTGATTCCCAGCACCCACATAGTGACTCATGACCATCTGTGACTCCACTTCCAGAGGACCTAAGCCCTCTTCTGACCACCCTGGACACCAGGCATGCATATGCATATGATGTACATACATACATGTAGACAAGGCACAAATATGCAGAAAATAATGATATAAAATCCTTTTTAAAATCAAGCTTAATATCTCAACCATTAAGCAGTAATATTTTTGAGCGACTGAACAAATTATAGCCTTAGACTTTTTTGTTTGTTTATACTATCATTTCAAGGGTTTCTGGTTTTTTTTTTTTTTTTTGGTTTTTTTTTTTTTTTTTGTCTTTTTTAGACAAGGTATGATGTTGCCAGGTTGCCAGGTTGGCTTTGAACTCTCTATGCAGCAGAGGATGACTTTGAACTCCCAATCTTCTCCTTTCAGCTCTGGCATCCTGCTATCACAGGCATGGGCCCCTACACCTGGATTACGTATTTCTAATGTTGAGTTCTGAATTTAGTAGCAGAATTCTGATTTCGTGCATCTGGAGTGATGGCTCAGTGGGCAAAGCCCTTGCTGTACGAGTGTGACACTCGAGTTTGGACCTGGTGGGTATGGTGGCCCATCTGCAATTCCAGAACCCTGAAGGCAGGCAGGGAATCCCCACAGCCAGCTGGCCAGCAAGACTAGCCACCAACTGAAAATTCTGGCACCAACTGAAAGGCCCAGCTACAATGATGAGGAGCAGAGGGACAGAGGGAGACTCCAATGTCAACCTCAGGCCTCTACATGCACGCACACACGTGCACATGCGTCTGAGCACACACATGTACTCACACATCCAAACATACATGCATGAACACCACATCCCCCCTCTCACACAGAGACATGTGAAGAAAAAAAAAAAATTGAATTCCAGGATAGTGACAACAACAAAACCATGCTTCAGATTTTCTTCAAATCCAGGGGATCTCTTCATCATTTTTTAGTGAATTCATTTGTCACATTTTTTCCTCGTGACTTTTAAAACTCATCTTCCCTATGGAGAATAAGTATCTTAAATCAATAGCTATGGAAAAGCAATCACTGATGTGAGAATGGACATTTGTCAGCGACAATGTAAAAACGATATCGTGTTGTCTGTTTGCTGTTGATTATGTACTTCATTAATTCTTTATCTGATTTCTAAATATGAGCAGATGGTAAAACAGCACAGTATCCGCACATGTAGAGTGAATGGGGGACAGGAAATCGATGGAGAAATCATCGTTCAGTGTGTGGCTCGCTGAAAACTATTGGAACCCCTATGGTAAAGAACCATTGGGTTGTGGTATCCGCTATCAGCGGAGAGCAATCCAGAGGCTCGGGGGCTGCACATGGCACGGTGCTCTTGGCAAACGTCTCGAAACTCTGGCGTTTGGACTTGAAACCATTGAAGACTTGGGCCAGCAGGTGCTTTATATAGCCTGGGACGGCTCTGTTGCCAATCGTCTCCTTCACATCTGTCCCTTCGTTTCCATTCTCAGCGCTACCATCGGATTTCAGAGCCATCTGCCTTCTCCCACAGTCCTTGTGATAATCTTCTTAATTACCCTCTCTTCTTTGGAGCATCCTCCTTTCTGACTTCTTTGCACAGAGCTACGCATTAATCTTCATATAGTTCTAACTGTTCTTCGGACCCCCTGAAATGAAATCTGATCACCTCGGCTAAGCAAGCTAAACCCTCCCTGAATTCCCGCTTTAGTCCCTGTCTGGCCTGATACTTTATGTCCTCTGAGGCCCGACTAGTCACCTTCATGAAAACAAGCCTCATTCTCCTGGCTCAGGCCACCCCCTTTCCCTTGTCTATGGGCTGTTATTGCTGGACTCTTCACCGTCCCTCGATCCACTGTCCTTGGCTAAGGCGGTTTCCTGGGGGGCTCCGCACCCGGTGGAATCCCACATGGAAACTAGGAATGAATGAGTCACTCTGGTTAAACATGTGACCTGCGCACGATTCCTCACAACACTCTGTGGAGATGGCATCTGTAAGAATCTGTAAGTGGCAACAGCAGGGCAGCCTCTAAGGCCACACCACTTCTCTGTGAGGCTTTCCTCTGGAGCTTCAGTGACCACTGAGGCTGAGGTACAGATTCTGCTCTTCCTGTTTTGAAACTGGTTCTTATGTGGTGGCCCAGACTTGCCTCAACCTCGCTATGTACACCATATAGCCAAAGATAGCCTTAAACGTCTTATTCCCCTGCCTCTACCTCCCAACTGCTAGGGTTTCAAGGCCTACTCCACCTTGTCCAGTTCTTTGCAGTGCTGGGGATTGAACCCAGGGCCTCACAAATGCCAGGCAAGCACTCTACCAATTGACATACATCCACAGCCAGCGGTGCCCTCTCCAGTTCCACCTGATTAAAAGTGCTCAGTATTACAGGGCCTCGGGGCTGGGCTTCCACCACTCAAGAACGGTGCCCTTAAAGCTCTGGTGTGTCAAAGCTGTCCTGCCCTTCAGAGACTTCCTTACTGTCACAGACATGTGAGGTCCATGGTGAGGCCATTCTCTTGGAGCTATTACTCTGATCTCAGGCCACCCAGACGGTCCCTCTGAATAGCTATCTGTCTCTCCAGATGCTTCCAGACTTCAGTGGAGACAAATCTCCCACTTTGAACTCTGGCCCATCTTCTTTCCAGGTTCTTAAACACACAGCCATGTCTGGAGATGTAATGCAATAGTAGCTGGGAATGAGCCCAGATTCCTCCCCTCTCTCACTCGAGGTCTAGGATGGAAGAGAGTAAGTAGTTTTTATTGAACACAGCTTCAATTTGTTAGTGTATATGTCTTCCTTTTTGAATTAGAAAATCCAGTCCATAAATCAGGCATGGTGGCACATGCCTGTTGTGCTGGCTAGTTTTATGTCAGCTGGACACAAGCTAGAGAGCCATCTGAAGGAGGGAACCTCAGCTGAGAAACTCCCTCTGTAAGAAGGGCTGTCAGCAAGCCTGTAGGGTATTTTCTTAATTAGTGATTGATGGGGAGAGCCCCGCCCATTGTGTATAGGATTGCCCCCAGGCTGGTGGTCCTGAGTTCCATAAGAAAGCAGGCTGGCTGGATGGTGGTGGTGGTGTACACCTTTAATCCCTGCAACCGGAAGGCAGAGATGGTGAGATCTCTGTGAGTTTGAGGCCAGCCTAGGAACAGAGGGAGTTCCGGTACCACCAAGGCTACACAGAGAAACAATCTTGCTTGAAAAAAAGAGGAAAAAGAAAAGCAAGCAGCACTTCCTTCATGGCTCCCTCAGCTCCCGCCTCCAGGTTCCTGCCCTGTTTGAGCTCCTGTCCTGACTTCTTTTGATGATGAACAGTGATGTGGGATTGTGAGCCGAATAAACCCCTTCTTCCCTATGTTGCTTTTGGTCACGGTGTTTCATCACAGCAATAGAAACCTGTAATCCTGACACTTGGGGGGGAAAGGGTGGGAGGATTATAGTAAGTTCACGGTGGCCTTTGGCTGTACATCAAGTTTTAGGCCAGCTTGGGATACATGAGATCCTGTCTCAAAAAACCGAATATGGCATGTGAACGCTGTGAAGGGTGTTTCCTCGTTTGGTGGGTTTTGTGATACCCTCATGGAGGACTTTGGATTGTTTTGCCCTCTTTCCATCTGCTGGCTTTGGAGGAATATATTACACACAAACATCATTGCGATAACTGAAGTGACAGGGATTAATGAAAGTAAAACCAGAAGTGTGCAAGAGCGGGGACTTCCAAAGAAGCTCTTGTTTCCTCCTGAAAGGGGCAGACCACAGGTCATGCCTTGACCATAGGTGTGATAACTGGACACATGGCTACATGGAAACCAGAAGTGAACAGTCCGATATGTTAATGATGGCAGGACAGACAGAGCCAATGCCCTTCAAGTTGCTTCAGAGGAGGGAGCCAGCTGCAACCCTAGTTATTTCCAGGTATGTTTCATATACATTTAATAATAAATAAAATAATAGTATTTATATTTATGTTATTACTGAGAGAGAGTTTTCTTTTTGCCATGTAGCCCAGGCTTCCCTTAAATTCAGAATGTAGTTCAGCCTAGCCTCAAACTCAAAGCAATGCCTGATGTGTGTGTATACACACACACACACACACACTATATATATATATACACATACACATATATAGTGTATGTGTGTGTGTATTTGTTGTTCGGTTGTTTGGTTGATTGGTTGGTTACTTGGTTTTTTGAGACTGGCTTTCCTGGGTAGCCGTGGCTGTTCTGGAATTCGATCTGTAGGCCAGGCCTCAGACTCAGAGACCCGCCTGCCTCTGCCTCTTGAGTGCTGGGATTAAAGGCGCCACCACACCTGGCTGATAGCCCTTGAGGTGGAAGTTGTGAAGCAGAAATAGCCCAGCAATGCCCAGAAGTTAGCAATAATGTCAATCTCAGAACTCAGTTCTGCAATCAGACCCAGAGAATGGAGAACAAGAAGCTGGGGTTGAGAAGCCTGTCAGGTGGTCCTGAAACACAAGTTTGGGTGCTGAAGTTTTTCCAAACATCCATGTGCAAAAATCTGTGAGTGAAAGATACGGTCCCTGTGGTGGGCTTTTGAGATGTGAACTTTGAGAAGGAACTCTTTGGGAGCTTTTTAGGTCATGGAGAGGCATTCTCTCTCTCTCTCTCTCCCTCTTCCTCCCTCCCTCCTTCCCCTCCCTCAAGTCTGGTGCTTGTATACTTCCTGGCTGTATGGCATATTTCCTGTTGCTCAAGTCCCACAGCAACATGCCGATTTGATCTTGAACTAGACTCTCCAAAACCATAAGCCAAAACAAACCTCCCCATGAGACATAAGTTATTTGTGTCCAGTATCTCATTTAACCACAGAAAGCTGACCAGTACACCTATGCTTCTGGAACTTTGAATGCAGAGTCATTGTGGGGATCTGTCAGCTGTGAACTGTCATGTAGGTGCTGGGAATTGAACTCTGGTCCTCTAGAAGAGAAGCCAGTGCTCTTAACTGCCTAGCCATCTCTCCACCCCCCAGTTGTTAAGATTTCTAATTGCAGAAGGCTGGGGGTGTAGCTCAAGTGTTAAGAGTGCTTGCCCAGCATGCACTGGGTTTGATTCTGACTGCTTAGATGAACTGGAGGGGCAGTTAGTGTTTCAAGGGAGATTTTTTTTCTATAAAGATTTGGGAATTCAATGGCTGCTTCCACTGGCTTTCTTTTTAAGTTAATTTAATTTTTAATTATGTGTATGAGTGTGTGTGATGTGCATAGGCATGCCAGTGACTTCAGAGGCCAGAGGTGTTGGAATCCCTGGAGCAGACGTTACAGGCGGGTGTGAGCTTCCTGACATGGATGCTGGGAACTGAGCTAGGGTCTCTAAAAGAGCAGGAAGTGCCCTTAACCACTGAGCCAACCAACCAGCCCCTCCCCCTGCCTTTTGATGCAATTGAAAAAGACAAGGAAAGCTACCAATCATTAATCACCTATAGTACTGGGACTATAAATGACCACCACACAGAACTTAATTTCTGCTCCATAATCCTTTGTCCCTTCCTCACAGATGACGAAGTAGGCAGCTTCTTCTGTTCTCTCCTGGACTCACCACACAAACAGTACAGATAGACACTTAGAGTGGCGTCCACCTACCCCAGTGACTGATTCGTCATACTGATCAAATCAACACATGGGTGATCAGTGATCTGCCTGTCAGACCTAAGTTACAAAGTGCCATCCTACCAGAGACGTCTCAAAACAGCCCAGCATCTCTGGCAGAATAAATGCTACCCATAAACCAAAATCCAATGTTTAAGCTCCAAACAGGATTTCAAAATGAAATTGTATGTTATATTTCTAAAAGTCACGATTCACTGAAAAGAGAGCAAAGGGGACAAGTTAAGGTTTAGATTTGATGAAAGGAAGAACATTAAAAAATATAGATCATGTGTTGGACAGGTTATTGCAGATTGCCTTCCTTGAAAAATCTTTAAAAATAGAATCCACAGAGCTAGGGCTGTAGCTCAGCAGAGGGAATTGTATGTGTAAGGACCTGGTTTGATCCCCAGCACTGGGGGAAAGAAATAGATACAGACCAGCTTGGAAGTGACAACTGAAGTCAGGACATTTCTGAAGCCCCCTCTGCTGTCCCTTGCTCTCCCCACTGCCTGCATCCCAAGGCATCAGGGCACAGCAGGGATGTGGAAGTTGCCAGGGCTGGGGGAAACCATGTGGGATTATTTTGCCACAGAAATGGAGAAGAAATGACTACAGTGCTGTCAGTCCACCAACTGAGCAGTTAATGAAAGCAGGTGGCATAACACAACCCTTCGGTTCTTTCTAGAATCCTGATGAATCAGTCAGCTTGTTCTTGAAAAACCTAAGATGGTTACCCCCCCCCAAGAGACTGTGATTCCAATCTGAAGATGATTCTGAGCAGAGACAACAAAGGCGTGTCTTCCTTCTCCCTCCTATGGCATGTCCAACTCACATTCAAAGTCGGAAACACACAGCAGTTTCCAAAAGGGAACCACCATTGGGAATCTATGGGATGCACATTCTGGCACAAATGTCATGATAGATACCAGTATTGCAGAAACGGACCTGGCTCCACTCCTCTCCAATTTGATTTCTTTATAAAAAAAAAAATATTTATTTTAGCGCTTGCTTTGGCAGTATGTATACTAAAATTGGAATGATACAGAGAAGATTAGCATGGCCCTGCGCAAGGATGACATGCAAATTTGTGAAGTGTTCTATATTTTCATCTATGCATGTAACAACAATTAATGAAAAAAGACTTTGAATTTGAAAGAGAGCAAGGGGGTTATGTGGGAAGGTTTGGAGAGAGGAAAGGGAGTGGGAAATGATGTAAATAGATTATAATCTTAAAAAAGACTTATTTTATTATGTGTGTGTGTGACAGAGAGGGAGAGAGAGGGAGAAGGAGAGGAGAGGGAGAGGGAGAGGGAGAGGGAAGGAGAGCGTGGGCACACATATGGATGTAGGTACACACTGAAGCCACAAGAGGGCGCTGGATCTTTTGCAGCTGGAGTTACAGTCATTGTGAACCTCCTGATGAGGGTGCCAGCACCTGAGCTCTGGCCCTCTGCTAGAATAGTGAGCTCTTTCAACAGCTGAGACATCTTTGCAGCCTCTCAATTTCCTTTTCTTTATATTTAAAATCTCTCTCTCTGTGTCTCTCTCTGTCTCTCTCTCTCTCTCTCTGTCTCTCCCTCTCTCCCCACTGTCTCTCTGTCTCCCCTCTCTCCCTCCTTCTCTCCCTCTCTCCCTCTTTCTCTCTCTCCCTCCCTCCCTCCCTCTTTCTCTCCCCCCTCCCCCTCTCTCTGGTGTGTATGTGTCATTTCATTCATTTGTGTGTGTGTGAACATGTGTGTCACAGCACACTTGTGGAGGCCAGAGACAACCCTGGATGCTGGTCCTGGGTTTCCACCTGGTCTGAGACAGGGTGTCTTTGCTGTTGTTCTGCTGAATATGCCGAGCTACCTGCCCCTCAAATTTCCAGGGGCTTCTGTCTCGGTATCTCACAGACCTGTAGGAGCCCTAGATTGTAGACACTTGGTGCTACGGCATGCTGCTTTCACGAATGCTCTATGGAGTCACACTCAGGTCTCCTGCTTTCCTAACAAGCGTGTTTGTGCACCGGACCATTTCCCCAGCCCTGTTTACTTTTTGCATGTCACCTAGTCACTTTAGAGTTCCATGGCATTTTTCCTCTGACACCTGGGGACTGATGCTACAGTGTCAGGGTGGGGTGGGCAGTGCCCCACCCTTGTTCACTGGTCCTCATAGGCATCTTCCCAACGTCCTTATGCCATTTGATTCCTCAGTCTGTGTCCAGATAGCATTGTGTGCTTTTTCAGACTGGAGTTTCCTGTTATAGCCTCTTTCTGCTCTAATCTAATCTTCCTGGGCTGTACAGAACTAGGTGGGGACCACGCGGTGGTGGCACCAGGAGGCAGAGGCAGGTGGATCTCTGTGAGTTTGAGGCCAGCCTGGTCTACAGAGTGAGTTCCAGGACAGCCAGGGCTACACACAGAAGCCCTGTCCTGAGAAACCAAGAACGCATGAGACTAGGTGGGCCCCTTTCCTCAGTCTGTGTTGCTCTCGGGTGTTTGGAAACCTTTTATTTCTCTGCATAACACACTGAGCCTAAGAGAATGCTTCAAGGCTACCTCTGTCCTGCCTGCTGAGTCTCATCAGCCAGGTATCTGGGGGAGAAGTGGGGGCTCTCTCTGAGTCTGTAACACAGATCCCTCTACTCTTAGATTTGACCCTTTACCCGCAGTTTTGGTGACTACTGTCTAAGCTCTTCGCTGCTGACTTTTCCTCCCTCTGGTCCAAGTACAAGTTATCCAGTCTCAAGTGGCTCCCGGATCTCAGTTCTCTCGTGCTCTGAGAGCTCCAGTGTTTGGGTTTCTTATATCCCAAAATCCTCTCTCTGCCCCAGCAACCATTGCCCAGGTACTGAGTGCTCACCGGGAATGCGGCTTTTCGTGGGGTACAAAGGATGTACCAGGGATGACAAATGTACCCAAACTTAGCATTATTCCGATGTTGCCAATGGAATCCAGTTGAGAGGCAGTGTGTATCGTCAACATGAGTGAGAAGCGCAGCCTTCTCTCTCTCTGGGGCACAGAAAGCTCCAGCCCCTTCCCCAGGTCCAGTGACCTTTTCTGTTTGCCTTGTTTGTTTTTGAGAGAGAGTCTCACTATGGAGCTCTGGCTGTCCTGGAACTCACCAGGAAATCGGGCTGTACTGTATTTTTTTTTTTTTTAATAAATAACATTTATTTTTTAAGAATTTGAAATGAAGGCAGTGGAGTGAAAGGTGCCATTGTGACAATATGTACATTTTGCACACTTAGGTCAGACTCTTTACACAGATTAAATAAAGCCCCTAAATTGTATTTAGCACAGTTCATACGCTTTATGTTTAAAGTTGTGAATTCTTAGCTGGGTATGGTGGCATATGCCTTTACTCCTAGCAACCGTGAAGCAGAGGCCAGCCTGGACAGAGACTGAGTTCTAGGACAGCCAGGCTATGTAGAGAGACCCTGTCTCCTGACCCCAACCCCTATTGCTTACAAGCAAACAGTGAATTTTAACTCTAATTCCACATTGTATTTCTACGAAAATGTCACTGGCCTTCACTTTCACTGCAACTAAATGGAAGATCTCATTTATAGGTTACTCTGAATAAATTAGTTAGATGTTTAAAAAGCATCAAGGCCATCAAGAGCTCTAACCCATATACCAGTTTAAAATTATAGCCTTAAGCATTTGCTACCTCAGAAACTTCATGGTTCTCCTGCTGTTTTTAGTTTTCTAATTTTTTTATATGATATACTGCAACGATTTTCTTTCCCATTCACTTCGCCAAGACGGATGTCTTCCTCAGGGTCAATCAGCTGTGGCCCTGCCCCTGCAAACCCTCTGCAGGGATCAGGAGAGCCCATTCTTGGCTGCTGCTCAGTTTGAGTCAGGGTCTGTTTCCTAAGTCTTGGGAGGGGCTTTCAGGGGGAGAGCCATGGCTTCCCACATATCCTCAGATTGGAAAACTGGGAAGAAAGCGCAGAAATAATGAATCTCCCCTACCTTGGAAAGTAGTTCTTTCAACAGATTGTGTTAGCGCTTGGAGTCACTGCTTTAACTACTAAAATGGATTAAATTAGCAGTTCTGTGTTTTGCCAAGATTTTTTTATAGGATCTTTCCTTCGCTCTCAACAAATTAAAACCTGGCTCGCAGGGGCGTGTAGTAGACATCTCTCCTCCTGTCGCTGGATGCTGATGTAGCAAGCTTTTGACAGTTTTTAAAAAAGAAAGATTTAATTCTTGATTACTGCTCCTCATGTGTCTTATACCAGGGCAGCAGTATGGGTGTGTGGGAGGGAAACTGATATGACAGGGAAGAGTTTAATAAATATTTGTAATATAGAGTCTCTAAATCATTGCCTCAGGGAAGCCGAGCATAGGAAATAGAGTGTTTTCGTCTCGAAGGCAGTGCTAGATTTCTATACGGTGCTAATGAATTAAATAAATATTTTATAAGTATCAAACCTAGTGCAAACTGGTTTGCATTTTGCAAAACAAAATACAATTTAAAAATTTAGTGTGTGTGTGTGTGTGTGTGTGTGTATACGCACATAGGTGTATGTGTGCATTCCACAGCACATGTGTGAAAGTAGATGACCATGTCTTTTCTATTGAGGGTCCTGGGTATTGAACTCAGGCCATCAGTCTTAGTGACAAGCACCTTTATTGGCTGAGCCATCTCTCCAACCTCAAGTCATATTTTTGAGACAAAGTCTCAAAGTAGCCCTACTGGCCTTGAATTTAAAGCAATCCCTCTGCCTCTGCAGTGCTGGGAGTAAAGGCGTGCACTACCACACCTGGCTCCCAAATGTTTAAAATTCAAGTACATTGTGCCATAAAGTCTAACTGCAAGCAATCATACCCACTGTTCAAAAATCTCTAAAATCTAGGAAAAATGTAATATTCAACGTACTAAGGCAAAAGGAACTGGCAGAATTGATGGGGTTCGTCGGGATTATCACAATCCCAAATTGCAGTTCCAACGAAAGGCTTATTTTTACTAAACCCTGAACTCACATCAGCTCCCAAAGTATGTGTTTCTTCCTTGTGTTATAATTAGAAGTGAAAATAGGACACAACCATATATACTCACTATATGTATATTTTTAGAATGATCCCAGGGCTGTTAAAAATGTATAAATAAAAGTCCCAAAGGAGATGTGGTGACATATCTTTTTGGATGATGTCTATAAATGTGATCTTGAAGATTTCTTATTTTTTGACAGCTTTAGACTTTTTTTCCTGTAATGAATGCCCATTTCTTTGAATTAATGAAATGAACTGAAAACCCTGCATTGAAGACAAGGTCCGCATTGGCCTCACATTTGTCAGGCACCGCTTCGTCTCAGTGCGTGTGATGATTGTTTGGAAGGTTGGAAGGTGGCAGGAGCAAGAAAGAGCCACTCCGTTGAGCCCGCCGTTCAATGGACTCCACGTGGTGCAATCAGGAAGCCGGTGTTAGAGCAAGGATCAAACACACTTTGGTCTTCAAAGTAATCCGGACCCCAAAAAGTCATCATTTCTGTTACCTCTCCTCCCTCTGTGACTAGATTGCTTTGCCTTTGAACTGCCCACTGCAAAGGGCCAGGTGTGGGACTGCTCAGATCTTGCGAGGCTGACAAGCTCCTCCCTTCAACGAGCGCTTTTCAGCCTGGTTTCAATGCGGGACTGTCACGGTGTGCAGTGGGAGGGAAATATAAGGTGGAACAGTCCGGTTAAAAGGCCGTGGAGCTGCTTCTTGATTGCTAAGGTCTCGGTCAGAGTTTATCTATGGACGGGGGTGAATCCTGCTGATGACAAAGACAACGGAAATCAGAGCATCAAGGACCAAGAGGAGCAGCTTCTGACTGAATGCAGCAGTCACAATTTCCTGGAGTACGTTATAGTGCTCCCCATCAGTCTTCTCTTTCGTTTTTCATGCAGCTGTTGGTGTTGGTTTAGTCAAAACTTTGTCCAAGAGTCTTTTTAAAAAACAGTAGGGATTTGCCTGATTTACCTTCATACTGGAGTAAAAGAGAAAACTGCCAGGCGTGAAATCATGACTCCTGGAGACCACTGCCAAGGCAAACAGATTCTGGGATTAGTTACTTTAAAGAAGACCTTGGTGTGTTTATTAGTGCTTGGAGCCCCATTCTGTCTCAGCTCTGTACCCTTGGAAGTACCCTAGCCAGGCGAGACGCCTGTAACCCCAGTGCAGGCTGAGGCAGAAGGAAGTTAGAGGCCAGCCTGGCAATAGAATCAGACCCCATCTCCAAGGAAGGAGAAGAAAGAGGAAGAAGAGAGGGGTGGAGAAGAGGAAAGGGAAGGAGAAGAAAAGGAGGAGAGGGTAAGAGAGGGAGGGGGAGAGGGAGGAGGAAGGGCGGGGGAAGGAGAGGGGACACAGCACCCCTTTAATCAATTCACGCTGGGAGCCTGGACAGTGCCCAGTGCCCTAGCTTTAAGACTTTTTAAAATGTTTATAAATGAGTGGTTATATAAATGAATATCCAAACATTGCTTCTACATTTCTCTGTCAGAGAAGAGACCTTAAATAATCTTTTACAACCTTACGTGAAAGAAAGATCCAGATTCTACAGCAAAGTTTAGAGCAGAAATCAAGTGTTCAGGACAGAATGAGCCTCGATGGCCACCTGTTGCTCAGGACTGTCCTCTGACACAAACAGCTGCCCTCTGGGAGCCTCACCTGAACAGCTGCTCCCTACCCCCTGTTGTGTGCAACTCTAAGTGCAAGTGGCCTCGGGGAGGGAGCAGAGTCTTCAGGCTGGGGAGGACGAGGGGTGTGTGTGGGTCCATCTGTGAGCCTATGTGCAAGACATCACCTTTCAGGGCAAAGACTTCCTGGTGTGGCCTTTTTGGGGGGAGTACTCTTTCCTATACTCTGTAATTAAGCCCCCCCCCCCCCCCAACTCAACGATTCCCCAGAGTGAACTTGGGTGAGATCGTGCCTCGGTTTGTCTCAGAGGTACTGTAGCAACAGCACCCTGCCTGAGAGAATGCACCTCTGAGACAGCCCTCAAACCCTACCAAAACAAGACCCCCAGATGTGCCAGCATTTTTTTATCTGTCAGATTCCACATGCCAAGACCACGCGGTCAAGACAGCAAGGAGAGAGGGGCTGGACCGAACACTGGCTGGAGTAAAAGCTTCCTGGGAAACAAGGGATGCAGTGGCAGCAGCAGCAATGACTGCCGATCTGACGTCAGGGTTGGGCAAAGCCTACCTTTAAGCAAACACAGATAAGTAAAACAGACAGGCAGCAGCAGCAGGTGTAAGGGGACGGGGGAGTTGAGTTGGGCAAAGGGCCTGGCTGTAAGAAAGACTCTAAAAGCAGAGACAGGGAGCAAATGGATGCAGAGACAGGTAAATAAGTGAGGAATCAATGCTCCCATCCCAGCCCCAGAAATGGAAATTGGAAGTGCCTTCCTGCAGGGCTCCTTGAGAGGATTAGGTGAGATAAGGGAAGAAGCCAGGACCAAGCAACCAGCAATGACTACGGGAAAAGAAAGGGCACAGGTGCAGGCCGCAAGCAGGGTGGAGGCACAGGAGCTACAGGGTGGCTCTTCCTGTGCCCAGACTGTCCCGCCAGGGTTTCTCCTCATCCTTGAACTGCAGAACCTTGGGGACCAGAGCACTTGCAGCTATCCAGGCCCATTCCACAGAGATCAGATCTCATTGCTGCAATGGAGACAAGGATCTGCCCGGCAAAGCCCATTGGTGGTGATTTGTTTCATCTGTTTAACACTAACTGCCTTTGGGGATTAAATCTTGCAGACAAACATGTCATCTCACACTCATCATAAACTCCCAAAGTCAAAGGAACCATAAGAACATGGGTTTGGGGTCCTTCGTGTTTTCATTGTGTTTTCCACTCTTTAAGCATGTGGGTAGATGTAGTCAGCACTTGCCTGGACAGACGACAAAGAAGATGGCCTCGAATTCAGAGATTCTCCTGCTTCTGCCTCCTGAGTACTGGGATTAGATGTGTACACCACCACAGCCAGCCAGAGATGAGTCTTAATTTGAGTTGGGACATATTCATCTTGATATGTTTGGCCTAGTGATACCACATACTTTTTTTTTTTTTTTTTTTTTTTTTTTGAGATAAAGTCTCACTGTATCCCAGATTGGTTGGGATATATATATTTAGGGATATTCTTGAATTTTTGATCCTCCTGTCTCTGCTGGGATTACAGGTATGTGCTGCCATGCTCAGTTTGTGCAATTCTGGATTGAACCCAGGGCTTTGTGCCCAGTAGACAAGAACTCTACCAATGGACTACAAATCTACTCCAAAGCGTTGACTTTGTTTTTATCTAGCCCAGGCTGACTTCAAACTCACAATTCTCTTGCCTCAACCTCCTGAATGCTGGGGATTACAGGAGTATATCACCATGTCTAGCTGCATCAATGATTTATCAATCTTGCAGATCATCGAAACTCCTAGATTTCTTTCCTTCATGCTGCCATTGAACCATGAATTCCTTATCTTAAACCCATGAAGGTGCTTTTTTAGATCCCACCTAGGATCTTCTATTTATCTGTGTTAGATGGTCTGTCTTCTACATGTGTAACATTTCAAATGACTCATGTGTACACCTCCTACTTCTTCTGACAACATGAGACTTTCACAGCAAGCTACTATTGACAAGCTAGTTCCCTCGGCTCTGGGATGTCAGTGATCAAAATATGCACCATTGATTTAATAAGTTTTTCAGAAAAAAATATTACATTATCTAGACAAATCACCCAAAGAGAGGCACTATAATTTCAGAAGTACTATTATATGAAAAAATATTATCAGAGTTAAGAAAATATAAATGCTATTTGGTGACATTGGCATTCAGAAAGATTTTTACCAGCCTAGAATAATTATATATGTCTGAACCAGGGCCAAGAACATAACTCTACTAAAAGTAATATTATTTATTTAATCATTCCTTTTTTATTCATGTGTTTATAGAGCATCGACTACGCCAGGGGTCCATAAAGTAATGATGGATGAGTCATGGGCTCTGTCTTCCGGAACTCACATTTTTCACAAACCACCAAGTTGACTTCACATGCTATAATTTCAACATCTCATTTAAATGCTATCTTAAGAGTTTCTCATTTACCCTCAGTTGTCTTAAACCTCGAGAGACAGTCTTATCTTCCCCGCTGGTTAGTCTGTTGTTGTTGTCATTGTTTTTGTCAGTTTGACACAAGCTAGAGTAATCTGGGGAGAGGAAAGCTCAGTTGAGAAAACACCTCCTACAGATTGGCCTATAGGCAAGCGTGCAGGAGAATTTCATTGAGTAATGAAATTCGGGAGGGCTCAGCCCATTGTGAGTTGTGCCACCCTGAGCAGTGGTCCTGGTGTGTGTGCAGGGGTGGTGGTATGGGGTAGGGAGGGAATATGAAAGCTAACAACACGAGCTGGAGAGCAAGTCATCAAGCAGCGTCCCTCCACGGCCTCTGCCTCAGTTCCTGCCTCCCGGTTCCTGCCTCCCCGTTCCTGCCCTGGCCTCCCTCAGTGAAAGACTACAACCTGTAGGCTAAAATAAACCCTCTCTTTTCTCTGGTTGGTTTTGGTTAGTGTTTTATCATAGCAACAGAGACACCTAGATAGGACACCTTCTATTTTGAGTGCTGCTTGTCAGGCATGACTTTGAGAATATGGACTTAACAAACTCAGTTTTCAGTCCAGCTCCTTGTGGGGCCTTGACTTTCTAAATAAGCCACAAAACAAATATGTATGCCAGATTGTAATACCCAAGCTTCCTTCTGGTTAAAAAAAAAAAAGTGTAAAGATAGATGGACAGATGGGTGGTTTAGTGAATGGATGAATGGATAGATAGCTGACAGATACAATCGCTCTGAGATAAAATAGAAATTACTTCTGCATTTTCCAGAAACGATAAAGCTATGTATTGGTAAATAAAAGTGTGTACTGAGGGAGGAGCCTGCATGAGCCTGGAGCCCAGGGAGGGAGGAGCCGGCATGAGCAAGGAGTCCAGGGAGGGAGGAGCCAGCATGAGCAAGGAGTCCAGGGAGGGAGGAGCCAGCATGAGCAAGGAGCCCAGGGAGGGAGGAGCCGGCATGAGTCCAGTTCTTTCCTACACTGTTAAGCAGAAAGGGTTGAGATCTAACACTCCTAAATTTCTTAAGCACAAGAAACTTACTAAATTCCTGGACTTCCTTACACATTTCTGTTATTGAAATTATCATTCACAAACCATATAATTCTTCCATTTCAATGTCCGATTCATTGGCTTTTAGTCTATTTATGTATTTATATACCTGGCTGTGTGGGAGAGAATATCTTTCCAAGTCATTCCCCCATCCTCCAATTAGGTCCCACTTCACGGTAACCCAGTCAGTTGTGAACTCATCAACAGATTAACCCATTGATCTGATTACCTGTCAATAGTGCCACCAGCTGAGGGCCAAAGCTTCAAGACACTAACATTTTGGGGGGGGAACCCAACCTTACACTCAATCTTACAATACACTTATACACTTACCACTCTGAAAAGAAACTCCACAACTCCATGTCCACTTACCTCAGTAAGCCTGTGTGTGTGTGTGTGTGTGTGTGTGTGTGTGTGTGTCTGTGTATGTGTGTATGTGTGTGTGTATGTGTGTTATGTGTGTATGTGTGTGTCTGTGCATGTGTGTATGTGTGTGTCTGTGCATGTGCATGTGTGTATGTGTGTGTCTGTGCATGTGCATGTGTGTATGTGTGTGTATGTGTGTGTCTGTGCATGTGTGTGTGTATGTGTGTGTGTGTGTGTGTGTGTGTGTGTGTCTGTCTGTGCATGTGCATGTGTGTATGTGTGTGCCACCTTACTTCAGTTTCCCTGTTCCAAATAGCGTTGTGCAACCAGTAATCTGCTTGTGTTTCTGCTCTGGATAGCTCATAGGAACAGAATGAAAAGCCGTCTTTAAATTTATTTTTTA
>JANBXA010000069.1:63145000-63495000 GCA_030556225.1 Cricetiscus sungorus | reverse complement strand
GAAGATAAAAAACTACCTCTCGTTCTACTGCTGCCCAGAGCTGATTGAATGTAGCATTTTGATAGCCGCCCTTCATATGTTTCCATGCATAAATTTGTATGAACTTTCAAATGCTTTGGGAGGATTCTGTGTTAAGAATTTCTCTATTAGTGTTGCTTATGACACATGCTACAGAATAAATTACAAGCTTGGCTTCTATTTCATATTTGACTATATGTATTTTTTAAATTAAAATCTCAACTGGGAAAAAAATGTTAAACCTGCAATGTAAGATGAAGATAAAGAATATAGGCTATTTTTTTTTTATTTTTTTGCTTCTTATTTTTTGTTTCATTTTGGTTTTTTTGGATTTTTTGTTTTTGTTTTTTGTTTCTTTTTTTTTTATTTTTGGATAGAGACTCATAATATAAACCAAGTTAGGCGCAGACGTGCTATCCTCCTGCCTCAGCCTCCTCTTAGTGCTGGGGTTATAGTTATGTATCACCATGCTTAGCCTTAGATAGACAGTTTTAAAGTTGTTTTGTTTTATTTATGTGTAGGTATTGGTCTGCATGTGTACCATGTGTGTGCCTGGAAGCATGTACCCTACAAAAGGTAGTTGCCCTCGGACTGGAGTTATAAATGGTTTTGAGACACCATATGAGTGCTGGGAATTGAATCCAGGTCCTCTGAACCATCTTGTTAGTATCTTTAAGAATCACGTGCTTATTGCATTGACATTTAACATGAAGGCCAGCTGGACAGTTACTACATTATGAAAGGGTGCTTGAACATGTAATGTTCGCACATTCACAGGCACTCTGTTCCTAATAGTCAGAAGTGTCCATCAGTAGGTGAGTGGACCACCCTCACATGCCAACTACCTGCAAGTGAGGCACCGCTCAGCTCAGAATAGGAGACATAACCTGACATACGGTCCAGCCTGGAATGCTCGTTAAGCTATCCACTTGATAACACCATGTTAAGTGAAAGAAGTCAGCCACAAAGACAGACTCCAGTTCCAGTGGGTTGAGTGACTAGCAGAGTTAAACACACAGAGACAGAGAGTATAGTGGTAGCTGGGGCTGGGTGGAGGAGGAGGGAATGAATAGTTACTGTTTCATGGTCAGAGTTTCCATGGGGGAAAATGAACATTGCATCTTCTAGAGATGGACGGTGTTACTAGAAGAGAAAATGGTGAGTGTGTGTGTATGTGTGACAGACAGAGAGAGACAGAGAGACAGGGAGCATTCTTGCTATACTCTTCAGGCTAGTTCACTCTTGGGCTTGAGCAGTCTTCTAGCTTCAGCTCCCAGGTACTGGGCAATGGGTGTGTACCTCCATACTCGGCTTTAGGAGAAACAGACTTTGTGATAAAATGATATGGTCCATTTGGGGGCTTTGGGTGCCTATAGGCCACGCAGAAGCTAAACGGATACAGACTCCTCTCAGATGAGGAGTCACTTCTTTAGATGTACTGGGTTGATGCCTTTGACTTGGGTTCAGGGGTAAGGGCACTCACAGGAGTCTTGGAGAAAGACAGAAGAACCCAGAAAGAGGCTGAAAGAGCATTCTGAAGACAGGATAATTTGACTCCAAGAAGCCTGAGGAAGAAGGCACCTCAGGAAAGTGAAACCAGTGAGGTAACGATTTCAAAATGACCCACGTCACGGCACTTGTCACCTAGGAAGCCACACTTGCGGAACAGAGCCCTTCATGGAGCATGGCGCATGTGGGAGCCCGAGTGTGGCCGATTGAAGAATTCAGTAAAGAACAGGGAACGGGACACAGCGCTGCGGATAGGCCCTTCGAAAAGATCGGGAAGAGGAAGATGTTCTCTGCCCCCGCCTCACCTCTGCAAGGTTCTTAGTGAGTGCCTTCTCTTGCCTCTGCACACTTCGCCACCTGCAAACCCAGCCTTGGTCCCTAAAGATAGTCCCAGCTCATCTTCTCTCTGATGCCTTTCCCAGGGAAATGTAGAAGCATGAGCGTGGACAGTCCTGGTTTCAGTCTGTTGCCACGATTAAACACACTGACCAAAAGCAACTCGGGGAGAAAGAATTTATTTGGCTTTTGCTTTCAGGTCACATGTCGTCATGGAGAGAAGTCAGGTCAGGGACCATAAAGGAGCAGACTCATGCTTAGCGTGGTTTTCTTTACAGCCCTGGAAACCCTGCCTAGGGATGGTGCTGCTCATAGTGGGCTGGGCCCTCCTGAGTCAATTAAAAAAATAAAGACAATTCCCTATGGATATGCCACAGGCCAATCTGATCTGGCCTATCCCTCAATTGAGACTCCCTTCTCAGGTGACTCTAGGTTGCATCAAGTTGACCAATCTAACTAGGACATAGACTAACCATTGAATTACCTGCTTGAACACAATTCTATTAAAGTATTTACTTGGTTGGGTTACAGAGAAAGCAGTGTGTGTATGACGTACATAAAGAGAAGGTTGTAGCTGCGTGGTAGAGCACTTGCCTAGCATGGGTGAGATCCTGGGTTCCACTCTAGCACTGCAAAGAGAAAAACACAAAAACAAAATAATACTAACCTATAAACGAGCCTGACCACTCCCAGCAGTTGGTGCAGAGTCCAAGTTGTTTTAAAGGAATCTCATGTTTTCTGTAATTTTAGTTCTCATTTCCATTTTCTTTGCAATTTACTGGATCAGACTCTTTGGGGGGGAATATACTGAAGGATTTAAAATTTAGACTTTGCAACAGTTTAAAATTCATCCCAGGGAAAAGAACCAGCTTGGTCCTGTGCATGATTTGATTTTAGAATTTCAGTTGACTTCATCTATAAGCTGCTCACTGCAAAACTAGTCAGCACACACAGGTCAGTGCTGGAGGTTTTGTGTTGTTTGGTGTGGGGATGGCTGTGTATGTCTCATTTCTATCTGAAAGCGTTGTCTTCTTGGCTACAAGCTCAACCAAATACTCATTGACTTGGAAGGTAAGATATTTGGTACAATTGAGTGTTCTACACATTCTTGGATTTTGTGACATCCCTGATCAGGTGTCCAGATTTCTTCTTTCTTTTTCTTTAAGACAGGATCTCACTATGGAGCCTACCTATCCTTGAACTCACAGAGATCCTTCAGCCTCTGCCTCCAAAGTGCTTAAGGGCAGATTTAGCTGCCTGTTCACTCCCTTTTGACAAGGACTTACATTGTCCAGTCTGGTCTCAAACTCACTACATAACAGAGGATGACCTCTGTGCCCGAAGCTTCCTGCTTCTACTGTGGCTGCTGGGATTATAGGTGTGAACCACCACACCTGGCTTCACATTTCTTAACGAGCTTCTGTCCTTACCTGCACAGAACTGTAAGTTCCCGCTGGTTTTTATATTGTGATTTTATGTCATCTGTGACCTTCAATCAATCTGTGAATTTATTCCAATTAGAGACCACTAATGGACTCTCAATAAACGAGTGATAGCCAGGCATGGGATTGCACACCTGCAGCACTCAGGAGGCCAACGCAGGAAGATGGAGAGTTGGGCCCAGCCTGGGATGATGTCATGGGCAAGTAGGGAAGATCAATCCCCATTCACCTTGCATATGGAACATCACTGAAGGAGCAAAACCTCACTGGGCAAGCCTTCTATGTGACGGCAGAGACTCTCAGCAACCGTGAGAAAAGTTCAAAGGCAAATTAGCCATTGTATTAGCCCACACTGAGTGTCATTTAAAGTGGATTAAAGACAGTCCAAACACTGACCTAGACCTTCAGACCCTCTCTCTCTCTCTCTCTCTCTCTCTCTCTCTCTCCCCCTCTCTCTCTCTGTATATATACACTGTGCTGGATGGTTTTATGTCAGCTTGACACAAGCTAAAGTCATCTGAGAGGAGGAACCTCAGTTGAGAAAATGCCTCCATAAAATCTGACTGGAAGGTATTTCCTTAATTAGTGATTGGTAGGGAAGGGATAGGGTGGTGCCATCCCTGGACTGGTGGTTCTGGTGTTCTATGGGAAAGCAGGTCAAACAGGCCGGTGAGCAGCACCCTCCATGGCTTCTGCATCAGCGCCTGCCTCCAGGACCCTGCCATTTCCTTCAGTGATGAACAGGGTGTGAACCATCTCCCCTTTCCTCCCCAACTTGCTTTTGTCATGGAGTTTCATCACAGCAATAGTAACGCTAACTAAGACATACACATTCCTCTTATTTAATGATCACAAAGTCCTACAGGATAGAGGCTGTCACTCCCAACTTTCCTAAGTTAAATAACTAAATCCAGGGAGGCCAAGTAAACCCATGACTCTTAGCCATAACGAGATGGACCTGGCCATGGGGGTCATACCCGCCCTCCTTCTCCCCCGTGTCTCCTATTACAGTCCCTACTCAGTGTGGGACACTGCACAACAAGGGGTGCTGGAGTGCCACCTTAATTAGCGTTTTCAGATGCTAGTCCAGAAATCAGAGACTGAGGCGCCCCAGCTTCAGCCTGGAAATTGGAAATACTGTATTGTTAGACATAAAAATGGACTTGATTTCCCCCTAAGGATTCCCCTCTTTTATCCACACAGTGAGCATTAACAATTAATGGGAAATGCTTTTCCAGCAGTATAGCATCACTCTTAATATTTATGATGCCCATGAAACATACAAACATCTGTTCTGCAGAGTGATAGCTATTAGAGCATGCTTCAGTGCCGAGCTCTCCCTCACGTAGATGAGTCGACACTCGAAACACTTGACTCTCTGGATTCTCGAGACAGCAAGGGTTCCAATAAGAGGGGAGGGATGCGATTCGAGACTCAGTTTAAAGAATGTTGCTTCATCTTAGCATGGCTGAAGACATATAGTAGTCTTTGTACTATTATTATATGTGTATGGATGTTTTGCCTGTAGGTATGTCTGTTCACCTCATGCATGCCTGTGCTTAGGAAGGCCAGAAGAGGGTGCTGAATCCTCTGGAACTGAAGTAACGACCATTGTGAGCTGCCATTTGGGTGCTTGGAATGGAACCCCCATTACAAAGAGTAACAAGTGCTCTTAACCACTGAGCCATCGCTCCAGCCCTACAAGGTAATTTTAAATGGGACAAAGCTATTTTTCAATAGTTGGCATGATCTTTTCATACAAGGGATGACTGTACCTTAGACTTGAAGTCAAGGTTTCTGTCTGAGAAATACAATTAGGCAATGGATGAGATCATCTTCCAGCAAGAATGACAGGTCTAAGAAACCTATGGCTAAAATAAGACTGAGGATTTGGGTTGTACCCAGAAACCACGGTGGTCTGTGTGTACTTTCAGGGAGCTGGCTTGAAATGAAATTGTTTCTAAGGAAAGATTATGTTTTGTTCTACTTGTAAAGAGATTGTGTTAATGGTCTGCTTGAGTCTGATAGCAGTTAACTCACCAGAATGTCCTAGTCGACAATAAAATGTATTGTGATAAATACCAGGTCTATATATGCCAGCATGCCCAGTGTCAGCTGCTTTTCCATGTATAGCAATAAAGCTGAGGACCAGACCTTAAACGTGGCAAGCATATCAGCACCACTCCCCAGACTTCCCCAGCTGACATTTATTCAAATTGCAACAAAAATAGATTAACGACAGCCACAACAACAATAATAAAAAAAACGGTGGCAATTGTGGAGTACTTACTAAATGTCAGATATACTCTGTATGCAAATTATCCATGAAGTCCTCAGGGCAATTCTATGAGATAAGTGGAAAAGTGGATACAGGTGGAGGTTATGCAATTTGCTTCAGGTTATATGCAGATGAGTGGTGGAACATAAACTCTAACCTAGAGAAGGTACCTGTTTTTTTGGTTTGGTTTTTGAGACTGAGTCTCATATGGCCAGAGCTAGGCTCAAACTCTCTAGGTGGCTATCCTTGGTCTTCCTGTATCTCCCTCCAAGGGCTGGGGTTATAGGCATGCATGTCATAACTAATACTAATCTAGGGAAACTCTCTGAATTTATTTATTGTTTTACTCATGCATGTGTGGCTGCGGGTGTGTATGCGTGTGTGCCCATGTATATGGGGGTCAGAGGACAAATTCAAGTGACACCTTCAAAAATTCCAGCTATCTCTTTTGAGACAGGGTTTCTCATAGCCTGAAACTTAGCAGTTAAGTTAGGGTGGCAAGCCAGTGAGCCCCAGGGATCTTCTTGTCTCTGTCTCCCAGCGCTGACATTACAGCATGTGCCACCACATCTGGCCTTTTTACATGGGTCCTAGGGATTTGAACACAGGCCATCATGCTTACAAGGTATGCACTTTGCCAACTGAGCCATCACTCCAGCCCCTGGTGAGGAGAGAAAAAGAGGGAGAAATTTGTCCATGTATTTTTCTCTTCTCATATTCATGTGTGTGACATTCATACATGTCTCTTTGTATGTTTCCCTGAGGGTGAGCATACATGCATGTGTGGGTGGAGGCAAACATGTGTGTGCAAATGTGTGGAGGCCCAAGATTGGCATCAGGGGTCTGGGGTGGCTCTTCCACCCTATCATTGAGATAGGGTCTCTCACTCAAACCCAGAGCTGGCCTAGACCGCTAGTCTTGGTAGTCAGCTTGCTCTTGGGACCCCGTCTCCGTCTTCTGAGGTTAGAATTCCAGGCAAGACACCACACCCAATTGACATTATGTGGCTTCTAGGGATCCAAGCTCTAGTCTTCACGTCTTCAGGGCACACACTACACACCAAGCCCTCTCCTCAGCCAACAGCCATGATTTAAACACAAAGGTGCTCAGGTAGGTTCTTCTGGTTACAGTATACAAAATTCCACTTAAACCCCCTTCAGATGATGTTAGGTGAGGTTCACCATGAGATGCTCCTCTCCCACGACACCCTGCCCTTTGCTCTTCTGTTACACTTCCTCCACTGGGTTATAATTATCTGCCTATCTACACATTGTAATCATCATGCTTGACCTCAATAAAGTCATAACTTTTCTCTCTCTTAGTTATTATTTCATCTTTGGTGCAAAGAACAGTATCTGACAAATGATAGATGCTGAGGATTTATCCACTGAAGTCAAAAGTAGGAGGCAGGGGATGTGGATCAGTTGGTTGACTGCTTGCTTAGCGTGCAGGAAGCCCACAACTACCTAAAGCCATGAACCAGAAGAAGTTTGTGCCTGTAATCCCAGTGCTGGGAACATGAGGCAAGAGGATCAGAGGTTTAAGGTTATCTCTTTTACATAGTGAGTTCAAGACAAACCAGGGATACATGAGACCCTCCCTCTCTCTCTCTCTTTCTCTCTCTCTCTATATATATATCATATATATATATATATATATACATACATATATATGTATATATGTATGTATATATATACATACATACATACATACATACATACCAGGGGCCTACAGAGATGCCTCAACAGTTAAGAGTGCTTGCTACTCTGCAGAGATTTGAAGTTTGCATCCCAGGACCCACTCCAGGAGTCTTATAACCTATAACTCCAGTTCTAGGGGATTAACATGCATGTACATGTATGTTTGTGCATACGGGCACACACACACATGCACAGGTATATGCATAAATAAAAGTAAGTGTTCAATCAAATGAAAACTAAAGCTGAGTACTAGCTGTGATCAAGAGTCTTAGCTGATAAATTAATTTTTGGTACAGGACCAAACCCAGGCAAGTGCTCTACCCCTGAACTAAATCCTCACTTCTAAGATGATTACTAACTTAGGAAACAAGAAACAAAGTCAGCCAGAGGTCATGGGGACAGAAATTTAGAGACAGAACTCATGGCCCTAAGCTGCCCTCCAGCCCCACCTCTTGCCTCTGCCCTTTCTTGCATGTATGTATGTATGTATGTATGTATGTATGTATGTATGTATGTAATTCCTTCGTGGACTTCCTCTGCCCCCATTTACGTCTCTACTCCCCCATAATTTTGGCTTTTATGAAACTTCATCATTGGTGCCAACTTTAGCTTCACCTCGACCTGCCCATCTGGAGCCCTAGTACTTATCTATTCAATGCATACTGATTCGTGTTCCTCAGCTAGCACTCAGAGGGGTGGCTGAAGTCGAGAGCTCTCCAATTGTCCAATTAGCCTAGACTGAAGTGTTTGGCAAAAATGGCAGTCTGGACTTACTCTTGACAGGAGAGCACTTCAACAGAAAGGGCTGTGGGCACCCCCAAACTGTCTTCCCACAATGTAAAGTGACACTGCTCTCCTTCTGAATCTAGATACGCTTTGGAAACCGCGGAGGAGTATATTTTAAATGACACTGAAAATTTACCATCGGACTGTATTTTAACAGAGAGCTTCCATGCACGGCCATTTTCCAGTTGCTTGCATTTTCAATTTCGCTCTTTGATTGCTTAAGACACAGACATCTTTTCTTTTTTGCCATGCAATGAAAATGTTCTGTTTTCATACGGCCTGTGTTAGTCATAGTGTTTGCATTTTCATTACAGTATCAAGAGGTTGCTCTGTTTCACTCTTTTTTATCGAGTATGGCTAAGGAGTCTGATAGTTTCTTGTGATAATTGCATTATGATTTTTACCCTCTTATGTTTTAGACTTGCATCATTTTTGAAGCTTGAAGAAAATTGCCTGAAATGTCCCTTGCAGTTCATGATTACTGCTAACAATGAAGAGCCCCCCCATCACCCCTAATTTACAAGTGGATTTCAGAAGCTCACTTGTAAGTCAGATGTTTGAGACTTGAAATGCATTTTCCAAGTGGTCCATGAGAGGTTATTTAACCTATAATATATTCACTCCATTATTCCATAAAGAACCAGTATTTGTCTGACGCTGCAGGAAGCAACTGTGTGTATATGTATGGAATTACTGGTTAGCAATTCAACTCAAAACACGAACAAGAGGCCAGAGAGATGGCTCAGCAGGTAAGGGCATTTGCCACCATGCCTGCTGAATAGAGTTCAATCCCCAGAAGCCACGTGGTGGAAGGAGAAAGCCAACTCTTTTCAGCTGTCCTCTGACTTCTATATACACACCTGAGCACATGAGTGTGTGTGTGGGGGGGCACACACACTATAATAATAAAAGCTGGGTGCACAATTTTATATTATGTATTTTTATATTAATCATATATTTATAATATATTTCATATAATAGATTGAGGAGGCAGAGCCAGGTGGATCTCTAGACTTCATTGGCCAGCCCTCTTAGCTGAATTGGTAGGTGATCCCACGTTCAGTTTGGGATCCTTACTCAAAAGCAAGAGGGAATGATTAGGAGAGCTACCCCACATTGACCTCTGCCCTCTGCAAGTACACCCACAGGAAGACATCTATACACTGCATACACATCATACACATAACACAGAATGGATAAAACAGAGTAGTTGCTAACTCTACAAGGCTGGCATTCCAGTTGAATGAACACAAACAGAAAGGCATGGTAGCATGTACCTGGGATCCCAGGAGGCTGTGGGGGGGGTGTTGAGTCTGAGGGCAGTCTGGTAAACAACTGTACAAGCCCTGATATAGGATATAGTAGTGCCTCCGGGTGCCTGTTACTATGGCAGGTGCTCTAAAAGTATTCATGAGATGCATAACTGAAATGGTTAAATAACTTACATCTATGATTTCATTTTTTTGTTCATTATGGAGTCTTCATGATTTTCTGAGGAATTTACTCTTTAAGAATGTATCTATTTTTATTTTTGTGTGTGAGTGTTTTGCCTACATGCCCACAAAGCCTAGAAGAGGGCATCAGATCCTTTTGGAACTTGAGTTACAGATGGTTATGAGTCATGGTATAGGAGCTGGGAACTGAACCTGGGTCTTTTGTAAAAGCAGAATATTTGTGAACTACTGATCCAACTCCCAGCCTCTGAGATTTCCACCTTTTAAAGTCTTTTATCCTAACCTATCTAGTTAGCAATTCCACTCAAAAAGGCACACTTACAAAAGAGATATTTAAAACTTTTGTTGATACGTAACATATATTAAAAAAAAGGTGTGTTGTCTGAAGTACGACTCAGTGCATTTTGACTGGACCTAAGAAGGAGGCAATATGAACATTCCAGAAGCGTCCCTGTGTCTCTTTACAGCCAGTCACTGTATCCCCAAAGGAAATTATTTAAAAATTTAATGGAAAGAATCACAGTCATTGGAGGATGTTTTTGAGAGGAAGAAGGGTGTTTAAATTCTAATTTGTCCATTTGGAGCTCAGTAAATGTGTAACTAGGCTTGATTGTCAGTTAGGATTAGATTCAGATGCACATAACTGAACATCCAAGACAACAATGGTGTAAATAGGTAGCCCGTTTATTTTTCACATGAAGACCACGCGCCATAGTTATTCTAGATCCAATTTTCATTTCAGAGAGAAAGCAAAACAAACAAATGCAAACTGAGGCGGCCTAGTAGCACCTGGATGCTTTAAGCTCATTTCTAAGGAATCTGCCCTCAAGCCCTTCAAAACCCTGTTTGTTCATGTCTAGTCATCAGGGCTATGGTTTCTAAGGGAAGCTGGTCTCTTGGCTGCCATATTGATGCCCCAATAATATGGGCATTCCTTTTTATTGAGTGGGGAGGTCAGCTCTGGCTGGCCTGGAGCTCGTTCTATAGTTTGGGCTGGCTTTGAACTTTTGGCATTGCTCCTACCTCAGTGTGCTGAGATCACAGTCATTGTGCCTAGGTAGGGATTATAAAAATTAGAAAGATACTGTCTGGTCAAACAGTATCCACAACAACCACACTGGTGTTCATTGTCATAACTCACTCTATATCACACTGCCTAAGGAAATTCAGGAGCTGTGTTTGAGAAACTGAGAGAGAAAAGTAAAAAAAAAGAAAGAAAAAGAAAAAAGAAAAAAATCCTAATATCATTTGCTATACCAAATGACCTTCCAACTAGATTCATTTTTCTATAGAGCCTGGATCTAGACAGCAAAATTCTCTAAACCTAAGAGTGTCACAAATAGAATATCACAGATGTATGTATCTCCTGTGTATTTAACTGTAGAGGTGTCAAGGTTAAGTTTACATGAGTGAGTGTGTGTATATACATGTGTGTGTATGTGCGTGTGCATGTATGTGAATGCTGGGTGTGTGTACATATATGTGAATGAGTATGTGGGAGTGTGTGTGTGTGTGTGTGTGTGTGTGTTGTCTGTTAGGCATTGGTTGACTAGAGACATTCACAGTATTTAGTCCTCACAGGCATAGTTTCTTTCAAGTTTTCTACTTCTGAGGTCAGCAAAAAGGTAAATATAAGTTACAGTAGAGCCCAGCTTATCATTACATGGATTTCTATCTAGAACAAGTTAAGTCTTGCATCCCCCAAGAAAGACGACTCGCATAAAAAGGCCAGCGTGCGATGATTACAAGGCAGGTGCCCCTCTTGTCTCCCTCTCCACCGTATTATTAATGTTGGGCTCGGTTCCAAGATGAGCTCTCTAGGGCGGGATGAGATGCAGAGGCAGCTGAACTCTGAGGCCTTTGTGCCTGTCATTTTTGAACAGGTGAAGTCTGGTTAGTGCGAGCCTCCAGGGCAGCCTCTGTCAGGAGAGCTAAGGATGTAAACACCGGGAAAGGCAGGAGGTGGAGGGGGCCCAGCAGCTGCCAAGAGAGTGGGTAGGAGCATTGTCTGGGCTTAATTAGGAGACCGAGTAGGGAGCAGGGCTGGCAGACAGGAACTATAGAGGGAAAGCAAAGAAAGAGGGAGCAAGGGAGGTTCCCAAATTAGGCAAGGGAGTTGAAATAAACACCTATAGAGCCCCGGGCTCCAGGGAACTGCTGAAGAGTGAGGGCCAGGTGTTTGATTCTTGGACCGGCCTGGAGCACCTGCTTAGGCATTCTGCATAGTGCCAGGCGAACACAGGCATAAGCAGATGTGGGCCCTACTCCAGAGTACCGATGTTCTCTAGCCTCTTCTCAGGACCACGGATGAAAGTTCAGTGTGGCCAGTGATGTAAAAGCAAAGGAAATGAAAACTCTGGAAATCCAGAGGGACAGCAGTAAACCTGCAGAATGGTGGGGTGAGGTGGAGTGGGGGAGGGGAAGGTTTGGCAACCATGTGTTAGGGTTTAAAGGCCAAGTGAGAGGGGGTAAGGTAAAAAGAATGGTGTTTTTGGCAATGGGGTTGTCTAGAGACCCTCAAATGAGAGCAGGCGATACAATTCCATTGTTCTGAAAAACTAAGATGGCGTCCAGGACCTTGTATCCCAGACTCTGCCCTGGGCCGGAGCTTGCAAAGAAGCGACCAAGAGGCACCTGCTCTTGCCTGTGCTCAGGAGTTTTGAACTCTGTCCTGATTTTCCTGCCCCAGCTGCAGCTTCTATCACAAGAATCTGTAGACGCTCTCCCTGGGCTCCCAGCTGAGGAGTCAGGCGTTGGAGAAGCCAAAGGGACTTGAAAGGGTGTGGGTGAAAATGGGAGAGAGGGAGGGAAGCCATAGCTCTTTCAAAAGAAACCCAGGACTTTGTAAGAGTTTCTCGGTTTGTACTTGAGGTGTAATTTCCTTCAAGACGCCAAGGCCAGGGATGCCCAGGTGGTGGTGGCAATGTCAAGGAAGGGTGGGAGAGGATAGGCAACACTGGAATAGGAGAACAGGCAGAGCAATCAATGCTCCAGAACCTCCTGCACTTGCAAAATGCAGGAAGGCAAAGGGGGAAAGGAAGAAAGGAAGAAAAGGAGACCTATGTGACAATACACATATTTTCACCCATTGCTTTATAAACACAGAGACGTGTTTGTGCCCTGGGGACTGAGCCTAGGGACTCACATGTACTACCTAAGTTCCCTACCACTGCGCTGTATCCCCACCCAGCACAGAACTTTTTTGTTTAGTTTCTTGAGACAGGGTTTCTCTGTGTAACCACTGGCTGTCCTGGAACTTGTTCATGGAGACCAGGCTGGCCTCAAACTCACAGAGATCCTCCTGCCTCTGCTCCCGAGAGCTAGGATTAAAGGCGTGAGCTGCCACCACTGCCCAGTCCAACATTTATCTTTAAACTTTTTTCCTTCTAAGATGTGTTGCCCAGCTGAGGCTCAAGTGATCTTCCCACACAGCCTCTGCAATATCCAGGACTTCCAGAAAGGGCCACCATGCACATTCATCGACACAGTCTTTTTTTCTTTTTTACTTCCTTGTATTATTTCCAATTTTTCCTTTCCTTCCTCTCTCTTCCATTTGGACAGCTAGATGTCCTGACATTTGTTGCCTCGGGAGAAAAATTAAAAGGCAAACTCAGGCCTTGATGCCAAAAAGATGGGAACATAATAGGAAACTTCTTCCCCTCAATAGGGAAAAGGCATGTGAGGTAACTCTGAAGGGAGGCAGCCACGGACATGTTGACTACC
This sequence comes from Cricetiscus sungorus, assembly GCA_030556225.1. NCBI lineage: Eukaryota > Metazoa > Chordata > Mammalia > Rodentia > Cricetidae > Cricetiscus > Cricetiscus sungorus. The sequence continues at coordinate 63,481,754 of JANBXA010000069.1, read as the reverse complement.
ACAGGCACTTTACATACCTGGTCAAATTCTAGGGAAATGAGGGGGTCACAGAGACACCGAGATGATTAGATAAATCAGAAGGAAATGACCCAAGCTTCAGTTTAAGACAGCCTGGGGGAGGACAGGACTCCACCCCAACCCTGCACAGAGCGGCCAGGTATAATGTGTGCCATGGTCGACTCAATGGAATCTAGACTCACTTGGGAAATCAACCTCTGCCGCACACCTGTGTGATAAATATTGGATCCCCAGCTACTGGGTATCATCTGCTGATGCAAAAAGCCAAATCAAATTGAATTAATAAGACCAGATTTAATAAACAGAGCAAAGCAAAGCAGAGCACTCGTGGGTGACTCAGGAAGGCAGGAGAGCATGTGGCAGATCTATAGGTCAGGTCTGAAATACCCTGTAGGAATGGTCTTAAGCATCTCGGGGGAGGGGCTGCCAGTGGTGGGCTTTCTCAGGGGCGGGGTCTAGAATGGGAGGAGTGGGACTGGGTGGAGCTTCCCAACACTGCAGTAGCTTGAGTGCATCAATTGATGTGGGAAGCCAGGCCCAGTGTGGATGACAGCAATCCCTGGGATCCTGGGCTGCATCAACAGAGAAGGGACCTAGGCAGCATGCATTCATTCTTCTGTTTGCAGACTTAAAGTTTCCAGCCACTCCAAGCTCCAGCTTCCATGACAGACTGTACCTTGAACTGTGAGTAAAACTTACTCTCTCTCCCCCAGTTGCTGTCAGAGTATTTCATCACAGCAATGGAAAAGAAACTAAGATGCCTACTGTGTGTCACCTCTCAGTGGTTGGGTAGAGGACAGATAGCTGGGCACCCAAGGATGGACAGAATGAGTGTGAACTAAGTAATAACCTTAACCACACAGGAGGGCAGGCGTACAGGACTCTGTCTCAAAACAAAACAACAAACAAATAAACAAACAAAACCCCACCCCTGCAACTTATTTGTAACCTGAAGGAATATTAAGAGGTGTGTTTGCTTGTTTTTGGAGATGGGTCTCACATGGCCCGTGGTGGCCTTAAATTTAATATGCAGTGCAAGATGATCTTGAGCACCTGACTGTCCCTACTCCACCGCTGCTTCTGGGTTTTCAGGGTTGTGTCACCATTGTGAGCACGCTGTGTCAGGAATTTAGACACACTTCTGTCTTTTCTCAATCTCAGAATGTATTGAATAACAATAAATTCACAAACTCAGTTGCATGGGCAGCAATTTGCCGAGTTGTCTTAACCTCCCTTGACCACCAGCCAAGAAAAGTACAAAAGTACAGGGTGTGTGTGTGTGTGTGTGTGTGTGTGTGTGTGTGTGTGTGTGTCTGTGTAGATAAGCATACCTGTGTATATTTGTGTCAGAGGTCAGTTTCAGGTGTTGCCCCTCAGGGACACTTTTTTTTTTTTTTAAACTTGGATCTTATTATATAGAATGGCTCAAGTCTTTTGAACTCTCAAAGCCCACCTCCAGTGATATACTTCCTCCAGCCATATGACACCTCCTAACCCTACACAAACAACTCCACTACCGGGAACCAAGTATGTAAACATCTGGGTCATTCTCATTCACACCACTACAAGCTGTCTAGGGGAAAGAATGGGTTTTCAAATGAAAGAGACAGTACAGCTTTGTGACAGAGCATACATGAAGCACCAAGTTAGATGCCCAGCAAAACACACACACACACACACACACACACACACACACACACACACACACACCATACAAAGCCGTTTCGAAAGAAAAATTGTGGAGAATACACGTGATAGAGTTATAAGTGCTTCTAGCCTGGAGCAAACAAAGTTTATTGTACTATTCTTTTTGAATATTTATTCATCACTGGAAAGGTTAAATTCATTCAAAGGCCACAAGGCATCGTGTTTTTAGAAAACTAACGATCACTTCCTGATAACACCAACTGACTTGGTATATTTTTCTTCGTATCTTGGCGCTGGAGAGAAGGGAGACATAAAGCTAGGCATGTGGTTTCAGTATTAGTCTTCAAGGGTGCAGGCTCCCCTGCTGTGGCAGAGCTGGGGCTGTGAAACCCTTTCACTCTTCATTTATCTCTTGAGTGCTCTTGTACAGTGTAGCCTGTGGACCACCCAGCTATGTGGCAGCGGCTTCTGAAAAGAATGCATCTCATTTGGTACATTTGTTCAGTTGCAGAAGCCATATGACATCGGTGTAGGTCCCTTTCTTTAGTCAAAGGATTCTTTTCCTTCTTTCCTCCTTCCTCCCATCCCTCTTTCCTTCCTCCTTCCCTCCTTTCTTTCCTTCTGTTTTCTCTTTGAGACAAGGTCTTACTATGGAGGCTTGGTTGGCTTGGAGTTTGCTGTGTAGACCAGGCTGGCTTTGAACTCACAGAGATTCACCTGTCTGCCTCTCAAGTGCTGGGATTAAAAGTGTATGCTACCATCCTCTGGCCTAGCCAAAGGATTATTCCATTCAAGTACTATCCAGGCCCAGCCCTGCTTAGCTTCTGAGGTCAAACAAGATTGGTCCATGCTCTGTGTACTATGGCTGTGGACTAGTCAAGGAGCTGATGTCATGATGGTCAGTAGGAGGGCAACAAGATGAACTGAGAGTCTTTTGGGCCAACACAATGAATGAATGATTTTACCCATCACTACACACACTTTAGGGTTCCTGATGCAGGTAACAGAAAGCAGCCTGAAGAAAATGAGAGCTAATCGGGGAATTTTAAATTTCTGGTTAGGGGGTCTCAGGGAAGGAGGCAGCCAGGTTCAGGACACACACACACACACACACACACACACACACACACACACACACCACACACACCAACCACACAATGGAGGATTTTTTGTTGTTGTTAAGTTTGAAGAACCATCAGGGCCTCTGGACAAATGCTTTGCCAATGTCTCTTGATTATAAATACACAAACACATTTTAACTAATAATATATGATTTTATTTACATGCATTTATTTGTTCTGTGTATACTTTCATATGTATATACATGTGGGTGGACATGTGCCATGGCACAAGTATAGAAGTTAGGGGACAACTTGTGGGAATCAGCTCTCTTCCTGCTATTTAGGCCCCGGGATCAAACTCAGGTCGTCAGGCTTGGCAATGAGTGCTGTACTCACTGGGCTGTCTCACTGGCCCTCAATGACTAGAATTTTAAAAGAAAATTGTAAAAAAAAAAACTTGTATGCATTTCATAGGTATTATATAGGAAACTGGCAGTATTAGGAAGTATATAGACAATAGGGAAATATTATTGAGAGTTTGTCTTAATCATCTCTGGGAAAATCTTTTTATTTTCCTAGGAAATTATAATTTCAAATTGTATTCATCAATAAAATGAAAAACTGTATGCAATTAAAAAATGTTTTCTTCCAACTCATAACCAACAATACCTAATATATTCCTGACATAGCTTACTCCAATAAAAACAAATTAATTTTAATTTTCAGGGGTAGACACACACACACAGAGACACACTAATATGAGATTTGGAGAGAGGTTTTCTTTTGGTAGAACTTTTAAGGGGGATAAAGTTTATGACTTCATTTTTTAATAATTTATTTTTATTTTATATCCACTGGTGTTTTGCCTACATGCATGTCTGTGTGAGGGTATTAGATCCCCTGGAACTGGAGTTACACATAGTTATGAACTGTCATGTGGGTGCTGGGAATTGAACCTGGGTCCTCTGGCCTAATAGCCAATGTTTTTACTTTAGGACCTGAGTTCAGATCACCAGTAGCAGTTGTGGTGTCAGGCACCCACCTTCAGCTCTGGGGAAGTGGAGACGGGAGATGCCAGGGATTCGCTGACCAGCCAGCTTAGCAGAAACAGTGAACTCCAGGTTCAGTGAGAGACCCAGTCTCAAAAAGCCATAGAGGAGGACAGCTGATGTTAAACACCGGTCCCCACCTGCTCATGTGTAGGCATGCATAGCTGCATACACACACACACACTCTATATATGCACAAAGGCAACTAGAATTTGATTGATACATAAATTTAGTCCAATAAAAATACATCTATGTATAGTTTAGTGTATAACTTTTTTTAAAGTAAAATGTTTTTTAAAATTTTATTTATTATTTATAGTGTTCTGTCTGCATGTATTCCTGCAGTTCAGAAGAGTGCACTAGATCTCATTATAGATGGTTGTGAGCCACCCTGTGATTGCTGGGAATTGAACTCAAGACCTTTGGAAGAGCAGGCAGTGTTCTTAACTCCTGAGCCATCTCTCCACCCCTAGTGTATAACTCTATCATAGAAACTTAGGTGTATTTATTTACTTTAAAATTGTGATAATTGGCTTAAAATAGTTGAGAAAATAAACTTACTTTAAAATTCTAATGTCAAGACAAAATATACATGATAGCAACTTACACACATGACATCAGACACAAAATGAAGGCAGTCAGGGAAAGGTGTTTGCTGTACAAGCCTGGAATCTTGGAATGAATCTCTGGAAATAATGGTGTAAAGAGAGAACCAACTCCAAGGTGTCCCTGACCTCCACGTGCATGTTATGACACGCCCCCGTCATTTATACACACACACAGCACTGGCTGTCCTGAAACTAGCTTTGTAGATCAGGCTGTTCTCCAACTCACAGAGCTCTGCCACCACCCCAGCATGAAGCTTTTATTTAAACAATTCTTTGATAAACATTTTATGTAGATTTTTTCCTTCCCTGTCTGTAATGCAAAGTTGAAGGTACTCATAGAGATGATGTGACTATGACAGGCATGGCGGCACACACCTTTAGTCCCAGAACTAGAGAGGCAGAGGGCGAGTCGCTGTGAAGTGGAAGCCAGCCTGGTCTACAGAATGAGCAGCACAAAGAAGCCTTGTCCTGAAACAACAACTCCGTGAATACTTGTTTCCATTGGGATGGAGCAGAAGAAATCTGGAACTGAAAGCCACAGGCCCCTGAGAGGCTTATATTTAATATTCAGGCATATGTAACATATCAGTTAAAGAAAAAGAGGTCATGATGTTTTCGAGGTAGCAAGGAGGGATACATGGGAGGATTTGGAAGGATGAAAAGAAGGGGGAAGTGATGTAATTATATTTTAACTTTCAATAATTTAGAATCATTTTAATTAAAACATTATATAGATTTATTTATCTTATCATTTGTTGTGTTGACTGTTTTGCCCGCATGTATATATGTACACCACATGCATGCCCTATTGTAGAATATTATTTTAAGATGTGTTACATTTGTTTATGCTGTGTAACATTTGTTTAATGATGCAAAGATGTGTTGTATTCTTTTATGTTGCATTTGTTTAACTCTGTGAAGCTGTGTTACTTTGACTGTCTAAAACACCTGATTGGTCTAATAAAGAGCTGAATGACCAATAAATAGCAAGGCAGGAGAAAGGATCGGCAGGGCTGGCAGGCAGAGAGAATAAATCTGAGGAGAAATCTGGGAAGAGGAGATTGAGGAGCAAAAAGAGGAGGAAAGGATTCCAGGGCCAGCCAGCTACACAGCAAGCCATGGATAAGAAGTAAAGAAAGAAATACAGAAATAGAGAACCGTAAAAGCCCAGAGGCAAAAGGTAGACATGATAATTTAAGCTAAGAAAAGCTGGCTAGAAATAACCCAAGCTAAGACTGCTCATTTATAAGAAAGAATAAGCCTTTGTGTATTAATTTGGGAGCTGGGTAATGGGATCCCCAAAAGAGTTAAAGATCAAAAGAATATAAAAACAAAAACAAAAAACCCCCAAAACCAAACAAACCCTGTATAATACCCTGTACTCAAAGAGTTCAGAAGAGTGCATCGGATCTCCTGGGACTGGAGTTCCAGATGGTTGTGAGCCGCCATGTGGGTGCTTGGAATCAAACCTGGGTCCCCTGCAAGAACAACAGGTGCTCTAACCTTTGAGCCAACTCTCTCACTCGGTTTTGTAATTAAACCACTATCTCGTAGTAGGGATCCTTATGAGACCCACCAGTAGACCACCATCAATCTTCCTGGCTCATGAGATGCTGAGACTGCCTGCTCTGCTGACAGGCCTACAGGGCAGCCTGGATAGTGATAGGGATTATCCTGGGAGAACTTTTGAAAGGATGGCAAGCAAGATGCCTTTGGCCTCTGTATCCCCTGCACATTCCAGCCAAGGGAGCCCAGCATCAGCAGCAACGTTGCTAGCCAGAGGGAGGACAGAACAGCACCTCCAAGTGCATCATATTCCTGGACCAGTTGAGGACAGTCACCAGCCTATGTGGCCACCTGTTTCATTGGGGATGTCTGCATCAGGGGTTGGAGACCAGACCTAACAGACAAGTGTGCCCCATTTTCAAAGCCAACCTCAACCCAGACAAAATCATCCTGATCCATGGCAGGGAAACATTGAGCAGCAGAACCCCACAAAGAAGAGCCCCCTTGTTCTCAAGGCCAGAGGCTAAAGAGATAACTTTCAAGGATTGGAGTTAGACCAGGTGGCTTCCAGCTTGGACATTTGCTGCAGAATTTAACATCAATGATGGATGGCCTCTCCCAGCTATCTCTGGGACACCCCAGGGTATGGATAAACAATTCCCACTCACCTCTTACTGCTCCTAGCCCCAGTGATCATGTTCTGGCCTTTGCATCCACAGCAGGGCCGCTACATGGTGATGAGGCACCTCCAGTCCGGGTGTTTGACCTCCTGGCTAATCCTGATCCATGAAACCTGAGGTCAGAAACACATCAAGGCATCTTGCTTCTCTGGTAGAGCTTTGGAACTCAAGCACAGTTGGCCAGGATTCCCATGGGTGGCCACTGCTGCAAATATCCTTCTGGAGCCCCAGGCCACAACAGCAGTGAGCCTCTGCCATGGCTGCCAGTGTGAAATCCTGTTCCAGCTTGTTCATGCTCAGCAGGTCCTGACTCTACCCAGGGAAGGGATGGGAAGAAAGAATCGGTTAGAGTTTCTTCTGCCTGAGTGTTCTGTTACAAAACAAAGGGATGAACCAACGGGTATTTATGGAAACTTACTTTCATCTCTTTAAATACCCCTTGGTAAGTGGCCTCCAAGGTCAATGGGAGCTTCTTATACAAAGGTTTCCTTCTGGATCCCAGGGCTGCTCCGTCTGGTGTCTTTCCCTCTCCTGAGCAGAACACAGGGACTTCTGTCCCCAGAAGAGCAGAAACCCAGCACCCAAAACTGAACAGTTTCATGAATTTACCAGAGACTCAAAGGCCTCCTATTGGTCCGGGGCCAGGAGCAGCTCATGTGACCTCCTGCTTTCCTGTCTGGCATATTTCCCCCTGGTAAGATGTAGTGCCTTGCTGGCAAATTCCTTCAAAGCCATGCGCACCTGCACCTCTCTTCTGGAAGGCAAACGACCTAACCTGGAATCCGCCTTTGCTGGGAACCGGGACTCTGGTGTAGGAGTCCCCAACAAGAAGCCTCTGCCCTTAAGCTACAGGAGCTCAGTCCTTTCTCCATCAGAATCCACCCAGTGGAAACTGAAGGCTTGGCCAGGTCAGGCCAGCTGCACAGGGAAGACCCTCATCTTTAGAAGCCAATGAAGAGGCAGGGAATTGGGGGTTGGGGAGACTCATTCCTCTGACCCCGAACAAGCAAGCCCTGGGACATGAAGAGCCAGGGAGCACAGTGAACTGCTGTGGCTTCCTACCTCTAGAATCCAGGCCACCACCAAGAGTCTGATAGATTTGAAACACTGGGTAGTGGGATGGCTCAGCCAGTAAAGGTGCTTATGCAAGCCCTGACCTGGATTTGATCCCTGGAACCCACATAAAGATGGAAGGTGAGAACCGATTTTGTGAAGTTATCCTCTGACCCCCCCCCCCATGCGTGCTGTGGCATGTGCAGGTCCCCACACACATATAATAATAATAATAAATAAAAATAAAAAAAAAAATCCTTGGGAAACTCCTCAAGTGTATTCTTTTTACCACCTGGAAATCCCCTGTCTCACATGGGCCCCTGGATGGCTTCTGTTCTTGAGAAAATTGGTAGGATTCTTAGGTGGAGTGGTCCCAACTAAGGGGGGAAACGGTACCTAAGGAAGCCAAAGGAGATGAGTTTCCAGGGGAAACTTCAAAGAGGGGCTGTGGGTAAAGCACATTGTGCCCATTCCATGGCAAATGGAGTGAGCTCTCAAAAGCCCTCTGAGGACCATACTGTGGGCAAAGCCAGGGTGGCCACGTGCCCTTTGCTTTCGAGCTTTTCAGATTCTCACATACCTTCTGCCTGGGGCAGCAGAGCCATTTTGGGGTCACTGGCTTAGTCCTCCCTCACCCTTCCACCAGCGCTCTGCAGTCTCACACATCACTTCTTAGTCAGGACAGCTGTCCTTTTGCCTGTGTTCTCTGCCTCCTTGTAGGCAAGGACCAAGTCCTGCTCACAGTCAGAAAATGGCAGGGCTAACAGCAGTGCACCCTGACCTGTTGGTAATGTTCACCGCTGTGAAAGCGATTTGATCTAGAACCAAATACAAGGCCTAAAAGGTAGCAGGTAGTTTCTAGAACTGAACTATAGTCCCTTACCAGGAGTTACAAGGATTAACCAATGATTTTCAAACATGCATCTTAAGAATCTAGTAGAAATATCATTGTCTTGCTCTTTGAAAACAGTTTAAGGCAGATGCAGGGCCTGTAATACTAGCAACTCTAGCCTAGGATGCAGAGTGAGTTCCAGGTCAGCCTGGGCTACAAAATAGACTGTCTTAAAGCAACAATAACAAAAACTGTAATTGTGTATGCCTGTATTCCCAAGCATTGTATTATTTTATGTAGTTTGTGAAATTCTATTTATAAAAATATTTTCTGCAACGGTTTTTTTTTTTTTTTCACTTAGACTCATCATGTTTCAGGCAGGGTATGGTGGCTTGCTTACTCCAGCAATCTCAGCCCCTAGGGGGAGGGGGCAGGCAGGAGGATCAGGAATTGAGGCCAGTCCAGGTTACATAAGATCCGGCCTCAAAAAGAAAAACTAAGTTTCTGGCATTCGCCTGTGTTGTTACATATACCTGAAGGTTCTAGGACCTGCCTTTTCCGTTGTGTTTACACGGTGTCTATGCTGCCATCTATCTGGAGGACGCTGGCCTTTCCCTTCCAACCAATGTCCTTGCCATGAAAGAGAAATAATAGTAATTAATACAGAGGGTTGGAAGGAGCACGGATATGCTATCTGAGATGTATTTTTTTTTTAAGAGCATGGTTTTGTGTCTATGTACATTTGTGCACATGTACATGCATTTGCACACGTGTATGTGTGCCATTTGTTTATTTATGGTTTTTCAAGACATGGTTTCTCCGTAGCTTTGGAGGCTGTACTGGAACTCACTCAGTAGACCAGACTGACCTTGAACTCACAGAGATTCACACCTACCTCTGCCTCCCGAATGCTGGGATTAAAGGCATGAGCCTCTACCGCCTGACTCTTTTCCTGAACCTGGAGCTAGGCTGGCAGCCAGCAAAGTCCTGTGGTTCCCCAGCCTCTGTCCGCCATGGTGCTGGAGCTACAGACCCCAGTGCTGCCATATTCAGCTTCTTTTTATGTAGCTCTGTGGATTTGAACTCAGGTTTGCATAGCAATGTTCTTCCCAGCTGAGCCATTTCCTCAGGCTCTGTATTTCCTTTCCCGAGAGAAACAAATTCTGGTTGCTTACTGCTAGCTCCTAGAAGCTGCTCCAGCTTCCTTCTATGGGAGATTTTAAAAACACATTCAAAGTTATTAATTTCATTTTTATTTGTTATTATTATTATTATTGTTGTTGTTGTTGTTGTTGTTGTTGTTGTTTTTTCTAGTCAGTAGGCAAAGATAACTAGATCTCTGAGTTTGAGGCCATTCTGACCTACAGAAAGAGTTCCAGAAAACTCCTGTCTCAAAATACAAAAGTAAATAAACTAATTAATTAATTAAAATAATAAAAAAGAGAGAAGAAAAATCTGTGTATGACAATTTAAATGATTAAATTTTGTGATGAATCTGTCACATCTGTAGATTTTAACTCATGTTAACTTATGTAGTGATGATTTTTGTTAAGATTTATTTATTTATAATTCATGTGCCTGAGTGTTTTGTCTGCTGTATGTCTGTGTACTGTGTGGATGCCTGGTACTCACAGAGGCCAGAAGAGGCTGAGAGGTCCTGAAATTGGAGTTACAGAAGACTGTGAGCCACCATGTGGACACTGGGAATTGAACCCAGGTCTTCTGCAAAAGCAAGACCTGCTCTAAACCGCTGAATCATCTCTCCTGCCCTGGTGATAGTTTTTCTTAATAGTGAGTGGCCTGGAGAGTTTTGTGTCAACTTGACACAAGTTAGAGTTATCAGAGACAATGAAGGCTCCGTTGAGAATCTTGAGGGTGCAGGCAAGCCTGTGGGGCATTTTCTTACTTAGTGACTGATGTGGGAGGGCTCAGCCTTTTGAGGGTGGTGCCATCCCTGGGCTGGTGGTCTTGTGTTCTGTAAGAGAGCGGGCTGAGCAGGAGATGATGAGTAAGTCAGGAAGTAGCACTCCTCCATGGCCTCTACATGAGGCCCCTGCCCCCAGGATCCTGCCTTGTTTGAGTCCCTGCCCTGACTTCCTTTGATGGAAGTGTAAGCCACGTCAGCACTTTCCTCTTCACGTTGCTTTGGTCGTGGTGTTTCATCACAGCAATAGAAGGCCTAGCTAAGACAATGAGTTCATACTTCCCTTTATTGAACTTAGTTTGTAGAAATCCTAGGTACCCACACTAAGGTGTGCCTCCCTCCACTAATTCTATGGGGTAGTGATTTGGGATCTCTGTAGAGCCTCCTCCAGGTCCCGGCTCCCTGATTCAGCATCACTCCAGTCTTTGTCCTGTACCCCCATTACTGCTCTGGCAGTTCACCATTATTCTTTTTGGGGAGGGTTCCAGACAGGGTTTCTCTGTGTAACCCTGGCTGTCCTGGAACGTGCTTTGTAGACCAGGATGATCTCAAACTCAGAGATCCACCCACCTCTGCCTCCCAAGTGCTGGGATTAAGTGTGCACCACCACCGCCTGGCTTATTATTCCTGTTCTTGTTTGCATTCATTCTTTTTCCCCATCATTTTTCACCAGAATAACCTTCAAATGCATGTTGGTTGTAGTTCAAACCTGAGATTTAGTTGTGCTGTATCTAGTGGTCCCTTCACCTAGCTTTCCAGTCTGCCAACATTAGATGTCTTCACAATATTCCTAGTTGGGTAGCAATTCTTAGATGATTGTGGAAGACTTCCTTTGGGCAGAGTTAAGTTTCTCCTTTCTCTAAAAGGCCTATTATCAAACTTCAGTTAACAGGAAGTCAAAAGACTTCCATGCTGATGTAAAGACATCACTTACAACTGTAGATCAGGTGGCTCTCAACCCTCCTAATGCTTTGACCCTTTAGAACAGTTCCTTGTGTTGTGGTGACCCCCAACCATAACATTATTTTCATTGCTATTCCATAACTATAATTTTGCTACTGTTATGAATGTATTTATTTTATGTAATATAAATATTTTTGGTTTGCCAAAAGGGTTGTGACCCCAAAGTTGAGAACCTCTGTGCCAATGAGTGTCTTTACTATTTGTTGTACTAAAAAAAAATGAGTGTATAATTATGACCATGCATCCATGCAAAGAGGAACTTTGCTGGGAAAAAAAAAGAGAGAGAATACCTTGACAAATAGTAAAGTGAGAAATGGAATTTAACGCCAGGCACAGTGCACACACCCCTGCAATTCCAGCTGCTTGGGAGACTGAGATGGGTGAGCTAGAACTTTGAGTCCAGTCCCTTATGCAAAATGGAGAGATCCTACCTGCAGTGGATAATCGCCATTATCCATCTGAGTGGATCTGGGATCAACTAAGAGACACACCTCTGGGTGTGTCTATGAAGGTATTTCCTGGAAGAATTAGCTAGAATAGAGGGAGAATTCTCTCAGTAGAGTCCCAGATATAAGGAGGTCCAAGAGAAAAGCAGTGCTACTTTGGCCTGTCTTCCTTTGTTCCTTGCTGGTGAGTTCATTCACCGTTTCTGCTGTTGGCTGCCATCCTTCATTCACATCCGGACACTGCTCCTTCAGCTTTCCAACTGTGCTTAAGACCAGTGGCTCTCCAGGTACTCTCCTGACCTTCCGTGTCACATCATGACTGCTGAAGCACCTAGCTTTGTGAAGTAAGCAGCGACCATGTTCTTAACCTCTCCAACATGAAGTCAAGCACTGATGGGCTCCCCAGCCTATACTGTGGAGGTGGATCAAATAAATCTCCTTTGTAATATATACCCATTCTATTGATTCTAGTCTTCTATATTGCCAAGTTCTTTATTTGCCAACACTGGCTCTTCCAGCAACTTCCACGGGGTGGATGTTATATTAGTTACATTTATGGTCACAGTGATAGGATAAATGACAAGAGCAGCTGAGGGATGAAGGGTTACTTTTGGCTCACACAACAGTAGCTAGTCTATCACAGAGACAAGGCATGGCCACAGTACCTGTCTGTGGTGATGGGTGTGTGAGGCTGCTTGTTTGCATCTCAGAGGACCAGGAAGGTGAGAGCTCCCACTGGGTGTAGTGTGGGCCTAAAACCCTTAAGCCCTACATGTCCTATAACTCCCACAGCCCTCTCTCTGCCAGTTAGGCAACCTCCCCAATCATTAGTAATATTCTGAATGAGGCTCCGTGAGCCTGAAGGGGTCACACAATGGTGCTATTATTTAAGGGTGCCCTGTTTTCATTATAGAACAATATCCAGTTCAGTTATTATTACTATTACTATTATTTTTCTTCAAGACAGAATTTCTTCTCTATGTTACAGCTCTGGCTGCCCTGGAGCTCATTTTGTAGACTAGGTTAGCCTCGAACTCACAGAGATTGGCCTGCCTCTGCTTCCCCAGTGCTGGGATTAAAGGTGTGCGCCACCATGCTCAGTTCAGTTCAGTTATTGTGATGAAGGACAGAAGGTTCTTTCAGGGGAGCTAAGTCCAACCATCTCTCAGCTACCTGAATGGTTTTTTTTCCTGGTAAAGAGTAGTATTTTATGGGGATGTGTGCTTGCTCCCCAATGTATCCACTGTGCTGAAACCCCCATCCTGAAGGCCTGATGTGTTTCAGATAAAAGCATCTTTAGCTCCGAAGACTCCACTGCAATTTGTACAGCTGTGTAATCGGAACCACTAGAAAGCAAGTTAATATACTATTCCACTCACAGAACAGCAGTTTGATGCCTATGACTTCTTGGCACATCTGTTTGGGATATAAATCCTGAGCAGACTGAGCAGTCGCTTTCTAAATCTTCAAAATGCTTTACTAAGCAAAGTCTTTAGTGTGGTTAAGGGGAGGAGAGAATTAATAGACTCCCAAGTGAGTGGAGTCATCTAGCTCACTGCAGAATGTTTAAGGCAGGTGCAGGTGGGTCTGGGGACTTGCAGAAGGTACACGATGAGGTAGAGGATGGCTACATACCTCCAAGGACCAGAGGTGAATTCTCTTGCCAACCTGAGATAATTAGAGCCAGCCTTTGGGGAGTGGTTTGCCCATGTTTACAACAGGCCTAATCTTTCTGATTGGCTAGAGCTCAAATTACACGTAACTAGGTTTGGTGAGAGATACCAATTATGACTGGTCATGCCCGTAGCCCTTCCTGATAAAAATTTCTACCAAGCCACCTGACTAAGTGGGCAGTGAGTCACATGACCACGATCACAGCTAATTGGACAACTGCCCAATGTGTGACTGTAAACCATATCCATCAACCTTTGCCCTGTGTGCTTTGGTTTTTAAAAGATAAGCAGAAGTCAAGGTTTTTCTCTTGGAAGCCTGCAGTAAGAGACACAAAGGGACGCTTCAATTCAGTTATGTGCTAAAACGCAGTGGCTGGAGGGGCAGGTTTTTTTGCAGTCAGGTGCAAGGGTAGCTTGAGAAAGCTGGTGGGGTGGGGGTGGGGGTGGGGGCGGGGGTGGGGTGCAGGTTGACTCACTGAGAGGTCAAAGGCCCCAAGAGAGAAAACAATGGCTGTTCCCTAGTGTTTTGCTGCAGGCTTCCAGGTTTTGGTATACATAATTTTCACGAGTCTTCCTTTTGAGTGGCCTAGGAGTAAACATGTCTCTAGTAATTTGACTATTTCTTGTAACCAACCGTTTGGATCAGGTATCTCATCAACATTCTGTCCCATGCTGCTCTAGTTATGAATGCGTCGACTCTCTTCAAAAGCACGCTGTTTGGTTGCTGTTTCAGTAGGGCCCCTGCATTGCAAGTCAAAGAAAACCACATCAAATAGATGTAAAGGGGGTGGGGATTGCAGGGACTGGTGTCTGATGCCAAAGCCCAGTCTAGAGGAGAGGAGGCTCCTGGGTCTTAGGAGTAACTGGAACCAAGGGCTCAAGTTTTTGTTTTTTCGTTATTATTATTATTTTAGTCTCTTCCTTCTCCTCTGTGCCCCTCTTTCTCTTACTTTCAGTGAGACAGGGTTCCCCAATGTCATTCAAGCTGACCTCAAACTCACTGTGTAACCCAGGGTGGCTTCAAACTCATAGTCTTCCTGACTCTGCCCCCTTCGTTATGGGGCTGTAGCTATGTGCCACCAAACCCAGCCTAATTGACACCTGGCCCAATGTATGGCTACAAATGATCTGAAAAAAAAATTAAAAATTTAAATTCCTGCAAGTTATCCTCTGATCTCCTCACTCAAGCCATGGCTTGTGTATCTACACACACAAATCAATAAGTGCCTATCTTGATAGAAAATGCGTTCGTGTGAGAAGGAAGACAGAATCTTCTTTGAATTTCTCTATCAACAAAGGACAGATGGTGAATAGTTAGGGATCTGGCAGAACTGGGAGTCACCCAGACCTGATAGCAGGTCCCTTTACACTGTCACAGGAGGGTGCCAGATCACCAGGCCAGGGGACAGGGCATAGGATCTAAAGCTGACGGTTACCAGGAGCCAAGGCACACCTACCCACCCACTGCCACCGGAGGGTGCCAGATCACTGGGCCAGGGGCCAGGCTGAGGCTCAACAGCTTCTGGGAAAACTGTTCTGTGACAGAAAAAAGAGCTTGTCCAGGAGTGTGTGTCTTACTTCCTGGGAGTGCTGCCGGGGCTCTGGGGACCTGGGACAAGCCAGGAAAACTGGGGCAGGACTTCAAGCAAACTCAGAGCCTCAGGAAATCACAGCGTGGGCTCTGTCTGCATCAGGGTTTCAGATTACCATGGCTGGAGGAGAGCAGGCCATTAAGAAGACCGGGGAGATGGAGAACCAGATTGGAGTTGAAGAACCTATACAGAAGTCAGATAAGGTCAAGAGAGCAAGAGAAAGATGTGACCCGTGGCAAATGCAGCTGAAGGCAGCGGTTTTGTGGGACATCTGCCCCTCGGGGAGTGCCCTGCTGCCATTGAGACTGGGCTGTAAAATTCCTATTTCAATCTTAAAATAAACTCTATTGATTAATGCAACCATACACCAGGATAACAGACCTATTAAAGCACAAAGTTATAATGACATCTATAAAAGCTCCAAGGTTAGTTTATGTATAATTATCTAGTATGTGCAGTATTATTTGTTAGCTATTATCTAAACGGTACCTCTTGGTGTACTACCAGAGACATACTATAGTCTGAAGTTGTAGGAAAAGGAGAAAGTTCTATCAGCCTGAAGACCAGAAAATAGTCAAGGCATTTGGGCTATGGAAACAAGGAAAGTATAGACAAATGATGATAATAGAATCAAATATTTCAGGGTGCCTGAAACTCCAGCCCTTGGGAGGCTGAGGCATCAGCCTGGACTACAAGCCAGATGCTATCTCAAAAACCTACAAGAGGACTGCCATGATGGCTCGGTGGGGTAAAGGCAATCTACCTGGGTTTGACCCTCAGGGCCCACATGATAGAAAGAGAAAACTGACTCCTGAAAGTTGTTATCTGACCTCCACACAGGTGCTGTCACACACATGTGCCCACATACATACAAATACAAACAAAATAAATAAATAAAATGTAAAAAAAAAATCAAACCAAGCAAAAACATTTGTATTCCTGTCCATCTTAATTGGTCATTAAATCTTATTTTTAAAACATATTTTATGAGCATGTTCAGTTTGATATTCTATCTTCTATATCTATTATCATCTCATAAATGCCTCTAATAAAATTATTTTTCACAACTACATACGGAAGCTATGAATTTAATGTGGGTTTATCACAAATTACTTTTTATATTGTAACTGAATGCTGAATTTGTAGTTATAATTACACTATGGTAAATACCTTTATGAATAAAATTTTATTCACATTTTCATTTATACTCTTAAAAGATAGCCTTTTTAAATTTATTTACTTATTTTTATGTGGCTTTTGTTTGTTTGTTTTTTCAAGACAGGGTTTCTCTGTGTAGCTTTGGAGCCTGTCCTGGAAATAGCTCTGCAGACCAGGCCTGCCTCAAATTCACAGAGATCCACCTGCCTCTGCCTCCTGATGCTGGAACTAAAGGTGTGCACCACCACCTCACCTGGCTTTTTATGTGTTTATGCTAGATAATGTGTCTATGTCTGCATGTGGGGGTGTGAAATTGCCATGGTGTGCTCATGGAGGTCAGAGAACAACCTTGGGTGACCTTCCACATTGTTTAAGGCAGGGGCTGTCTTGTTTGACACTTCTGGCCAGTTGGTCCCCAGTTTCTAGGGATGCTTGTCTTTGTCTCCTGTCTCCCTGTGAGAGTGCTGGATTACAGATGAGTTACTCTATCAGCCTTTTACATGGGCTCTGAGGATAAGAACTCAGATCATCCGCCTTGCTCAGGAGGAACCCTTACTCAGCCCACCTCCCTGGCCTTTTTTTAAAGCTTTATCATCATCATCATCATCATCATCATCATCATCATCATCATCATCATCATCAAATCATCATCATCATGATCATCATCATTATTTTCTGAGATAGGGTTTCTCTATGTAATCCTGGCTGTCCTGGAACTAGCTCTGCAGACCAGACTGGCTTCAAACTCAGATTTCTACCTGCCTCTGCCTCCTGAGTGCTGGGATTAAAGATGTGCACCACCACCAGTCAAAAGCTATTAAAAAAATAATTTGTTTTACTATTACTTTTAGTTGTATGTATGTGTGTGTAAGTACAAGTGGCTGCAGGGGTCAGAAGAGGGCATCCCTGGAGCTGAGTTACAGGCAGTTAATGACCACCTAAGAACCAAACTCAGATCAGCAGCAAGCATTCTCAACTGGTGCACCCTCTCCAGCCCCCTTAGAAGTAAGCTTGGAAATAAAGTTATTAGCTAAAAGAGTCTGGCCATTTTAAGGTTCTTTATACATTAAGATCAAATTGTTCTTGCAGAAAATTCAGTCACATTTGCCCCTCTACCCTCCCCCCAACCCCTGCCACATTCTCAGCAACGTTGGAGCTTGTCTATTTAAATCCATGATAGCCCCTTTGATCAATAAGACTGGTAAATTTATACTTTTCTATAATTTTGGTCATTTGTGCATCATCCACTAATGAATTATCTTTTCAGATTTTTATCTACTTTCCAAAATTCAGATCATAGTGGTTTCTTATAAATTCATTTAAATTCAATATAGATTTGTTGAATGTATATTATTTTGTTATCAATTATTGGCATTTATTTTTAATGTGACATCTTGTTATAGTAAAGATACAAATTTTGTATTTGTTTCCTTTTTTTTTTTAAGATAAGGACTCACTGGGTGGTGGTGCACGCCTTTAATCCCAGCACTTGGGAGACAGGCAGGTAGGTGATCTCTGTGAGCTTGAGGCCAGTCTGGTCTACGGAGTGATTTCCAGGGCAGCCAGAGCTACATCTTGAGACTCTCTCTGTTTTGGAAAATAAACAAAACAAAACAAAACAAAAAGATTGTCTCACTATGTAATATTGACTGACCTGAGCTTGATATGTAGACCAAGCTGCCCCTGAGTTCACAGAGATCCGCCTGCCTTTCTCTCCCAAGTGCTGGGATTAAAGCTATATGCTATGAGTTGAAGAACCTATACAGAAGTCAGATAAGGTCAAGAGAACAAGAGAAAGATGTGACCCTAGTTATTTTAATTTTTCTATTTACTTTTGAGACAGGATCTAATATTTCCCAGGCTATCCTAGAACTCCTTGGGCAGCTGACGGTGACCTTGAACTTCAGCTTCCCCCCTCCACCCCCTTAGGGCTAGGATTACAGCAGGTGCCCCCACATCTTTTTATGTGATGTTGGGGATCCGAGCCCCAGCTTTGTGTAAGCACTGCGCCAACTAAGCTCAATTCCCAGCCCCTAGTGTTGCAAGTTTACCTTCTTTTTTTCTTCTTTTCTTTTTTCTTTGTTTGTTTGGTTGGTTTTATTTTTAGACAGGGTCTCTCCACATAGCCCTGGATGTCCTGGAAGTCACTGTGTAGGCATGCTGGCTCCATAGTCACGGAGTTCAAGTGCTGGGATTAAAGTAGTGCACCACCACACCTGGTTTGTAAGTTTGTCTTATTATATTTAAAGCTTAAATCTAGCAAAGTTTTCTTTGGAGATGTGATATAAGTTGACAGTCAGTACACTTTCATTGAAAGGCCAAGTACAGCCATCAGTGCGAGTGAGAGGACTTGCTGGGGTCTCTCCCCTCCCCTCCTAGTGACTCTGTTTCCATGCTGGGGAGGGGGGCTTTTTCTGGGCGCTGTAAACATCAAACATTGGATTGCTTTTTCTTTTTGGTTGTGACCACAGAAGATTCTATTGAACAGAGATGTTTCCTGAACTCCCTGTTGCTTGGAACCAGGGAGACCACGTGGCTGTTTCACTGGCTGAGTTGCATCGCACAGTAAAGATGAAAACCTCAGTTGCCCCAGGCTTCAGTGGTCCAAGTACATTCCTACAGGATGTTGGGCACTGGATGTACTGGTTAGTTTTGGTCAACTTGACACAGGTGGTCCTGGATGGTGTAAGAAAGTAGGCTGAGCAAGCCATGGGAAACAGGCCAGGAGATAGCATTCCTCCACAGTCCTGGCTTCAGGTTCCCGCCTTGAGTTCCTGCCCTGACCTCCCTGGATGATGCACTTAGAAGCTATAAACAGAAGCAAACCCTTTACTCTCCAGGTTGCTTTTGGTCATTGTTGTTGTCACAGCAATAGAAAGCAAGCTAGGACAATGGAAGTTGACGTTTCTGCGTACCTCTAGGGTAGCAGTGTGAGCATGGGCAGTTGATAATCGCTAGGCTAGCTTCCTCAGCAATAAATGCTTCTGGACACAGCCATGACTCTTATCCTCGGTCAACATGGCCACACGGTACTGTTAGAGACATTGCTTTCCAAGTGTAGAGCTGTTCCTGTCCCGATAAACTACAATTCAGAAAGAAACAAGTCTTCAAGTCTTATCCAGCCCCGTGTTTGAGGGAGACTTTTTTTTTTCCTCTAATTTTTTTGGGGGTGTGGCTAATTTTGGTTAAGTGAAAGTAGAAGCCTACAAGAATCCCAGGAATAACTCAGCTGTGAATAAACCTGGCTGAGTGCAAAGTACAAGGCCACCGTGTAGATAGATGACTGCAGGGATCTCTGACACAGTTCTTGGACTTAGCCTGGAGTGCTGCTGTAACTGGTGTCCAGTGAACCTCGTTCACAAGCTCATGTCAGATGGGGACCTCAGAAACCGTGTGACCAGAGCCTGATTTCCTCAATGACTGAGGAACTGTGTGGGCAAAAGGCAGTGCAGACTGGAGCTTAGCAAATTTTCTTTCTCTTCCAGATCTGGGTGAAATTATAGGTTCCTCTAAAATTTCTATTTTACAAAAGATCAGAGATTAATTGGAACAGGTAGTTATGACAGATGGGAGACTTATCATCTATTGAGACAGAGTTCCTTTTTTTTTTTTTTTCCTTTTAAGCAAATGAGGGAGATAAAGAGACTGCTAAAAACTACCATGGAAGGTCTCGGGGATACCTCTCCTTCCTGATCTTGCTAGTTACTGGGGGAAGCAGAGATATGATCTTCAATGGTATAGCCACTGGTCAGGTGCCCATATTCCTTCCTGTAATAACCCCTCACCCATACTCATGCAAACAACCTTTATTAAACCCATTGGGTGGCCACAAACAGACCTGAAAGAACGAGAGAAGTTGAGAGAAGAAAGAGGATCAATGGAAAGTAGACAAGAGGACATTGTGTGTGTGTGTGTGTGTGTGTGAATATGATCAAAACACATTATATTCATGCATAAAATATCATTAAATCTTCCCACTATTGTGTATAATTAGCATGTGCTAATAAAAACTTTTTTGAGACCATTTCTCATTATGCCCTCGCTGTCCTGTAACTCACCTTGTAGACCAGGCTGGCTTTGAACTCACAGAGGCAGGCAGATCTCCGTGAGTTTGAGGCCAGACTGGTCTACAGAGAGTTCCAGAACAGCCAGGGCTACACAGAAAAACCCAGCCTCAAAAACAAAAGCCCTTTTTATTAATATAAATATTAATATGCTTAGACAGAAATCTTGGTGGCAAAGATCATAGATGAGACAGGGAGTAAGATAAAGGGAGGTACTTTCTATAATGATGGTGGAAATAGGCTAACAGTGAGAGGGAGAACGTTTCCAGGACATGGTTGGGTCATGGGTCTCTAGAGGAACCAGAAATCCAGGGGAAACATGCACATTCAGTGTGTCCACTCTCTATCCATGCTGCAGTTGCCACGTGTCAAGTGGGAGAGGGACCAGTTAGACCAGGGACCTCTGCCTGAAGTCCCTGAGTTCGTCAGGGCTTCATGTGAAGACTGGAACCCTCAGACCCTCAGCTCTATCAGGAAGCAAAACACTGCTTCTGTGTGTAGGACTGGCTGGCCCCAGGGCTGAGAGCCAGCTCATCACCCCCAGACCACCTGGTAAGGTGAATTGCATCTTTCTGGATTGTGAGGAGATAGAGAAGCCTGCCTTCTCAAACAAACAAGCCCAGTCAGTCTGCTCATCATGGAGCAACTAGCAAATGCCAACTGGATGAACCAAAACATACCTCAGTGTATTTGGCCAACTGTTTAGTTTGATTAGGCAGACACACTTCCAGACACATTTGTCTCAGTTATTTTTAAATTGCCATTGATTCCTCGTTCAGCCCTCTTTAATGATTACCAAGGAATGGCATTGCAGTGTTCCATGTTCCCAACATTCCTTCCATTAATGTACCTGAATGTATTTATTTCCCTCAACAAATGTGGGAAAACCACTGGTTAACACTGAATAAAGCCATCATATTTATAACGTCACCAGCATAAATGGCATAGGGCAGGGTTAGAACCTGGCGACCTGTCTTTCAGGGTACTGTTTGCAGTAACCATTCTTCTACCCACCCAACTTTGCCTTCTCGGGCAAAAGCTGAATTTATCACATTTTAATGAAATGCATTTTTCATTTTTTGTATGTGAGGGCAATAAGTCATAGCCATGCCTTTTGTAGATTTTTGTTTGTTTTGTTTTTCGAGACAGGGTTTCTCTGTATTGCTTTGGAGGCTGTCCTGGAACTCACTCTGTAGACCAGGCTGGCTTTGAACTCACAGAGATCTGCCTGCTTCTGCCCCCCGAGTGCTGGGATCAAAGGCATGTGCCACAAATGCCTGGCCTGTCTTTTGTAGATTTATAACTTGAGGTGCTTTAGAAGTTACAAAGGAACAGATTTGCCTTGATTTATCAATCTTTTGCCTGCAGTGTCTGGATTAGTGAGAGTCCTCATTCGTTAAGCAGAAAACACGTGTTGGGCTCGAAGAGATGCTTCCGCTGATAAATCGTTTGCTGTATAAGGGTGGTGGCCTGGGTTCAGATGCCCAGTACTCATATAAAAGCCTGGAGTGGTGGCGTGCTCCTGTAACCCTAGTACTGGGGAAGACAGACAGATGGGTCCCCAGGACTTGCTGGTCAGTGAGCTGAGCAGAACTGGTGAACCCCAGATTCACTGAGAAACACTGTCTCAAAAAAATAAGGTGGAGAGCAACTGAGGGAGACAGTGTTGACTTCTGGCATCTACATGTTCATACCCACACCCATGCAGACACACATGAACTGGTACATGTACACACATACCACATACATACAAAGAGAGAAGTGTAAGAAGATGACACAGGGCCAATACAACTAATGGGAAAGCTGAAGAATCTGCTTGGGGGAGAGGAAGCTGGGGGACAGGAAGCAGGACAACTCCAGAGGCCTGAGGGCAGGAAGTCCTTGAGAGTTCAGGAAGAGAGCACGGGGATCATAGATGATAAGGTTTCTGGTGTCTAGGTCATATCATCCAAGATTAAGTTCCCAGGAGAGAGCAAGACAGTCTGACTTAAGTCTCATCGTGACTACACAATAGGGGGAAGGAATTGTTCCACTCAGAGCGTTACCACCCAAAGCAAGCCCTTTATGGTATTAGGGCTTTACGTTCCCTCTGTCCTAAATTTCTTCAGTTCTGAGCATCTCCGTGACTCATGCTCTCCTGCAATGGCTTCAGTAGCTTTGCCAGAATCACGTGTTGAATCTCACGACTTCTCTCCATTGCCAGGACCTACATATGTCATTGTTCCCCACTGAGTCTGGGACTCTAGATGTCATGATAATAACAGTGTTCACAGCTAAGAGGGAAGGTATTTGGTCTATGGAAAAATGATAGTTCTGGGTTTGGGCCCCTCTAAATGCCACAGGGATCTTGGAGCTTTCAGTTCTCCAAGTAAGAGTATTTGAGTATTCTGTGCAGGGATATTTCTTGCTGAAGTCACCGTGTCCTATCTAGGACATGTTTTAAATGTCACTCCAACCAGCATTAGGATAATTCTCTCTCTCAACACTTATTTGTTTCACATATGTATACATCCCGTGGCATACATATAGAAGTCAGAGTTCAACTTGCAGGAGTTGATTCTCTCCTTCTGCCATATGGGTACCAGGGCTGGAACTCAGGTCATCAGGCTTAATGGCAAGTGCCTTTACCCACTGAGCCATATTGTAGATCAAATAATTTTCTATTTGGTCACACTGTCCCCTATTCAAAAGTTGTCCAAGGCTTATCTCCCATCCCAGTGTCTCAGAGATTATGCTAGTCTTCCATGCCGTTTCTTTCATGGTACAAGAATTCCTGGTCCCCTCTTCTGACATCCCAGAGACATAAAAATGAAGTCCTTTACATGTGACTGATATGCAAGGCATATTGATTGTGAAGCTCCCTCTTTGTGCTTGGGGGCTGAAAGCTAAACTTAGATCCCAGACCAGGGTGCCTGGTAGGGGTTGGAGTTAGCTTGGAGAAGATGAATTGCTTGAAACTCTAGCTTGCATCCTGTAGCAACAGAAAGCTACCAACCTGCTCTCTACTGCATAAGGAGCCACTCTGATAAGGATCAGCAGTGTGGGAATAAGGTCAAGAGTCCAGAGGACTTGCCGGGCTGAGGAATGTGTGTTACAGCATTAAAACTCCAAATGCACTTTCCCACAGAAATGCTGTTATAAACAGTGGTCAGGGTCCTGAGTGTTATTAGTGCAGTATTTTAGGTACATTAGGGAAATATAAGCTTTTGTGGGTTGCCGTTGGGCTGGAGCTATCATTGAGAATATTGTTTCTGTAGGAACTCTTGTTCCTGATTCCAGACAACAGACCAACAAATAAACTAAGAAGCTGGCAATGGCAGGTTTTGAGGTTTTCACCAGTAAATACAATAGATTCACTGACTTTCATAGTCAGCCTAACTCAGCTTGGAACCTTCTGGTCTAATAAGATGTTGGCTCTGAGCCCAGAAGCCCTCTGCCACCCCTCTGTTCTCACTCTGCTGAAAATCTTGATTTAGTACCCCCAAACCTCCAGAGTCCATCAGCCAGGGCTGCTTCCCACCCCCAGGCCCATCTAGAGGCATCCACTGGTCAAAGATAAGTATATTTTATTTTAAACTTTCTCCTCTAAACACTTCAGAGTTATGAAAAGATACAAGGATATAGTGTATATGTATCTGTCCCGAGAAGGAAAATGTCACACCTATAGCTAAAGTCCCCAAAACTGTTGTTGGTTTTGTCCCATCTCTCTTTCTATTCCAGGAGTAATCACATTCCTAAAATTGGTGTCACAACTGTGTAAATTCCCATCTGGTACACTCACTCTGGGCACCGCCTCTGCTAGAGCTGTAGATACCAAGGAAGGAAAACATCGTCCAAGGGAAGTAGATGAATCTGCCCCTCATGCCGTGTTGTGAAGATGTCATTTCATAAAAATGGAGGAAACACTTGTTATGTGTCAGGCCCAGGTTCTTAGCGAATGCAGGGAGGCAGCTTAGGAAGAATGAGGACAGGGTGACTCGAGCTGGGTTTGTCTCGCCTGGCAGATGGTCTCTGTCTGGCAAATGTGGAATTAAGGCCAGGAAATTGGTAATCATGGAAGAGGGTGGGCACGAGTGAGAAAGTCTTACCACAGAGGCCTCTTTGCAGAGCCTACCGTTTCTAGGTGATGGGAAAAGGATAACTTCCTCGTGAACATTTTCACCTGACTAGGTTCCAGGCAATGCACTCAGCATTAGGAATGGAGGGCTATAAATAAGAACAAGAAATGGTTCCAGGTCTAAAGAAGTCTGTGCATTAGAATATGCCTGTCGTATCATAATTACAATATGACATAAATTTTCCTGGATCTGGACGTTAGCTTAATAAATAGTCCAGCTCTTAGACAGGTACCAAAAGGTTTGGGGGGACGGTGGAGATGTAAGGAAGTGAAGGAATTCAGAATTCCAAATTCTTCAGGTGAAGATGAACAGGCAGATGTCTATACTGCAACAGGGATTTCCACACACAGCAGAGGGCACAGCACACTTACAGAGCCTCTGGTAGCTACTGTTGTAGATATTACCTTTTGACGCCACCATTTTGAACCCACAAGCCGCTCTAATCCCCACACCGCTCTGAACCTTTGCCTGTTCTACTCCAGCAGACATTGTTTGTGTCTTTTGGAACACCTGTCCATTGAACAAATTCTCATACTTCCTCAACCTCACTGAACTATCTACAGCTGACATCTTTTTGGAGTATTTGTGCAGCCCATGGCATAGCACTCTTCCTACACACAATGGTGGACTTGTGGCGTGTTGTTTAATATGTGCAAAATATGCTTCCCCCACCCCCACCCCGCCACAATCCTCCATTCCCCACTGACCACAGGTGGCTACAATTGGTTTCTGTTAAATGCAACCAGAAACCTCGCTGATCTCCTCCACCTTCTAGCCCGAACTGAAACCCAGCCGTCCCCTGAGGTTACCACTTCCCCTGTCATCATTTTAAGTAAAAGCTATTTATTCTCCCAGGGCTCATACTTAGGCCACACTAGCAACATTCTAGTTCTGCAAGACCCTTCGGAGCAATTTCTTCCCGTTCCACTATGAGAAAAATCTCTACCCCACTGAGGACCAATACCATTCAACCTTTGCCTTCCTTTATTTTGGCTCTGTCAGCCCCCAACCTGGCTATCCCCTCATGTTCTCTGACTGTCTGGCTCATTTCTCCATCCTGGGGTAGAGTGAGGGAGGTACTTTGCTGCCTCCATGGACCTTCCACTCAAGGGCCCAGTTTCTTAATCACTTACCCCTTCAGACTCAGACTCTCTACTTCAGGTTCACTTGTGTGGACTCCATGGCCACACCCTGTCCTTGTCACCACAAGTTCCACCCTCTGTCACACAATCTGATGGGCAGAGGCCTTGATCATACAGATAATATTTAGATATGTATCTGTTTATTTAGTGTGCGTATGTATGTGGACACACACGCCACAGCACCGATATGGAGGTCAGAGGACCACTTGCAGACGTGTTCTCCCCCTCTGCTGTTATCTGCTTTGGCAGCAAGCATCTTTACCTGCTGAGCCATCTCCCCAGTCCTGGATAAACGTCTTTCCTTGTTTTCTGTCAGCTTTCCTTGTCCTTTCATCTCTTAGCAATCGTGACATACGTTCACTATTCTTCCCTTGTGGGTCTTGTGTATTAATTAATTTAGTTCTAATATTATTCATAAGTACTCATTTCACATCTACTGTGTGTGCCAGGTATTGGCAATGCAAGCGCAGAGCTTTCTCAGCAAGCAGCTCACAGCCTTGCAAGGAGGCAAATCTAATAATCACACGCATAAACATAATTATAAACTGCGATGAGCACGTGTGTGGGACTGGGAGGTAGAATGCATTTCAGGAAGAAGAAAGACTGTGAGCAAAACCCAAAGGCAGAATGGAACGTGGCTTGCGGAAGTGAAATAACAACAGCAAGAGACCTGTAGGGTTGGGGACTGAAAGCTGGGGAGTGGAACAGGCTGAGGCTGGATCAGAAGAAGCAGGCACAGATACGCGTTTTCAAAGGGCTGTTGTCAAAAGATAACTAGACGAAACACAGGGGATTTTTTTCCAAGCTGTGAAACGATTCTGCAGTCACTATAAGGGCAGATAATGACATATACATCTGACAGAACCCAGGGGGATGGGCAAGAGTGAACCCTAATGTCAACACGGACTAGAGTTAATGATAATGATAATAAAATCAAGCTGGGTATGGTGGCTCATACCTATAATCAATCCTACCATCTGGAGTTCACGGTCATCCTTAGCTATACAGCAAGTTGTAGACCAGCTTGTGCTATATGAGAACCTAGTTCGAAAACCAAAACAGATGTGGAGGCAAATCCCAGAAAGCCAGAGGCAGAGGCACTCGGAACTCTGTGAACTTCAGGACAGCCAAAACCACATAGTCTACAAACTCCAAAAGCAAGGTAAGAGCAATAAAGTACAGCACTACCGTGAAATAATAATAGTAGGGAAAACTGAGTTAAGTAGTAAAGGGTACATATAAGGGAGCTCTTGTGCTATTGTGTGTGTTTAATTGTCCATAAACTCAAAAAATTGCTCTAATAAAAATCTATTAATTAAAAAATAAGATGGAAGAAAACCTCCAGTTGCTAAGAAAAGTGGTTTGAAAGCAGAGGAAGCATGGATGTCCTATCTGAAGGGGCTGAGTGTGCTCCAGCTCCAGAGAGCTTGCCTAGCATGGGAGAAGCTCTAGGTTGGACCCTAAGCCTCATAAAGAAAGAAAGGAAAGAGAGAGACACACAAGAGAGAGGAAGACACAGAGACCCAAGCCACACTTGGTAGTGTGGCCTGCCCTTCCAGCTACTCTGAAGGCAGAGGCAGAAAGATCTCTTAAACTCAGGTGTTCAGGCTATCCAGAACAATATAGTAAAATTCCATCAGAAACAAAGACTGGAAGGAAGGAAGAGAGGGAGAGATGAAGGGAGGGAGGGAGGGAGGGAGGGAGAGGGTTAGGAGGAAGGGAGGGGAGGAGGGAAGAAAGGAAAGAGGGAGGGAAGGAGTGCATGGGAGGGAGGAAAGAAGAAAGGAAAGAAGGAAGGAAGGAAGGAAGGAAGGAAGGAAGGAAGGAAGGAAGGAAGGAAAGAAAGTGTCGCTGAAGTACTGGCACTAAGTCCCGAAGAGTATAGAGAAAAAGAAGTGGGCAGAACAGCAGGTGACATTGACCAGACTTTGTGATGGACTGCTTATGGGCTGGGGGTCAAGAACCACTGGGACTTCTTACCTAACTCGATGACACAATGTCATCTGCCAGTTGTTGCAGAGGCTCTAGGGCAGTTTTATCAATTCTATCGCTACAAGCTGAGACACTTGAACACATGTGTTCTTAGCAGGCATGTGGATGTGATGCTCACAAAAGCTCTGGCTATGATCATTCCCTACGTCATATCATGAGTCTTGCTTCACCATTCATTGAACTAGACAAGATTAGTTGTTGTCTCAGGACCTTGGTATTTACACTAGTGTTAGGAGGAAGTTGGGCCAGATGGCCTCTAACGGGTACAAAGCAGAGCTGGGGCAAGCTTGTGTGTGTGTGTGTGTGTGTGTGTGTGTGTGTGTGTGTGTGTGTGTGAGAGAGAGAGAGAGAGAGAGAGAGAGAGAGAGAGAGAGAGAGAGCGCTTTGGACTTGCCATCCACCTTCTTCCAGGCAGGGTCTTTCCCACTTATTAGGATTAGCTAGCTGGCCAGTGTGCTCCCCACATCCTCCTGTCTCTACCTGCCCAGCACTGGAATTATCAACACACATTACCACACTGACAGTTTTACATGGCTTGTGGAGTTTGTGGGTCCTCCTGCTTGCAAGGCAATCGCTTTATTGATCCTGTGGCTGGTAGTTTCTGGAGTTCTCCCAATCCTGAAAGACTTCATGCCTCTCCAACCCCGGGGCTTCTACCATGAACATTACGACATCCAACTTGTTGCCAGGTATTCTGCCGTTACAGCAGATGTAGAGCTCCTGAATTCCTGAGCTCCAGCACTGTGACTAGGGTCTATACAAGCTTCCATAACCTCAAGTAACCCTGGACCAATGGAATACTTCTTTCCAAGTCATACGACCAGATGGTCCCAGGGGAAATTCAGATCTCTGTGTGTTTTTATTTCCAAATGAAACCTATCTTCAGACAACAGGACAAATGTGCCAACATCCTGTTCCAAAACCCAGAAAACACAAACTCCCAGGAACCACCAGCCCTTTAGTCAATCTGGCTCAAAGAGAATGCCATTGCTAATTCAAGGTCCCATGGCCTTGCCTCCTCTCCTGCCACACTAGTGACACAGCCAAGAACAATGAAAGCAACTGAGTCACGCTGCTTGCTGTTGGCTTAACGATTAAAAGTGTGAGGGGCTATCCTTCAGTCTGACCTTCTTACATAGTAAATTACATCTTTGGCTTCTAGCGGGGGTAGGGAAGTGGGGGAGTGACTCAAGCTCGTAGGCTAGTGTTGTGCCATGACCCTTTTGTATGGCTTCTCTAAAATATTTTATTGAGTTCAGCCTAAGTAAACATGATGACCCAAAGTCTGGCATAAAGAGCCTGTGCTCTGTTGAAATCTATGCACTTGGACCCGGGCCAAGGACTATCCCATAGACTCCCTGAGAAACAAGCCTCTCAGAAATGATCATTTACCCCTACCCAGGGCTATGCCATTTTTCTACAAGGAACCTGGCACAGTTTCCCTAATCCCTACTCTGGCCATAGTTTAAGTGATCCACAAGGTCCTGTGGTCTGCTTAAAGCCAGCCCTATTCATTCCCTGCCCTGCACCCCGCTCTGAGTTCCTGAATCAAACCAGTGAGCTCCAGCCTTCTCTTCCACAGTGGATGGAAGGCTTCTCTGAGGTGTAAGGTTTGTCCCCGCTGTGGTGAACATGTCAATTCTATATAATGTATGTCATGCGCTATGACCTCTTCCTTGCAAGAAGTTTATTAGACTTAAACCGCTAGCCAACCAGTGGTCAAATTGTCCTTGGTCAAATGCCAACCCTTATTTTAATCAGCTGCCTTGACTTCAGGAGATGGGGTGGGTCATGTGTTGTTAAACTGGACAACCTACTCTGGTGTTCCCAAAGGCAGGTGGTGCACGGAGCTTTGAGTGACTTACCCAGGAACCTCATTTGAACAAATACATTGAGTAAATCAGAACAGAGAAGAAGATGCACGGTGTACACAGTAGGTGCTCAACAGTTGCTTTCCAATGAAAGAATAAATTTCTGAATATAGCTGGCAAACTCTGGGGTAGAGAGAAGTTGGAACTAGCAGGAGAGGAAAGTAATGAATCAAAGGCTTGACTGAGTCAGGTTATGAGTAAGCCAAGTTATGAATAAGCAGAACCTATGGTGCGTAAAAGACCCACAGAGCAGATGATGCGAAAGCCATGCAGTAGTGAGTGGAAAGCATGGCAGGCACAAGGGAGGTGGCTGAGTCACTTAGGGACACATTCCTTGAGTCCACAGCATCCTTCCTACTCAATCCTTGCTGACTCTAATGGCCTGTCTTTCCCCAGAGTCCTGTGAATGTGTGTTCTTACAATAAAGCTTATGGAGGTTAACCTGACTCTTTTTGGTAATCTCAGCTTTGGGGAATCAATTATTACTCAGCTCATGTAGTCATTTTCTCTTTCTCTGAGTAGATCAGCAGTCAACCTGTGTGGAAACTTAGACATGTTTTAATTCAAAGTTAGTACCACTTAGACTCAATCTAGAACCCCTCTATAAATAGACTATATTTTAAATTTTTTAATTTTTTTTTGGCTGAGTGTGGTGTTGCACACTTTTAATCTTAGCACTGATGAGACAGAGACAGGTGGATCTCTGTCAATTTGAAGCTAGCCTGATCTACTGATCTACATAGTGACGTCCAAGGCAGCTGGAGTTACATAGTCAAATCCTGTCTTGAAAATAAAAGAAAAAGATAAAAAAAAAAACAAAAAAAAACAGAAAAAAAAATGTTTTGTTTTGTTTTGTTTTTTTGAGACAGTACCTTACTCTGAGCCCTGGCTAGCCTGGAAGTTTCTTTGTAGACTAGACTTGCTTCAAACTCACAGAGATCCTTATGTTTCTACCTTGTAGGTGCTGACATTAAAGGCATGCTATATTTTATGATCTCTTGTTTCAATAAAATTCTTATCCTGCTGGAGCAAAGGCAAACAAATTTGCTTGACTACATCTTCATCTTTAAACTGAACATTAGAAAGAAAAATTAAATATTACTTTGAATAATTTGGGGGGATATTATGAAAATAGAACACTTTCATTGCCAATATTTACTATTAAATTTTTATGCATTATTTATAACTGACCAACCAAGCTGTCAACTACCCCACAGTCTTGGGTCCTTTTTGGCATCTAAACCTTTTATTTATTTAATTTTATTTAATTTGTTTGTTTGTTTTTTTGAGACAGGGTTTCTCTGTAGCTTTGGAGCCTATCATGTAACTCACTCTGTAGACTAGATTTGTCTCAAACACACAGAAATCTGCCTGCCTCTGCCTCCCAACTGCTGGGATTAAAGGCGTGTGCCACTACCTCCTGGCTGGAATCTAAACCTTTTAATTTACTATGGCTGCTACAACAAGTTACCATCCATCAGACCACCTAAAGGGCAACAATTTATTATCTTATAGTTAGTGGGGGAAGGAATTGGATTTAGACCTGACTAGCTTTAAATCAGGGTATCAGCAGAGCTGCCTGCTTGTCTGGAAGCACTAGGAAGGAATTCTCAGCTTTTTTCAGCTTCTATGGGCTTCTGCCTCCTTTCTTCCCTTCCAAAGCCCACAGTGGTGAGCCTTGTTCACATCACACCTCTGACCCTTTTTCATAGTCCCTTTTCCCTCCGACTGATGTCAGCTGAGAATGGTTCCGGAATAATCTTGCAATGTCCAGTCCCTTAACCTTAATTACATCTCTAAAATCCTCTTTGTAATATAATATATTCACAGATTATCTTGGATTAGGGCAAACGTCTTTTAGGGAAGCAATTATTCTGCCTGCCACACTATAATTACCAGTCCTTCTGTGGTCTGATAAGAGCATCTAGGATCATGACAGCATTTGAGATGTGTCTCAAAAGCCAAATTGCTAGAAAGAAGAAACTCACAATAAGACATACATGTAGTTCTTCCCATTAAAGACCAGCAGAACTGGTTAACACTGGGCTTGAGGAGGTATTCTAACACTTGTTTGGCAGAGGGAGGAGGATACAGAATTTGAGGGTAGGCTAGCCTGGGCTACATGGTGAGACTGTTTCAAAAAAAAGGGGGGGGTGGAGTAGGGGAGACTTGCCATTCGCTTCAATGAGCCAGTACTATGAGAGTTATCTTCACTCTCACACAGATTTTTTTTCTAATAGATATTATCTCCATTTTATAACTAAGGAAAGTGAAACTTTGAGTAGCTAAATAATCTGCTCAAAGTTACACAGCTGATCATCTGGAAACCCAATTAGATCTGAGAGTTATTCAACCCCACACACAATTAACAATTTACACATGACTGTGTAGTTTTCTGTGTGATTTAGCTCACACACATGAAAATGGCTATACCATGAAAATGGCTACACCGCTGGACAAAGGGTTCCCTTGAGGATGTCAGGCTGAACTTTCTTGGACTTTTAAAAATTTGTCCCCCCCTTCAAGACAGGGTTTCTCTGTATTGCTTTGGAGTCTGTCACTCCTGGCACTCGCTCTGTAGACCAGGCTGGTCTTAAATTCACAGAGATCCTCCTGCCTCTGCCTCCCAAGTGCTAGGATCAAAGTCGTATGCCACCAACCCTTGGCTAAAATTCGCTTGTTTTTGAATAGGATCTTGCTGTTTCTAAAGTTAGTCTTAAACTCCTGGGCTCCATCAATCCTGCTGCCTCAGCCTCCCAAGTCATGGGGTCTACAGTGTAACCACACCCAGCTTGTCTTTAAACATGTACCTGCCGTTAGCACTGCAAAGAAAACATGATCCCGGGCAGAGCGCTCCCTCTCTTTCCCGGCTTGTGTATAGCCAGGAGCAGTGCTAGCCCTTGCCCTCTTCAAGACAGAGTTTCTCTTTGTAGCCCTGGCTGTCCTGGAACTCGCTCTGCAGACCAGGCTGTCCTTGAACTCACAGAGATCCCCCTGCCTCTGCCTCCTGAGTGCTGGCATCCTGAACTTCTATCCTCGCCCCCCCCCACCAAAAAAAAGCCATGGGTCATTCTGCCTGCAGTTTTCTTTCTTTCCCTTTCAAAGACTTATTTATTTAATGTACATCAGGGTTTTGCCTGTGTGTATGTCTGTATGAAGGTATCCCATCCCCTGAACAGTTGTGAACTGCCATCTAGGTGCTGGGAATTGAACCCAGGTCCTTTGGAAAGAGCAGCCAGTGTTTTTAACCTCTTGAGCCATCTCTCCATCCCATCTGTCACTTTTTTAACTAGGAAGGCTGCCTGGGAGAATTCACTGATCTCATTCATGCTCCCCCACCTCTCTCTCCCTCCCTCCCTCTCTCTCTCTCTCTCTCTCTCTCTCTCTCTCTCTCTCTCTCTCTCTCTCTCTCTCTGTGTGTGTGTGTGTGTGTGTTTGCACCCACATATGTGTGCACACACATATATGCTCATAATGTGTATATGTGTGTATGGAGGCTAGAGGTCAACCTTGGCTGTTATTCTTCAGGAGCCATCCACCTTTCTCTTTGAGATTGTTTCTTACTGGATTGAGTCTTGCCAAGGGGTCTAGGCTGGCTAGCTGCGGTGAGCCCCAAAGATGTACCTGTCTCCACCTCACCAGCAAGTCACCATATTGGGCTTTTTGCTGTTGTTGTTGTTGTCTATTAGGATCTAACTCAGGTCCTTATACTTATGTGGTCAATATTTTATACACACACACACACACACACACAGAGAGAGAGAGAGAGAGAGAGAGAGAGAGAGAGAGAGAGAGAGAGAGAGAGAGAGAAAGAGAGGGTCTCACTGTGATGTTCTGGTTGACCTGGACCTCACTCTATAGACTACCTGAAACTCACAGAGATCTGCCTGCCTCTGCTTTCCAAGTGCATTGATTAAAGGTTTACTGTCAAGCTTCTTTGTCCCCACTCCCTACCCCCATAACTCCCGTTTAACAATTAATGGCACTTAAATAAACCTGGATTCAAGAAGCCAGTGAGGTTGTCTCACCATCATTCCCACCCATCCAGTTTCTATCACCAGCATGATTGTAGACCAGGCTCACTAAGGATGCACTAGCAGGGCAGAGGTCCATAATGGCTTTTAAAGCCAAGAGAGGATGTGGCTTCTGTTCTGAGAGCCCTCCTCATTTGCTGGGGCTAGCTAGCTATCTGCCTGCTCTCTCCAGGTCCTTCTACATTTCCTGTGAGTCTCTCCAAGTTTGACTATTTGATCAAGGCCCTCCTCTCTGCCAGCTGTTTGTGTGTACTTTGGTCATCCTGTCTTGCTCTGCCCTCTGATATTTATTTGCCCTTGATTTCTGTTGATGAAAGGGCCTCTATTTTACTGCTGCTCAAACCCTTTCATTTCTTGCTGTGGCCTTGTTCTCTTACCCCTCAGCCTGCTGCCACCTTTAGCACAACAATTGTTTATTTCTAGAATTCTGTATAGGGAGAACCAACATCTACTACTATAATCAAATCTACTTGTTGAGATCAACAATATCTAAGAGGTGACTTTAAATTCTTATTGTGTTTATTCATACTCATTTTGTCTGTGCAAATGCGTGGGGGAAGTTGTGTGCATATCAGAGCACCTGTGAAGGGCAGAGGACAACTTGGCAAGAGTGTGTTCTCCCCTTCCACCATGTGGGTCCCAGGGATCAAACCCAGGTCATCTGGCTTGGCAACAGGCACCTTATTTATCGAGCCATCTCCCTGGCCCTAGGAGTATGGCTTTTTCTTGGTTCTTTCAATTTCTTAGTATGTGTGCTTTCGTCATGTGGTGTGATATGATTGTGCTGTCTAATTTATATTCTTGAATTGCATTCTTCTGCACCTCAGAATGTGTTCTTTGCAGAGTTTATTTATGCTTCTCTTGGCTGACACTCATAGAGATTCATTTTCAAATGTATGAGCAAATCTGTTTACTTTTTCAGATCAGCTAACTCTCTCCAGTAACTAGAAAGGAGTGTATAATGACCAGTCTCACAGCAGTGTTTAACCTTAGCACCCAGCTTTGATTAAGTAGCCCATAAAAGTCATGTGTCATAACTCACATATTATTTAATCTTTCTAACAACTCTCCATGTTTTCATCTGGGTCCTATAGATCAGGAAACTAAGGCCTAGAAAGGGGAAGTTAGTTGCTGGATCTTCTAGCAGTGATAGAGCCAGGGTCTTAACCTCATTGTATTAGTTTCCAAAACACAGGCTTCTACTACCCTTCATTGCTGCTATTGGTTCAGATCTCAGTTTGCAACATGTAGAACAATATCAAATCGCCAGGCAAACAGCATAGAACATAGTTATGAAGAGAACTTTGATTACTCTCTTCTGATTGGATAAAATTGTATCATGATGACTAAGTAGGGTAGCATCCTAGAGGGACCAGGCTAGGGCATCTCACTGTCCTGTAGGGTGTCCAAGGCATAGAACCAATCCAGATAGACAAACAAGGGAACTTAAATGAGTAGCAGCAAAGAGGGAGAAGGGACCATGGCTGAAGGCATCTCTAGTGTGGAGAACACTAGTGGTCCTCCCCATGAGAGTCACAAGCCAACTTATATGCTCTCACCAAATGCATTAACAGCCTAAAGAGGATGGAGCAGGGAGAGAGTATCAGGCAGTGGGTACGGGGACTCCGGGAGCAAAGATGTGGTCATGAACTCTGGTGTAGCTGCTTTCCCAGCTATCATTCATCTTATGCAGGATCCCCACACTGGTATACTAAAGGAGATGCATATAGCTGGGTTGTCAAGGGTCAGAGAAGGGATTTTGTTGGCTACAGTGTAGAACTTCTCACCTAAGACAATGATGGGTACCCAAATCATAGGAACCAAAGTCCTAGAAGCTAGAAGGTGAGTTTGGAGTTGGGATGTGAGCGAAGGATGTCACCAAAACAATGAATGAAAAAAAAAATCATTGAATTGTAGAGAGTATACACTTGTTTTGTTTTATTTTTCAAGACAGGGTTTCTTTGTGTAGTCCTGGCTGTCCTGGAACCTGCTCTGTAAACCAAGCTGGCCCTGAACTTAGAGATCTGGCAGCCTCTGCCTCCCAAGTGCTGGTATTAAAGGTATGCACTATACCATGCCTGGCAAGTATAAACTTTTCCCCTCCATGATGGCTTGGCCCTTTACCAGTTCCTTCCTAATTTACAGAGGCCAAAACATGCTCTACACTATAGAATCTATAGAACGCACATGACTCCTAATTTCTGCACCTCAGTTTTTAGCCAATCACTTGCTCTATCCTGAGTGTGTTTGCTTGCATCCTGAATTTATGAACCAAGGTCCTGATGAGCTGCCTGCTCAGTTCACAAAGATAATCTTGATCATCTTCTGCTGCTTTTGAACTCTCATCCTGCCAACTGGTTACTTATCCTAGGATGCTCCAAATCCTTCTTAGGGGTAGGCCCAAGGTGGTATTCCTTTAATTCCACCTTGGAACCAAGAGGCAGAGATGGGTGCTGTGTGAGCTGTGAATCACACACTGGTCAGCCATGTCCTCCCAACACTGTAATTTCTATGTGCAGAGTGGGGCAGGAAATTATTGGAACATAGGACTCAGAACCAGTTGTCTAGGCTTCTCTGAATGACAAATGGGAACACAGGAAAATTCATTTAGCCAACACTAAACTTGAATGCCCTCTACTACAGTTTAAGGAGAAAGCGAGTAAGGTTTTCTTTCTGTCTTTTGCTTTTTCATGTATGCCGTATCTAGGAAAGCACACCAACCACAACGTTACAGCTGGAGGAATTTTTCCCAAAGTCATCAAACTTTAGTCTCCAGATCAAAAAAGAGAATGCTGGCCAGGCAGTGGTGGCACATGCCTTTTAATCCCGAGCATTCAGGAGGCAGAGGCAGAGGCAGAGGCAGAGGCAGAGGCAGAGGCAGAGGCAGAGGCAGAGGCAGAGGCAGAGGCAGAGGCAGAGGCAGAGGCAGAGGCAGAGGCAGAGGCAGAGGCAGAGGCAGAGGCAGAGGCAGAGGCAGAGGCAGAGGCAGAGGCAGAGGCAGGTGACTGAGTTAAAGGCCAACTTGGTCTACAAAGCGAGTTCCAGGACAGCCTGGTTTAGAATTTCATACAGATAGAGTATATGCGCTGTATTCTTTCCTGTTTATTTGTAAGCATCAACCATGTTGTACATACCCTTGTATATTTCATTGTCTGAATATATTACTCTTTATCCATTCGACTGCTTTTGGACATTTAGGCTGTTTCTAGTTTTTAGCTAGTTTTATGATAACTCTTGCTGTGAACATTCTTGTGCATGTCTTTTGATGAACATATGTGTGCATTTTGGTTGGGTCTGAATCTTGGAGTAGAATTCTTGGGTAAAAAGTATATGCATATGTTCAGCTTTAGTAGATACTGCCAAATGTTTTTCCAAAGTTGTAACTAAGAAGTTTTTTTTTTTTTTTTTTTTTTTTTTTTGAGACAATGTCTCATGTAGCCTAGGTTGGCCTCAAATTTACTGAATAGCTGAGGCTGGCTCTGAAATCCTGATCCTCCCTAAATCCTTCATCTTCCTAACTCTACCTCCCATGAGCTAGGATTTACAGGGATACAGCCCCATGCCTGGCTTTTTCTTTGTTGTTTGTTTTGTTTTGTTCAGAGGAAGTGGGATCATCTATGATATAGTGCAGGCTAGTGTTGAACTCCTGATCTTACCTCCTCCCAAGTGCAGAGATTACAGATGTGAGCCACTTAAGAGCCTAGAGAGGATATCCAATCTCCTAAATCTCCTGGAACTAGAAGGAAAGGCTACAGAAGCAGGCAGGAGAAATGTGGCTAGTAGTGTCTGCCAGTAACTTGAGTTTAAAAGTAATTTTTCTGGCCTCAGTGGTTACAGTCATGGGTTACTCTTCCAGAGAGCAAGGGTTTAGTTCCCAGCATCCACATGGTGTCCTATGCCTTCTTCTGGCTTAAATTGTGCACTAGAACACCACACGGTCCACAGATATACATGTAGACAAAACATCATGCACATGAAAATATGTAAATAATGTTTTAAAAGAGTAATCCAGATGGGCGTTGGTGGTGCACACCTTTATTTAATCCCTTGGAAGCAGAGGCAGATGGATCTCTGTGAGCTCAAGGCCAGTCTGGTCTGTACAGTGAGTTCTAGTACAGCCAGGGTTACTCAGAGAAACCCTGCCTCAAAACAAACAAACAAAAAGAAAAATAAAAAGGAAAAAGGAGTAATTCTAGGCATGTGCCATCATTTCTGGCTTGCCACTTCTTTTCTAGATAATTTCTTCCTAGTACACAGGGCTTGTACAATGTGTGTCACCCTGGTAGAATTCTGTAGTTCAGGAACTTAGAACGTATCTTAGCAAAGTCAAAAGAAACCAAGTTGAGGGGTTAGTACACCAGAAAACATAGCAACAGGTCAAAGACCAAGAGGCTAAAAGAAAATACAATAAGGAGAAGGGTAGCATTGATAAAGAGAGAGAGGCTTTGAATCCAGGAGGGGAAGAAGTGTATACACACACACACACACACACACACACACACACACACACACACACACACGAGTTGAATGGAAACAGGTCTGTGGTTCACGGCTGACCTTTATGCACCATCATGGATTAGGATGGCAATGATCAGCCACGTTTTAAAGGAATGAAAAATACAAAACAAAATAATCTCATCCTACTGACAACCAATGCTGAGTAAGCCTTGTCTGGAAACCTCTTTTAAGCATAATTGCAAACTTCTGGGAACTTGAATGGAGAGTATGGGGGTGGAACCATACTTTGACAGAGTTTTCTGTCAAAGATCTGATGTTTGTGCAACACACACTTCTCCAGGCACTCTTAATTTGGTGGCGCACTAGGAAAACAGTGACAGCACACCCCCTCCCCTCACCCCACCCCAAAAATCCATGGCCATCTTGGGTCCCTTCTTTATTTGTCAAGGATCGTGAGGTCAGGGGGGCCTCACATGCACTTCTGAGGAGCTTTTCACAGACTCACTTCACCAACGACTTCTGGTGTGTAGCCATCTCTGCTGAAGTGTGGAGAGGGCTTCCTCCCACCTGTTCCATTGTCTAGCCACAAGAAAGACTGACTTGGGGCTCTGTTTCCTTGGGTGCCCCTAACGGCACAGAGCTTTCATTCAACTCTGCTTCTCACTTAAACTAAAAACAACCGAGGTGACGTGACTTCATAGTGTGCCACAGTCCCAAATCATCTCTCCTTACTTTGGAACAGGAAACTTTCTCACTCCATCCCTATAGTACCTATAGTAGTAAATAATTATAGTGTGGTCATGAACAAGCTTCTCCATGTCTATAATGTGTACTTATTTCATGGGTGATAAGGGAAGAAAAATACCAACCTTTCAGATAACGAGAGGGTTAAACAAGCTAATTTGTACACGGTCATTGAGTGGATTTTTTTTTTTTTTCTGTCTCTCTTTCTCTGTGCTATAACAGAACCCAGGCCTATTGTCAGGTGCAGAGTGGGCACGCTGTGGAGGTCTCGCCGGACTCACTGGGTGTCCATTTGTTCTCTTGGAGTTCAGTATTCTTTGTTTTCTGTGTCACTGATTCCCTTTTCTGTTTTCCCCTCAGACTTCGCTGAGAGCAGGGAGTGAGGGTGGGTGGAGAAGGATGAGACAGTGGTGGGAAAGGCAACAATTGTAGCGTATGGTAGAACTCTGGTACCCTTGATTAGTACTGTCTACTATGATTTCAAACCAACTTGAATGTTCAACATTACTAACACTAGAAGGGATTTGGTGTCTAGCTCTCCTTAAAGAAACCCACTCTAAAACTTAGCAGCTTAAATGTTTTAATTTCTCATGATTGTATGGGTTGACCCGTGACTCTACAGTCCTGCAGGGCTCACTTGGGTTTCTTACATGGGTGTAATAGGTGCTTTCATTCACGTTTTAGATAATCAGCTCTCTCCGTCTACCTGGTCAAGGTAGGGTCTCTCTTGTCATTTCTACTGTACTGTGCACCAGGCTAGCTGGCCTGTGAGCTTTGGGTGATCCTTATGTTACTGGGATGACAGATGTTTCACCACCATATCAATCCACCACATTATGTGGCTTCTGGGATTGAACTCAGGTCATTGGGCTTCTACTGTATCTTAGTTTCATTTCCTGCTGCTGTGATAAAACATCTTGACAATAGCAACTTGGAGGAAGGAAGGCTGTTTATTTTAGTTCACAGTTCCAGGTTACTGTCTATCACCTTCTAACTTAACCCCATCCCTGCTTAAGAAACAGGAAGAATGCAGCCAGATTCTTGACCAAAAGAATCATATTGATGCCTTTAATTCCAGTGCTTGGGAGCTAGAAGCAGGCAGATTTCTGGGAGTCTTAGCCAGACTGGTTTATTAGTGAGTTTCAGGCCAGCCAAGACCACATAGTGAGACCCTGCCTCAAAAAGAAAACAAAATATATGAATAGTCACTAGCCCAGTTCCCATCAAAGTCCATATTCCTTGATGACATCTTATGTGGCAGACTTCTACTCTTCACATTTCTTTCAGCATTACTGTCTCTAAGTTCCCACTAGAATGACCCATTGAGCTATATTTCCAATATTCAATGGATTTTCAAGCCTAGAATTTCAAACTCTTGCACATTCCTCCCACAAAATATTTCCAAAGGCTTGAATACCACACAATCAGGTTTATCATAGAAACAACCCTGGTCCTGATAACAATTTTTGTCTTAGTTTCATTACCTTTCATTGTCAAATAGCCTGACAAAATTAGCTTAGGGGAGAAAAGGTTTATTTTAATTTATAGTTCCAGGTTACAATTTATCATTGAGAAGTCATGACAGAACAAATGGTTACATTGTGTCTATATTCTGGAAGCAGAGAGGCATGAACTAATGCCTCCTTGTTAGTTCTTCCCTCGTTTTTCTCAATGGTTATACATTTCAGGATCCCCTAACTAGGGAATGACATTATGAATAGTGGGGAAGCTCTTCTCACCTTAATTAATCAAGATGATCTCCCAT
Organism: Cricetiscus sungorus; assembly: GCA_030556225.1. Lineage (NCBI taxonomy): Eukaryota > Metazoa > Chordata > Mammalia > Rodentia > Cricetidae > Cricetiscus > Cricetiscus sungorus. The sequence goes on along the minus strand of JANBXA010000069.1, from coordinate 63,441,356 downwards.
AGGCCTGTGATAATCTCTCACAGGCCAACCTGATCCAGACAATCCCCCACTCTCTTCCCAGGTGATCTGGATTATAACAACTTGATGGTTAAAACTAAGCATCATACATTGACATGTGCTCTTATCCATGGACTGAACCATAAAATGCCCTAAAGTAGCACCAGCTAACACCAAGTTTTAAGTATGGCATGCTTGGTTTAACTGTTTGAGATAGAATTATTTTGCAAGGATTTGGTTGAAAGGAGTATAAGCAGAGGAACATGAGAAAAATGAGTTATGTTATAGTTGTGAGCTTCTGAGTTAACCTAGAACAAAACCCTCCCTCCCTCCCTCCCTCCTTCCTTCCCTCCCTCCCTCCCTCCCTTTCTCCCTCCTTCCTTAGAATTGGATACTAAGTATATACTCTGCCACTGAGATACACTCCCAACCCTTTTATGCAACCATTTAAACATTGCTTTTACAAAAAAGATGTTTGTTCTTTTTCTAATTATAAGCTCATCATTACCCTCAGTTGTACTTCTGTATTCCTTTTTAATTGCCAATTCTGGACAAAAAGAAGTTTCCATCTTTTAACCTATTTAAGAATGCTGCTTTGAAGGGGTATGTTAAAACATTTAATTCCCCCCCCCCCCCCCAGGGTCTTCCTACTTTAAGAACTTTCTTCTACCATATTGAAAGCATAAGCCAAATACTATGGGGCTCCTGAAACTTGGGCCTTCTTTCTTTAAACCTGCTGAACCAAATGTAAAGATAAAAAAAGCAAAAAGTTGAGAGCATAATTGTCTTTCCTCTGTTTTGCAAGTTGTGCAAAGTAATCCTGGTTACAGTTGAAAAGTAAAGTGTATTGCTACAATTAAGTAATTTAGTAAGTAAATCTAACTTCTCACCTAGCAGTGGATAACCTTCAATGATTCCCAAGATCTTAGGACCAGGGCCATCAAATACATTGTCTTGTATGACTCAGCCTCTACCCCTGCTATTGTTTTATACATACATACATAATACATACATACATGCATACATACATACGTGATATATATTACTACTTTCCTTCACACGTTCATTGTTTCAGTCAAACTAAACTATGATGTTTCTTGTTCTTTTTCTTTCTTTCACGTACATTGCCACTTTTGCCTATATGTATTTCTTTATGGGGTTGTTGGATCCCCTGAAACTGGAGTTACAGACAGTTGTGAGCTGCCATGTGGGTGCTAGGAATTGAACCCTTTTGGAAGAGCAGCCAGTGCTCTTAACCACTGAGCCATCTCTCCAGCCCCTTGTTCATCCCTTTTTTTATTAGCTATGATGCATGTAAAAGCAAAACACAAAAACAGGATTTGTAATCAAAAGAGTTGGAAAATGCTGCATACTCTAGAGTCCTCTGGGTGATTCATAACACACATTATCATCTTTAAAAGTTCTGAGGAGTTCCTCAGTAAAGAAACCTATTCAGCTCAATAGGACTTCCTTGGATTAGCTGGGATCCAGAAAAGAAAGTAGCATCCATGTCAGGGACTTCATTAACACACACACACTCACAATTATAAATGCCTTTAAAAAGAACCAAAGGCGCTTGAATGCTAAATAGTAGAATGATGGGACATGCCAGAGATGTGTGGCATGAGGGAGATGCCAGAGGGAGTAAGGGAGGTAGAAAAGGAGGGTGATTCAGAATGCTAAAACCAAAGCCTATAAGAGGAATACACCAGGTGTGGACATATTTTTGTTTGTCTTTGCTTTTGGTAGGATGAGCCCCATTCCCACTTGAACCTTGAGATAACTGTATCCCCAAATGACATAGGAACAAAATTATTGATACACAATTAATAACTAGATGTTAGAGGTTACCATGTGATGTTTGAATATATAAATACATTGTGTAATCTGGCTATGTCTGCTGCAATCTTGTGAGAAATTCTGATCCAGAACCATCTGGCCTTAAATTCCCAGGCCTTCCTTAGAAATTATGCAAAATAACAAATAATTGTTGTTTTGAAACTTTACCAAGTTCCAAAGTAACTTTTTAGACAGTAATATGTAGCATACTGATTTTTCTCTTAGTGGTGTTCAAAATCCTTACATTTAGATGTGAATTTGGAATTTGGGCAACAGTTTTAAGGACAATATTAGATAATGAAAATCTTTTCCTTTTCTTTATTTTTACTTTATTTATTTTGGTTTCTCAAGACAGGGTTTTTCTGTGTGGCTTTGGCTGTCCTGGAACTCTCTGTAGAACAGGATAGCCTTGAACTCATAGAAATTTGCTTGCCTCTGTCTCCTGAGTGCTGGGATTAAGGGTGTGCACCACCACACCCAGCTCTTAATTATATTTTTTGTCTGAGGCAGGGTCTCATATAGCCTAGACTGACCTCAAACTCTCTATGTAGCTGAGGCTAGCCTCTTCCTGCCTTCACCATGCTTCAGCTATTTTTCCTACTTCGGGGACAGGAATGTGTATAACCATTATTGTTCCTCTTGGCTTAGTTATCGCTTGGTTTCACAGGTAGACAAGAACTGTACTCAAAGAGTTGTACTTAAGGAACTGTGTCCAAGGAGCCCCAGCTATGTTTGAATTTAACTTAGATGTTGAGATACTGGACTTAAAGCTAATGTTATAATGAGATGATATTTCAGCTGACTTGGGACGGGGAGTGTATGCATTTTACATGTGAGACAGACATGAATTACTTGGGACCAGAAGGTGGGCCTGGTAGCTAGTTTCCAAGATAGCAGTGAGTTTCTGAGACAGCTCGCTTCTAGTTATCTTGGCCTCCTGATATTCATACCCTAGTGTGGCTCCCTCCTACACTATATTACAGTTAGTCTGTGTGACCAACAGATCGTGGCAGAAGTGATGGGATGTTATTTCTGAGATTAGGTTGTGAAAAGACTGTGGCTTCCATATGACTCTCTCCCATCCCTCACCCCCCAGTCTTGGATTACTTCCTGTTGGAGAAGTAGGCTTCCTGACGTGCGTAGTCCAAAGAGTATTTGGCCTAGTAGAAACAGCTGGATGGGAACTGTTGCTGCCAGTGGAGCAGAAGCAAGTTCAGAAGTGAATTCTTTAGCCCTACTCCAGCTCTAACCAACATCCTGGTAACCTCATGAGAGAATGAGAGCCAGAACCACCTGGCTAAGTCAGTCATCCTCTATTACCAACTCTCAGGAGCTATGTGAGATAACAGCATGTTTGTTCTACACTACGATGTTTCTATATAGCAACAAATAACCAACAGACTGAAGTTTGGGAGCCAAGACCAGGCACCATAGAAGGAGTTTTTCTTCTCTTCTTTGAAAGAGTCTCATGTGGCTCAGGCTGGCCTTAAAGTGGCCATGTAGTAGAAGATGATAAACTCCTGATGTTTGTGCCTCTGCCTTCCAGGTGGCAGGATTACAGGCATGTACCACCATGAAAGGGAGCTTTCCACCTGCCAGTGCTGGGACAACTGCCTGAAATACAAGGGGAAGAATAAAACAATTTGGTCTTCTCATGGCCCTTTATCCATCACTCTTGATTCTAAATCAAACCATAAGGAACTCCTGCCAGTGCTGGGACAACTGCCTGAAATACAAGGGGAAGAATAAAACAATTTGGTCTTCTCATGGCCCTTTATCCATCACTCTTGATTCTAAATCAAACCATAAGGAACTCCATGAGGGAGACTGCCATGGGCTCTTTGCAAGGAACAGTCCAGAACAGAGCAAAGGAGGATGCAGATGTGTGAGTAAATGGGCAGATTATCAGCACTACCAAGAACCCCCTTCTCAGTAAAATTCCCCATAGCATTCTTCAGAACTTTGTCCTCAAACTGCAGCCGGAGAAACACTACCTAAATTCTTCATCCTAAAAAGCAGAGAGTGCCCAAGTCTTATTAGTTAAGAAGCCCTTTAAACACAAAATCCTCTTCTAGCTATTTCCTTCTCAGTACCTAGGCTAGCCCTCTTTTTCTTTAAGCACAATCATGCTTGATCTCCAGTCATTTAAACTATTTGGAAACACAATTATAGAGCTGTTTATTGTAGGAGACATAATAAGCATTTTAAGAGCAAGCCTACTTCTGATTCATTGTTGTACATTGCCTCGTCACACCACTTAGTGTAGAATCTAGTAAACACTAGAGCATGCTCAATGAATGAATGAAAGTCAGAACCAGTGGCTGGAAGGGTATAATAGGTATATGCATTTATATTGCTATTAGCTATCACATGGGCTGTGGTGAGACCAAGAGACTGTAGAATAAACTTCTCTTGGCTACCGTGCCCTTTGAGCTTCTTTGGACTTTCCTTGAGGGAAGAGAATAATGAAATTGTAAACTAGTTTGTATCTGGGCAGGAATTATCTTGTGAGACCAAAGTCTGCCCAGATTTTTTTTTTTTTAATTTCCATGAAGAGTAGGTTCAAAGAATTGTATTTGTCTTCTCTTAGCTTTGGCCACTCAGGGAAAAAAAAGAAAGAAAGAAAAAAAGGAAAAAAAAAGTCACCTCAAGTAAGGAAAGCATGTTCAACAGTTTGCCAAAGTGATTTTCATTTTGCAAAAACCTTTCCCCAGGTTCCTCGTTGATGCCTTGACAATGGAAATAAATGGGAAACAGAAAGGGTGTTTGTAGACAAGCTCCTCTTACTTGGGTCAGGCCTCTCCACTTCCTGCCTCAATTGCCACCATGCCCCCAACAAGTCCCCTGATATCTTGTTTCTAAAAACAAATCTTAGCTTGTCACACTCATGTTTAGTTTTTCTCTTCTGGAAAAAATCCAAACTCGTTATGATTAGGACCTGGGATTTCTTCTGCAGCCGAACTGTTCAGCCCATCTTTTTTCTTTTTCTGTGAGTTTCCCCTCCCCTAGCAGTTTTTCCTGGCTCAACCCAACTCATCCTTCAAGATTTAGTTTCAACTGTCCCTCCAAGTAGTTTGTCTGGAGCTCTTGTGATATATTAGGCCGCTTAGCTTGCTTTACAGGCTTCTTTGGCTGCGTGGATGCTATTTCTAGATCCCAACAACTCCACGTAGAAAAGTGGGCTAATATAATACCTCAGCAGATTGGAACTGAGATACAAGGAAACCTGTCTGGTATGTATTACCTGTCACATATGAGGTGTTAATGGCAGTGGTCCCTTAACCCAGTCTCTTCATTCCTCCATGAGGAGATCTAGAAAGCTCAGGCGACTGGATGGAATAAAGACCTGGAAGGAGACTTTGACTTTGCTAATAAAGATTTGCAAACCTAATTCCAAGTAATGGAATTAGGAGGAATTGATTTCAAAGTTCATGTTGAAATAAACTTTTTTTTTTTTTTTTTTTTCTGGATACATGGTTTCACTGTGTAACAGCCTTGGCTGTACTAGAACTAGCTCTGTAGGTCAAACTGACTTCAAACTCACAGAGACCAATCTGCCTCTGCCTCCTGAGTGCTGGGATTAAAGACGTGCCTCCTCTGCTTGACAAAATGAAACATTTGACAGGAAACTTGAGACTAGGAGTAGATGTTACATTAACAAGAAAAGTAGCAATTTCGGATATATCACGCATGGAAAGACAATGTTTCCTTATTTTCTCAACTTGCTGATTTACTTTGCTTTGTCCTGTGCCGCCTTTGTATATTCAGTGAAGTGAGGATGTGTGCACATTCAAATTCACTAACGAAAATGCTGCAGAACTTCTTAGTCTTCTTTTCTATTGAATTGAGTACAGCATTAAACTATTACCATGACCTTAACAAAAATCAATACTGTCTCTAGGCTGAAGACCACTCACTATGGCTTAATTGGTTCTTTCACTTTCAGCTTTTGATTTGAGACTTGTATTAACCAACACAGTAGCCATTAGTCACATTTACCTGTTGGACCTTGAAATGTGACTAGTCCGAAAATGAAATGTCCTTTAAGAAAACAAACAAACAAACAAACAAACAAACAAACAAACAAGTATTTTGGAAGGCTTGGCAATACATACATACATATATACATACATACATACATACATACATACATAAATGGAATGCCTATGCGAATAAATTTTAAATTAACTACATATAATTTCTGATATATTGGCCAAAGATTTTTTTTTTAATATATCTAACAAACAATAATTGAAATTATAGGGTTTATTTGGATCTGTTTCCTTTCTGTTGGCTAGCTCTGCTCTAGATTTGGCATGTTTTCCAGCATCGGGGTAGACAGTTAATTCTAAGGTCAGGCTTTGCTCTTTCCAGAACTTCTCTACATTATGTAATGAGTCCACAAGCCAGAACCTCCACCATTCCATACTGAATGGAGTCCCTGCAAGCTCAACAGAGTGAAAGAATGGTCTTAAATGTAGAGAACCTGGACTGGATGCGCATTTCAAAGAGAAGACAGCCAGTGGTTAGTGACCCCAGGCTGAGTCTCAAAGTCACCTTGAAATTCCTCACTGGATTACTGCCAGTCCCTGTTTACTGAGTAAAAGTTGTGAGGCTACAAGAAATAGTGTTGGCTTCATTTAGTCCAACTGTCATATCTAGCAAGATTGTATCGTCTCCATCTTATTCTTGTACACACACACACACACACACACACACACACACACACACACACACTATGTACTGTGTAAACTGTATAATATAAAATGTGATCTGAACCATATAGAAAAAATATAGGGAAATAGATATAAAAGAGGTGAATAATTGTGGTGATGTTATGGAACTTTTTGGGACATATACAGTTTTATCATTATATTTTTCCACAAGCTTGTTCATGTTTTCCTGCCTCAATCTCTTGAGAATATAATATACATCATTACATCTGTGAGGTTTTTTTTTGTTTGTTTGTTTTTTGTTTTTTTCTCGAGACAGGGTTTCTTTGTGTAGCTTTGTAGCCCAGGCTGGCCTCAAACTCACAGAGATCTGCCTGCCTCTGCCTCCCAAGTGCTGGGATTAAAGGCGTGTGCCACCACCACCTAGCTCATTTTTTTTTTTTTTAAAGAAATTGATGAAACTACATTGACACATCACTATTTCCTAAAATTTCTATTTTTGTTTCTCTTTAACTCATACAAAAATGTCATCTTAACACAATGTAGGTGGTTCCCAGGATGCTCTCTGGAAATGATGCTGGCCTCATTTTCTCCCTTCCTCTCCAGGTTTCCATTCCGTTCTCAGTTGGGAGCTTAGTCCTCTGCTGTGTCTGTTCTCTTCATTTCCTCTCTGTCTCTCTCTGCTTTCACATCTGCCTCCCCTCCCCCAGGTCTCTCTCTTCCTAGGATCCCCAGAGCTCTTTCCTTCTTGGGACTTCTTTCTTGTCATTCAATTCTCCTTTCTTTTGGAGAAGATTGACATTCAAGTGGAAGTTTAATCAAAGTTACTTTCTACCAGGTGGATTTCAGGCAGATTCTGTCTGCTCCTGGATTCTTAAGGTATATTAGGTGTGTGGGGTGGGGGAAGGCAGAATAGAGGGAAACTAAAGAGGATGGATATTCTTTAGTTAAGGAGTGGGAGAGAACATTTCAAGCTGGTGAGAGCAACAGAACAGAGATCTGAGGGTTCTCAGAGGAGAGATGAGTGAAGGAGCTTTCACCTCACTGGGCTTGGGATCTGTGAGTCCTGGTGCTGGCACTCAGTTATAAAGGATGCGGACCTTAGTTGATTTGAGCTCCTGGATTGAATTAGTCCTGGTTGTATAATTGACTTTGATATGTGGCCTTTGGATCTGAATTGGGTTTAATAAGATTTAACTGCTTCAAAGAGCTTTATAAGAATTCATTTTATCCTTCAAATCTGATTTCAAATGCTGCCTACTTGATGACGCCCTCTCAACCTGGATACTCCTCCCCCAGTGCTCCGAGTGTGTCACAGTCGATGCATATCTTATTCAGGTCACTGCCTTTTATCTTATTCTGTAGGAAGTATTTCTTCTATTGCCTCTCCAGAACACCCGAGGAGCAGGCAGATACTCAAAAAAAATTCTCTTTCTTTTCTTTTTATTTGAGAAGAAGTCTTGCAATTACACCAGGCTGGTCTTGAACTCCTAACTCTTAGTCTTCCTGTCTCAGCCTCCCAAATACAGGGATTGCAGATGTGTGCCACCACTCAGTTATGATTTTAAAATTATATTAATGGTTAGCATTAATGTGATTAAGGACACACTGGGACAAGCACTTATGACCAACATTATTTCATCAAGCATTTTAGGAGAAAACGACTTTTATTATCCCTGATTTAATTTGATTTAAGGTTAAATTTGATCTAAGGTCAACTGGGCAAGTGGTAGAACATTTTCTGCAAATTTTTGGCTTTAGGATCTCGGCTCTTAATCAGCATAGATGGACAAATAGATGGATAAAAAATATTTTTCATTCTGTGGCTCAGGAAGTAATCTTGAAGAGTCCACTATTTTACAAAGAAAATTATGATAGCTCCTAACTGTTGTCTCTTCTTCTTGAGACAAGATCTCACTATGTAGTCTTGGAGCGCGTTCCAAAGATCAGGATGGCTTCAGACTCAGAGATCCCCGATTAAAGTCATGTGCTATCCTGCCTTATGTCATTAACTTTTTTTATTTTTATTTATTTATTTATTTGAGACTGAATTTTCCTGTGTAGCCCTGGCTGTCCTGGAAACTCACTCAGTAGATCAGGCTGGCCTTGAATTTACAGAGATTATCCTGTCTCTGCCTTCCCAGTCCTGGGATTAAAGGTATTAGCAGCCACTACCACCAGGTGTGTCATTGACTTTTAAATAGTCTTTTCCCCTTCCTCCCTCCCCCTCCCCCTTCCTTTCTATAATCCTTTTAAAGCTCTCAAAGACATTGTTTTGAACTCTTACACTGAAGAGTAATTGTTTGGGGATGGAGTTAACATCATATGTGGTTCTTCTTATCATTCATTTGTAAGTTTTCAAATATCAAATGCCTACTGTGCGGTAGGAACCTTTTAAGGCAATGGACAGCTAGAAACAATTCTCATGATTCTCACTTAGAGTTCACTTGCTCCTCAAAATAACCATATAATGTAACGTTGGCAATAAAATAGTGTATGGCTTTACAGCCGTCTGTGCCAGGCACTGGGTTAGAGCTCTGGTTGCATTAATGCATCATACAGCAAATATGAGGCTTGTTTCTCTCATTTTACAGATGAGGAAACTGAGTCTCAGAAAGGTAAAAGATTGACTCCAGCTTCAAATCCTGTACAGCACGACTTTATCCCCAGTTTATTAACCACAAGGCTATATTGTTTCACTTTAACCTCATTAGTGAAACTCTTAAAAAGAGTTGTTGAGGCTGATCTCCATCCAGCTCTGATTCTCAAGTCCAAGAGTTTTGCGCTGTATCCCGGAGGCCTTATGGAATAAATGAGAATCCACTGGAATTTTTTGTTGTTGTTGTTGTTGCCAACTTTCTCTTCCAAAGAATTCGAACTGATTTCCAAGTAATTCTCGTTGATTTTGAAGTGAGCCTTCCTGTACTGCACATTCTCCAGCCAGGGGAAAGCTAGGGCCAAGGCCCGGGTCATCTTAACCGGGGCATCCAGCAGATGGCGCCATCTTAGTAGCCACCAGCTGGCTGCCCGGTCCCCGGGGCTGCGAAAGCTTCTCTGCCCTCCCTCACTGCCTTCTCTCTCTCCCCCTCCCCACGGAGCCCGGGCCCACGTGACCTCACGGCGGCCAATGGGCGAGCAGAGAGGGCGAGCTGGTCCCTGTGGCCGCCATTAAAGCGAAGGGAAAACCCGTGAATTCGGATTAAAGGGGGAAAAACACCGCCCGCTGGGCCCACAAAATGGGGGAGACTACGGCGTCCAGGCGGTGAGGCGGCAGGAGAGCAGACGATAGGCAGGCTCGGCCCAGGGACAGCACGAGGACGCAGCCGGAGAATGGACTGAGCCCTCAGACGCCGCCACCACCTCCGCCGCCGAGGAGACTCTGGGCTTAAGGACATCGCCGCTGCCGGGCCGGGGGCCCGGGCTGCTCCGCCGGTCCTCGCCCTTCCCGCCCCTCGGCGGGCGCCCCGGGCCGGGGAGGACGCTCCCGGGCTTCAGGGCTCGGCCCGCTCGCACTCGGGCTCTTGACTGTTTATCGTGTAACTGATCATTTTTTTTTTGTTTTTTGCTTTTTAATTTTTTTTTCTTCTTTCGGGTGGAAGGGACACACATCCCTTCCCCTCCTCTCCGGAGAGGGACGCGCGTCCGCGGGCTCCGCAGTCCCGGGCGGCCGGCCGAGCGCGGCGCGGCCCTCCCGCCTGCGGCCTCGGCCCCGGGCGGCTGGGTGCCTCCGGGCGGCGGGGGCCGCGGCGGCGCCGGGGGGCGGCGGGGAGGGCGGACGGCCCGGCGGCCTCCTCCCCACCGCCCCCCGCCCTCCCCGGTGTCTGTGTTTCTCTCTCTGGTCGGAGGCGGCGGTAATGGCGGATGGTGGGTTGTGGCGCCGGCGGCGGCTGCTGTGAGGGACGATGAGTTCCTCCTTCGTGTCGAACGGGGCCAGCCTGGAAGATTGTCACTGTAACCTCTTCTGCCTGGTGAGTGCGGGGGCTGCGGGCGGTGGGGGAGGGGGCCGCGCCGGGCGCCCTTGGGCCGTGGGGGAGGGGGTCCGGGTCTCATCCAGATGCCGGTGTCCCCCGGCTAGGCCCCGCCAGAGTCGGCCTCCTGCGAGGCTCCGCGGCCGCCCCGGGAGACTGCGGCCGCTCACCTCCCGGCCAGGGCTCTGCTTGCCAGAGTCTTGTCTTTCCCCTTCTCCTGTCTTGTTTTGGACGCTTTCCCCCCCCCATCGTAGTCTTGTCCTTAACTTGGGTTTCTTATCTGGCCCGACAGTAATATTTTTTTAAGTGCTTCTTACTTACAGTCCCGCCCCCCCTGCCCCCCCGTATCGAACAGTGTATCCTTTTTTCCCACACTTTTCCATGATTGTCCTTCCTCCCTTTATGCTTTTCCCTGCTAACTGGACTCCTCTTAAACAGGACTCCCCAAAACTTAGGTATTATAGGTCCTCTTCGTTTTATAAGTTAAGCTCTAACACCGGGGTAGTTTCTTATGGGTGACTTCAGATCTTCAGGTAAAAACAGTGTTCATATGTTTTCTTTCTAAACTTTGAAAACACTTTGCCATTTTGACAATTTCTAGCCATCTTGCTTTTATTAGAACATTATGTTTTTGTGAGAGTGGAGGGGCTAATGGAGGAGGGACTGTGGTTTCGCACTAAACGTTCTATGTTTGTCTGTTTTGCTTACGTTTAAAGAATGTTTTGCGCTGGCTGCTCCTTTTATTGAACTGAAAAGTCTGGGGACGCTGGATGTAGGAATGTCGTACTGTGTAGGTTGGCCCCAGTCGGGTAATATCCAATAGTTTTTAAGACTTTTCTCAAAAGTGCCAACTGTTGCAAATATCTAGTCCTTAATTAGGCGATTAAGTCTGAGCTTCGTCAGTGACTTTAAGTTGGAGTGAGTGTTTCATTTTCTTTTCCTGTGCGATGAGAAATATTAAGTCTATCATAGTTAAGTGAATTAAGTGGGTGGAGCATAACTAGTTGGCAAGCGTAAACTGCCAGTCATGTATCAGCAGTTTCAGTTTTGGCACCCTATGCTTTCTGTCACTGAGTTAGTTAGAATAAAGACTTGCTGGATTTCCTTGTTGAGTTTCTTTCACGATGGTAAATGGGGATCTTTAACGAACTTCTGCCTTTTGGAATGTAAAGGTTTTCTTGATGGTGTCCAGCAATCAGCATCTCTTCACATGTAGTAAGATGTACAGCACACAGCAGGTTTAACGTTTCTGTCTTTCCCAACTGGACCTATTTTTGGCACTTTGGTTCTTTGAAGCTAGATTAGCACAAATCTGACAGCTCTTTGGAAGTAGTCCTTTTCCTAAAGATGTGTGCTTGTGAAGCATTAACAGGCTTTTTTCCCCCATTAGAAACTTGTTCAGTTGTCTTCTTGTTAGAGCCTCAATTTCTTACAACTTGGAATGAGGGTCCTTAATTTTCAGTTCTCCAAGGAACAAATGTGCCTGACCAGTTAGAAACGAACGTAGGACAGAGGAAAGATAGACTTACTGTGCAGTACTGAAGTGCATTTTTAATATCATCATTTCATTTATTACATTCTGGTTATGTTGCATTTATTATAGATGTACTATTCAGTGATATTGTTACTGTTTTTAAAAACTGTTTTGTGTTCTTTTCCTTAAGTTCTTGCTGGTAGAAGTATTAGAATTATTTTCATGGTGTTTATTTATTTTGGTCATAGACTTTCAGTGTCTAAAAGTGTTTATCTAAAGCGTGCCTTGAAAATAGTAAATGTTTTAATGAAATCGGGTACTTTATAGTTTTTTTTTTGTTGTTACTTGAGTGCATGTACAATAATATAGAAATCATGTTTTCTTTCCTTCAGGCTGACTTGACAGGAATTAAGTGGAAAAGATACGTATGGCAAGGCCCAACTTCTGCCCCTATTCTGTTTCCGGTGACAGAAGAAGACCCCATTTTGAGCAGTTTTAGTCGATGCCTTAAGGCAGATGTACTTGGTGTTTGGCGGCGAGATCAAAGACCTGGAAGAAGAGAATTGTGGATATTTTGGTGGGGTAAAGACCCCAATTTTGCTGACCTTATTCACCATGACTTATCAGGTGAAAGCAATTTATTATTTTTAAATGTGACTTAGCAACATTGTAATTTTCCCCAAAATGTTATTGGTATTACAAATTATGGTGTTAGTGTGTATATTATTTACATAGCCTTGTTAGTGTGAAGCAGTAAGAATGGTTTCAGTGTTTTATTTCACCGTGGTTATTTTACTTTACATAAAGCATCCATTTATATTATAGACGATTTTAAGCTTTGAATAACTTTCTTCCACCACCACCCAGCTTCCTTTCTTAATTTCTCACGGCCAGTTTGTACCCAGGGAAAGCATTTTCACTGACCTAAGAAAAATGGAATCTGGAAGCATTCTCACAGTTATGTAATACTTTTGAAGCCAAGTGTAACATACCTTTGAGTCTGTATGCTCTGATCTCTTTTGTGTGACACCGTGGTCGGTTCTAGAAATGTAACTTTATCTGGCATATTTTTCAAAAGTATATTATTTTTGTATTTATGATTATTTATTAGCCCAGGGAAGCATATGCTGTTTGGGTTTTTTTCTTTCTTTTTTGGGGGGGTAGGGAAGTGGGTGGCTCTTAGATACTACTTCATCAAAGATGAAGAGACAAAGTGCCACCTTATTTAACTTTTATAGGGCAAAGGTCATTAATCTGAAAGGTTGCACAGAAATAGTTTATTGTGAGCATATTAATATTACTTACTTTCTTGACTTTGAAGGCCAACTCTACCTTAGGAGTAGGCCTTCATGAAATTACTTAAGTTATGTTTACTTTAAATTCAGTGCAAGCAAATCTTTGAGTGATATAATTGGGGGAACCAAGTTCTAGTTTGGTATGATTTTTGACAGATTGAATTTTTTTAAGCTCTTTAAAATTTTGTGTGTGAGGAGGGCATTTGGGTGTGGTGTATGTGTGCCAGTGTTGTATGGAGATCAGAGGACAACTTTTTGGGAGTATTTTGAGACTGGGTTTTTCTGATTGTTTCTGCTGTTATGAAGCTTATTTCAAGCTAGCTGGCCTTCTAGTTTCTGGCCAGTTCTGTGGTCTCTGCTGTAGGAGTGCTGGGGTTTCACATGTGCTGCCACATCTGCTTTTTTCTGTGGGTGCTGGAAATCGAACTCAGACCGTCTATGCTTTTACCCTCTGAGCCATCTCTGCTGCTCTTTGGGGCATTTGAAAAAACCTTTCTTGTATGAATGTTAGTATTCTGTGGTTTCTGGCTTTGAGCTGTAGGATCTGTTTTATTTTGCATGGAATATAATCTAGGTGTCAAGTAGCCCTGGTGCTGCTCTTGAACTTACTATGTAGTCAGAACTGGCCTTGAACTCCCGTTCCTTTGTTTCCTGCTGGTATTACAGGTGTTTACCTCAGACCAGGCTCCAAATAGTTCTATTCTGAACTAATACTTTGTAAGGTCAACAGATAATTTTTTTTAGTTTTTGTTTTTTTGAGGTTTTTTTCTGTGTAGCTTTGGAGCTTGTCCTGGCACTCACTCTTTAGACCTGAAACTCACAGAGATCCACCTGCTTCTTGAGTGCTGGGATCAAAGGTGTGCACCACCACTGCTCGGCTACTTTTTGTTTTTAATGGACACTTTATTCAGTATTGAGTGGTATGGTTGTTTTTTACTGAAGAACTGAGTCTTTAGTTCTAAATATTATCATCTGTATGTTACTTTGTTTGTTTTGAGATAGTGTCATACATAGTCCATTAGGGCCTTGAACTACTGATACTCTTGCCTCTACTTTTCAGTGCTAGGATCATGTTACACCTGGTTTAATATAGTTGTAGACAGTAAAAAGATGAGTGTATATCTATAAGTGCATACATATGGTATCTATATGTGTATCAGAATCCTCTTAGTGCCCTTTAGCAAAATTATGCTATTTACTTGTGCTAAAAGCTAAGCATACCAGCTTCCTTTTTTCTTTTATTGACATACGTGAGAGTTTTTTTTTTTTTATAAATTTTGAATTGATTCATGAAGGGGACTCATTAAAATGTTCGTAGGTTGTTTGTTTTATTTATTTTCTTTTAAGTGCTGAGTAGTGAATCCAGGACCACATGTATATGTTAGGCAAGTGCTCTACTGTTGACCTTTACCCCGATCATGTTAAAATGTTGGTAGACTGCTTAGAAACTGTTGTTAGATTGAAATCTTGAAGCAAACACAGTGTAAAACTCTAATGTTGCTCAGAGTGTTTGGCTAGCATTAATAAGTTCCTGGATTTGAACTCTAGTACCACAAGAAATTATGTAAATATTGTAAGTCTACTCATGGGGTTTGGTCTTCTGGGTGGCACACTTTTTTATTTGAGGCTTGAGTCTTGCTGTGTTGCCTTGAGTTCAAAGCAATCTTCCCAGTGCTAGTATTACAGTTATGTGCTACCCTGCACAGCCTTGAGCAAACCTTTCCATGAAATCCATTTTGTGGAATCAAAGATAAGTTTAAATGCATAATATTTAGTTTTATCATAGTGAAACTAATGTTTTAAAAATTAAAAGTCTACTAATATAGAATGTGAGCTGTTTTAGTGTATGCTGTAAAACACTCTGCAGCTATTTTTCTTCTGGACTTATCAGAAGTGTTTTCTCAAGCAAAGCTTGGTTAGAGTTTAAAATTTTCTTCTCACTTCTATTTCAACATAATTTTAAAATGATAGTACCTGTAATCTAATACAGATACTGATCCTTGAATATGATGAAATTAATTTTAGATATCAAATTTTTATTGCTGTCAGGTTTTGTTGAATGCTATTGAATAACTAAACTTTTTTTTTTATCCAAGTGGAAGTGATCCAAAGAGTAAGCTAGCCCTGAACTCTTGGTTTACAAAGTCAATGGTATTTATTTAATGTTTTAGCTTCTTTTTAACCTGTCATTTACTTTAGAATGTTACTTAAGTCAGGCATTTCTTAAAGAATAATAAGGTCTTTTCAGATGGAGTATATTTGTCTTGCCCTTTCTTTGCTCCAGGGACACCGTCTGCCTCCCTTTTGGGGTAATTAGTGCGCCTCTGTGCTCTAGCTAACCCCCTTTTCATTTCTTCCCATCTGTGGCACTCGGTTCCCTTCTTTTAAGCTCCCTTGAGAAGAGAGCAGCTGGACAGTAGGGTTGGCATCAGCTGCAGGAGGCAGTCCTGAGCTCCAAGTGGAGGTGCAGCCGAGGGAAGAGGACCAGGAAGGACGCAGGTGCTAACTAAGCAGCTAGTTAATTTGGCTTAGCCTGCTCTTCTCAGGCTGTATCCTTCTGTTTGGTTCAACACCTACTACTTCTTGTTACCCAAATGTCTGTGATTTTGCCCTGCATATTGGGGGTGGGAGTAAAGGAAGGCATTCCTTTTTGTAAAGGTTAGATTGTTTTGTTTTTTTTTTTTTTCTTTCACTAGCATGTTTAATAACAAAACCACAGAGTGGCCCCCTTATCTACTTTGCCTCATCTACAACTGTTTTTAAACATTTTATTTTGGGTAGTTTTAGATTTTCAAAAGTTGGCAGCATAGTGTAGCGAGTGCCTGTGTATCTCTCAGCTAACCTTTATTCTTAATATCTACATCAGAATAATGGATTTTTCACAAGTCATAAATTAATGCTGTTATGATATTAAAATATTTATTCACATCATTTGGGTTTCTTTTACCTAGCTCTTTGTATTGGTTTTAGAACTCTGTCTAGGTTGCCACATGATGTTTACTTGCCCTCTCATCTTTCACTCTTCTAGGCTGTGACAGTTTCTCAGGGATCCTCCTTGCTCCCTTTTGATTATTTTGGCAGTTCTAAAAAGTCCAGAGTTTAGTCAAGTTTTGCAGTACATGTGTTAAATTTCACCTTCTCCTCAGTCTCATATCATTTAGCACGTGTTTGGGTTACCATCGTAAGTTTAACTGATAGAAGTAAAAAACACATGCCTATCTAAATTGGACTCCACGTTTTTGCTTACCTTACAACAGTAGTACTTGACACCACTTTGAAAAGTAAAGTAATTTTGGGAAGCATGATTTTTGGATAAGGATTTGTGCTCATTGGTATTAATTTAAGTATAGCATTTTATGAAGTCATTTGTTCAAAAACATTCCTTGAATTTCAAAGCCAGATATATGAGTTTTTATTCAGTTTCTAGGAGAATGGACAGTTGAATCCATATTTTTTATAGAAAAAGAACTAGGGAAGAACTTTGTGGTTACAGGTTTAAACCTTGTTTAGTAGTTCTGTGATAATGAATGACAGGGATTTAAAGTTGGTGGTGGGAAAGTCTTAGGCTCACTGGTTCCTGTCAAGTTTCTAGTTGGTATGATTGATTGTCTTTTTACAGGTACTGTTAGTTTGGTATTTTAAAAAGCAAGATTGTTTCATTTTCATTCCTGTGTCTTTTTAATGTGTCCTCAGATTTGGAATTTTATTGCTGCCATTGGTTTTTATTCTTAAAAACAAAACTATTCCCTCTCTCAAGATTGTTGTTTAAAAAAAAAATCCTAAGGTAGATAGATTATGATGAGACTTTGAGAGAAAAGTGATTTCTTGAAGTTAAAATTATACTGAATGAAGGCTAAAAATATTTGTTCTTTTTTGTGGTTTTTGAGGTCTCTATACTGGAGTTTAGCAGCATATCCAAATACTTTCATTATACTAGAACCTCATCATAATGCATACTGTTTAAGTAGATCATTGTTCCAGATTTCATCTTGGATGCTTTTATCAGAGGACATTAATTATAGTGGACTTTAGCCTTAAAAGGCAGCTTTTAGCAGAGTGATAAACAAGCAAGCTAAGCCATGCTGAAGAGAGTTAATTCATTTCCGTCTTCTTTTCAAACTTTGTAAATGGTTCCATTTCTTTGTATTGGCTGGTTTTATGAGTGATGACTTCGTTTGCTGTTTGCTGTATACTGTGTGGCAGTGCCCTTTATTGAGCAATAAGTGTTATCTTTTGGATCATCCTATCAGCTATAACAGTAACCGCATTAAGCTGTTTTAAATAAAATTCCAAGTTTTGCTTTAAGTGAATGGTACAGCTTAAGGCAGTTAGTAATATTTGTTGACTTAATGAGTTATGAATGGGAAATAATTATTAAGAGAAACACTGATCTAGACATGTTGATTTTTTTCAAGAAGTCTGTACTATTTTCTAACATGCTAATTTTTGAGTCATTCCTTATTCATTGGCATATGTTCCATTTTAGCTGTTTAGCAAAATTATAGTGAAAAGATGCCTTTTTTTTTTTTTAAATCAGCTGATCACCATGGAGATATTTAAAGATGTCATTTTTTAAGGAAAATATTGAGTACTGGTTGTATCAGCTTTTTAAATTTTTATTTTTATTTTATGTGCATTGATGTTTTGTCTTCATGTATGCCTGGGTAAGGGTGTTGGGTTCCCTGGAACTTGACTAACAGATAGTTGTGAGCTATCATGTGGGTGCTAGAAATTGGATTTGGGTTCTCTGGAAGAGCAGTCAGTGCTCTTAACTGCTGAGCCATATCTCTAGCCTCCTTGTATCAGTTTTTTATATTGACTTTTCCATCCATTCATAATTATTTTGATGACCTATGGCACATCCTTTGGCATCACTATACCGTGTTCTCAGGAAAATAGGTGGTAATCAGATTTAGAATTCGAACTTTTGTGTTGCATTCTACAAACAATCTGTAAAATTTTTCGAGTAACACTGATAGTTAAGAGTTCTAATACCAATAGTAATGGAAAAGTACTAGAAACACAATAGAAACTTTATTTTCTCTGGGGAGTAAGGATACAAGGGGAGGAAAAACATTTGTTTTAAATGCATTAAGCAGACTTTCCCATTAGGCTGTGGTTAAGTTTTTAAAATGCCTGCTAAAGATTGTGATGTATTCCCTATTCCTTTCTGTTCTTGCTACAGTGTTGGTATTGAGATTCAAGGGACTTTTAATTAGTGTAAGAGGAGAGATACATACTACTGTCTTAGGTGGTTGGTTCTGCTATTCACTTTTCATATCTGTGCTACAGTATGTAGAACATAACTTTTCATTTTCACAACATCAGGATATTAGAAACTTGGTTCAGTACATTTTTTGTTTCTGAGTGACACTTTTACCAAAACAACCCAAATTCTTTAGATTTTTCATTGGACATTACTAGGAGTTATTATTTCTTTAGCAATGAAAACTGAAGTAGTTGCTTGGTTGCTTACTGTGTAGATGGAGGAGTATTTTAGAGATTCGTTTCTTTAGGTAGGTCTGTTTGCAGTAATGAGAATTTTGAGACTCCTGAAAGTATTAAGTTCATGTTGAGTTTCTCTAGATAAAAGTTGAAGCAATGAGAGAAATCCTTGGAAATTAATACTGCTTTTCTCTTTTTAATATTTGGGTGTGCCCGTGCATGTGTGCATTGGAGATAATGTGTGGAGTTGTTTTTCTTCCCAGCTTTCTGTGAGTTCTGAGGATTAAACTCAGTTCATCAGGCTTGGCAGCAAGTCCTTTTACCCACTGAACTATCTTGCTGGTCCTGATTATTTCTAAACCACATTGGGTTTAGCCGAAATAGATTTTAAAAAATAAAACCATGGTTTTTAGAACATATAAACATGTATAAAGAATTGTAATTTTTTAAAATCTCATAAACAATTTTAATAAACAGTTTTAATAATAATTAAAAATTAATTTAGTTATTATTTTATGCATGTCTATGGCTGTACAAGTGCTATGACACTCATATGGAAGTTAGAGGATAGTGTGTGAGAGCCCATTCTTGCCTTGTATCACATGGGTCCTAGGGTTAAGCGTGGTGGCAAGAACCTTGTCATTGGTTCAGAACAGGCTTTTAGTGAATTGGAACTTTGTACTTAACACTATTGTTTTAAACTGTAGAAAGAAGGTACCTTATTCTTAAACTTTAAATGAATAAATTACTTGAAGTTTGTAATAACTTGTAGCTTAGATATGTGTAGAAGTAACTATATCTAATATCTTCCCTTTAAAATTTAGGAGTAGTTAAGGGACACATTTTAATAATGGCTATTTATATATATAATGCAGATGTTACAACCTTAGAACATAGGGAGTTTTGAAGGTGGTAGGTAATAAAGAACATTGAACAGGTGAAGAATTGGGAGCAGTTCTGACACATTTCCATTGGAGTTAGGAGCATGTGCATTTCTATTACTGTTGTCAAATAATTTGAGATAAAAGTTTTAATGAAGCTATTTGACTTTGAAATCAGAAGTCTATTTATTAAGCTAAAAGATGGATTCTTTTTTTGTCTCATCAGCTCACACATATGCTTGTGATCTAGACCTTTAATAAGTGAAGTCACTGTACCTGGTCTCTAAGAGAACATCTTTTTAATAAGATGAAACCCATAAGCATTTTAGCTTTAACTGGAAGTAGATAAGGGTCTGTAACATAACTGAAGTTTTCCTACTTAAATTATTTTATTCTAGCCTTTAAGTTTCGCCATTTTCTTTTGTTTTTCTGTGGAGGAACCATATTAGCTGCTTTGAAAGACCTGACAATGATTTAGGAAAGAACACTTGAAAGGACAAAATAAAATCAGCATTAACCTTTGTAGTGGCAGTTTCCAGTGCAGTTAAAGTCCACTGTTATTATGATTTTTAGTTAATGTTTACTCTGCCCATTTGTTGTAATACATCCTGAATATAAACTTTGTATCTTTATACAGCTCTCTTTAAATAAAACAGCTCTGTGTTTATTTAAAAGCTCATAGTAAATGTTATTTTTCAATGGGTTCAGCACTTATATTTGTGATGTGAGAAATATTTGTCCTATTTTGGGTTGTTTATTTTTATCTATTTGAAAACTGAATGGAAGCAGACATGGTGGCATAGGTCTGTAACCAATACCTGAGAGGTTTGAGAGGCTGGGGCAGGAAGGTCATGAGTTCAGGGCCAGCCTTACAGACAGCTTCTGTCTCAAAACAAAACAAAACAAACAACAAAACCAGATGATGATACATAAGTAGAAAACGTTTATAGCTGGGTGTGGTAGCTCATGAAAAAAAAAAAAAAAAATCCCAGGACTAAATAATGGAAAACCGAGACAGGATTTCTGACAGTTCATGGCCAGCCTGGTCATTTTTGACATGTAAGGCCAGCCTGGTCTATGTATGTAGTTAGCCTCAGGCCAGCTGGGCCAAAAAGAAAGAAAAAGGAAAGGTTCTATAAACGTATAGTGTATTAGAAGATTTTTGGACTAACAATTTAAATTGTAAGCTACTAAAGTGGTATCATTATTTGTTACTCTTTTTTGTTTGTTGACACTGGGTTTCTCTGTAGCTTTTGGAGCCTGTCCTGGAAAATTCACTCTGTAGACCAGGTTGGCCTCAAACTCACAGGGATCTCTGCCTGCCTCTGTCTCCTGAGTGCTGTGGTTAAAGGCCTGTACCACTACCACCCAGCATTATTTGTTACTCTTACTGAATATTTTATTATGGATACAAAAATGAATTTTGTTCTTTGAACTCAGTGTCCAGATTTACCAATGACTGATTTTTGTCCCCCACCTCACACGTTAACTTGGAGTGACTAAGGGATTTAGTGGGGAATTTGATGTAGTTAGTGAAGAGTGACACTTCATATGACTGACATGCCATTTAGAATTTAAGTCTTCATATTTTTCCTCCTATATTGAATAATCAGGTGTCATTGAAATGAGATCTAGTCTGATTATTAACACATTGCTTGTTAGAATTAGTGGCAGCAGTTTCCTTTATATTTGTCACTTAGTTTTGTAGTTGAGTCATAGATTAAAATGCTGATGGTCCTGAAATGTTTTGAGTTTAATTATTAACTGGCTAGGTTTTTTTCCCCCCTCTCTTCAGGTTAAAAGTTTAGAGGAATTAGGACAAAGTAACAAGTGAGCCAGTTTAGAAACAGGTGTCATATGGTATGTTTAACATTTTCCAGGTATTACAAGCAAATACCGCTTTAAAATTTAGAAAACAAGTCATGTTTATGATGTCATTGTTATATTTTATAGTGTGGAAAATGATTTTTTGGTAGTTTTGTAAATTGCTTAGGCATTTTATATTTTGTAGAATATCTTTGAAACCTGATAATTTGATGTTTTAAGGTGTATTAAAGAATACAAAGTATAGTGGTGCATGTTTGTTATCCCAGCACTCAGGAAGTAGAGGCAGGAGGATTGTTGTGAAATACCAGGCCAGAGTTACAGGTCATCCAGAGCTAAATAGTGAGACTGTCAAAAAAAACCAAACAAAACCACCACTGCTATACCCACACATACAGATTGATAGATGGAAAGATTGCAGTGTTCTGAGGTAAAGGAGAAGGTTATGGACATAGACATCTGTCAAATATTTTAGTTCTCTTTGAGTAGATGTAGTCTTACTTTCTACTTAATTTTTTTCTTTAGAAGAGGAAGATGGAGTATGGGAGAATGGCCTTTCCTATGAATGCCGCACTTTGCTTTTCAAAGCAGTTCACAATCTTTTGGAGAGGTGTTTAATGAACAGAAACTTTGTACGAATTGGCAAGTGGTTTGTAAAGCCATATGAGAAAGATGAAAAACCTATAAACAAAAGGTAAGCCATCTTATTTACTTCTTTTGATAATTGATGTTTGTTGATTTTATGAGATGTACAATAAAATGAGTTACTATCTTACATAAGTGTTCAGAAGTTAATGTTGACAAAGTGCTATAAGTATCCATTTTCTTTAACTACTTAAGACTTTCTTGCAATGGGGATAAGCTATATATGATTTTTTTTTTTTTTTTTTTTAAAGACAGTGTAGACAGTGTGTCACTGTGTGGCCCTCTTTGGCTTGGAGCTTGAGTTGTAAACTAGACTGACCTTGAATTCATGTGATTGTGTTTTTTGAAGGATGACCCTTACAACCTCCCCCATTTAATTTTTAAAGATGTATTTATTTTTATTTTATGTATATGTATGAATGTCTGCCCTATACGCATAACATGTGAGTACCCGATGCCTGAGAAGGTCAGAAGAGGGATTTGGATTCTATGGAACTGGAGTTAAGGATGGTTGTGAGCTGCCATGTGGGAGGTGGGAACAGAACCCAGGACCTTTGCAAGAGCAGTTAGTATTCTTCTGAGCCACCTCCAGTCTCCAAATTCCTTATTCTTTTGAGGGTTAAAAAAAAAAAAAAATTAGTTGTTTGAGAAAGGGTCTTTCTGTGTAGTACTGTCTATAGAACAGACTGCTTCTGCCTCCTGAGTGCTGGGATTAAAGGCATGTGCCACCACCACCTGGTTTCTTTAACTAAAGTAAATTGGTGTTTTATTTTGAGGAATTGAATTTTCTTGAGCTTTGAATTAGATTTGACACAGATGGAAAAGTTGCACTTGGAAGTGCATAGGACTCTAGGCTAGACATCCCTTTCTCTTCTTTCTTTTCCAGTTTTTAAAGATAGGGTCTTGCTATAGCTTTAACTGTCCTGTAATTCACTATGTAGACCAGGCTAGCCTCAAACTTGAAGAGATCTGCCTGTCCCTGTCTCCCAAGTGCTGAGATTAAAGGTGTGTGCTTCCGTGTCCAGATTTTCTTAATGGGAAAAAATATATGATACATCTTTAATTTCTTGAGATAATTATGTCATACTCTTTCTTCCCCTTTTTCCCTCTAGCTTTTCCTTATTCTTTCTTGCTCATTTAAATTCATGGATTCTTTTTTTAAATTGTTCTTGTTGGTGTGTATGTGTGTATTTAAAAAATGTTAATGCAATCTGCTCAGACTGTATATTTCATGTATGTGTGTGTGTATGTGTTTTCAGAGCTTACTGTTTGATTTTGGATAGCCAGTTGATGTGCTCTTCCCTAGGGAAGACCGTTTCGCCCACTCTCAGCATTTTTTTGTTGCCTGTAGTTCTTTGGGCTTCAGGAGCTGTCATTTCCTATATGAATTTTTTTTTTTCCCATGTATTACTGAAGATTT
This sequence comes from Cricetiscus sungorus, assembly GCA_030556225.1. Taxonomy (NCBI): domain Eukaryota; kingdom Metazoa; phylum Chordata; class Mammalia; order Rodentia; family Cricetidae; genus Cricetiscus; species Cricetiscus sungorus. Next base: position 63,417,895 of record JANBXA010000069.1, on the reverse strand, counting down.
TTCGAGCTTGAGTTTTAGTAGATGTGTGAGTTCATAAGCCTGGAGAAATAAAAGCTCTTTCTTTCTTTCTTTCTTTCTTTCTTTCTTTCTTTCTTTTTTTTTTTTTTTTTGCTCTTTTTTTGCCCTGTGAAAATTACTAGACTTTTATTATTTATTTTTAAATAATCTGTTAGGTTTTTTGTTGTTGTTGTTGTTTTTTGAACCAAGGTCTTACATAGCCCAGGCTGGCCTTGAACTTATTGTGCAGCTGAGGATGACCTTAAATATAGAACAGTCTTATTTCTGTTTACCAAAGGCTGGGATTACAGCATGTGCCACTGTATCCAGTTCTATGAGGTGGTGAGGGTCAACTTAGGGTCTTGTGCAAACACTCTTATCAACTGAGCTGTATCCCCAACCTCAGCAAACTTTTATTGCTTAACAAAATAATTGTAAAAGTTAGGAATGCCTTGCATTCTCCTCCAAATTAATAGGAAAATATAATTACCAAACCTTTGTGGGGACTCAAATTTCCCTGGAATCTTCTGCTCTGCTACCTTTAGTCCTCATCTTGGTATTGGCCCTAACTCTGTACAGAATATTGCAGGCAGGAATTGGAAGGGGAGTAGGAAACAAGGAACAAAGCCTGGCGTAGAGAGATGACTCTTTTCTGGAAACTGGTTGTGCATTGGCTGTGCTGAAAGAAGCAAATACCTGTCGTTTAGAAGCATTGCCACTCTTGCATTCACATATATACCAATGCCTTTGACTTCTGAGCCTCTCCATGGGTATTCGCTTTGGCTCAGTTTGCATCTTACTTTTGCCATTTAACCTTTATTTACTAAGCAAACTACAGTTTTCACCATGTTAGATAGAGCCTCAAATTCTGTTGTCACTTTGGCATTCTCTGTGTCTTGCCCATTACTATCTAAATGGAGGAGGTTTCATGAGTGTAGAGAGAAATGAATGTGCCCATTTAGCTATGCAACTACTGGAAATGTCTTCATTTTTCTTAGAAGAATCTCTTATGTGATTGCTAATTATTGACAATAGTACTTATGGTTGGAGGTTTCCATGAATCACACAGATTCTACTCACTGTTTATACAAGTAATTGAGCACTAGTGTTTTTCATGGGATTACTTAATTGAGAAGGGAGGCTAAATTAAAACTTTCATGACTAGAAATACTGTGTTAATTTGAATTATGTGGTTGTAGTTGTATAAACTTGATTTTAACCAGAAAAATGAGTTAAACATTGGTTTTTAAATTATTGGAAATTTAAGAAGTTTCAGTTATCAGAACATCTTAAACTTTTGGATTAGGGATGCTTGCTTGTATGAACATTTTATAAAAGAATCGTAAAGTTGTCAGGGAAGACTGTTTATGCTGTGAACTGACTTTACCTAAATAAAATAGTCCCTATTTCTTACTTTTTAAAAAAAAACATGAAAATAAGGTCTTGCTCTCTCTCTCTCATATATGAGAGAGAGAGAGAGAGAGAGAGAGAGAGAGAGAGAGAGAGAGAGAGAGAGAGAGAGAGAGTTCATCATGGCTGGCATCAAATTTATAATCCTGCCTCAGGCTCATATGTACAGTGATTGCAGTGTTCAGTTGGTAAAAGTCATTACTGCACCTGAGTTCAGTAGCACCCATGTAAAAAACTGGGCATTGTGGGGAGGCAGAGATAGGAGGATCCCTAGCACTTGCTGTCAACCTTGCCTAGCTCTAGATTCAATGAGAGACTGTTCAAGGGAGTAAGATGAAGAGTAATAGAGTAGGGCACCTAATATCCTTCCTCTGATCTCTTTGCTTGCTTATATACCTCATATGTACAACACACACACACACACACACACACACACACACACACACATCACACACGCACACACGCGCAGATGCACAACTGTGTGTGCCTCTGTCCATGTCTGTTTTGTACCTCTGTGTCTTCCTCTCCCTTTTGTGGATTAAATTCGGCTGCATACATGCCAGGCAAGTGCTCTCCCCACTGAGTTGTATGTGTCTCCAGCATTTTGATATATTTTTATTTTCAGACTGCTTTTCTAAGTTGACCAGGTTGGTTTCAAACTTCCTTTGTCAGCTTCTGGAGCAGTTGGAGTTGTGGCGTGCACACATGGTAAATCTAGGGAGATTCTCATTGTCTAATAATTTGGACATAGAAGTAGTTACTTTGTCTATTAGTTTCCAGGGACTGAAAGACAAGAAATGGAGTCACCTTCTAGTGATACAGTGAGGATAGGTGTAAAGGACCCTTAAATTTAGAAGTGTAATTAACTGCAGAAACAAATTAGTGTTCAGATAATTAGATGAAAGAATGTCTAGTATTTTCTCTTAAATAGTTGAGGCATCATTCTGTAGTACATGGTTCTGAATTTGCTAGTAAGATTAAAGCAAATGGGATCTTATAAAAAGAACCAGTGACTTTGCACCCATTGAGAGTATATCTGAGTTAGACTGTCTTGAGTAAGAATATTACTGAGTTTGTGTTTGATTAAGCTTTTTATCATTTTGAATCTATTATAACCCTATTGCTGAGTGGACAGTTAAGTTTATCCATTTACGTGTGTGTGTGTGTGTGTGTGTGTGTGTGTGTGTGTAAGAGAGAGAGAGAGTTGGCCTTTTGTGCCAGGTAGCACACCTATAAAGGTCAATGAAGGTCTTCTGGAAGTTTGTTATCGTCTATCATGTGGCTCCTGGAAATAGAACTCAAATTGTCAGATTTGATGATAGTAAATAAATCTATCCATTGAGCCAATCTCTCCAGCCTCCCAATTTAGCAAGTTTTAAATGCTTCTAATAAGATATATAGAATAGAATGACATTGGTATGCAACTCTTAAGACAACTAATACTACTACATCTTGTAGAGTATATTGCCATGGGAGATTTTGCAGATAAGATTATTATATACAATAGTATGGAATTTGTAGCTCAGAGTGGCCTGGAATAATTATTAGCTCAAACTAATCTAGAATTTGTGGTGATCCTCATGTTTCAGTGTTCAGAATGTTGGGTTTACAGGCAGTATCCACTATATCTAGTTAGTATTGATTTTAGCTAATATTTGATTTTAATACATACTGTCATCTTATTCCATATCTTCTTCAGTTGTAGGTACTTAAATTTTTATGAAACAATTTTGCTAATTTGGTCTTTTGACATCTTTATTTTATATAGGATAGTTATTTGTAGTCCCTACTTTAAAAGGAAACAGCAGTTATTATCAAACAAACACATATGAACATTCATGTAGCTGTACACACATGTATGCATGTATAAATACAGGGTAGAAAAAATACTTGCTAGCTGTAGATTAAACAAAAAGCAGATAGGATCAATCCTGTGGTTCAGTATGTTTTTATTTTGTATCCTGGAAAAGAACTCAATCCACAAAGGTTAAGGTGTTCTTGCTTTTTGTTTTGTGGGAATGGAGAGCATGACCTCATGCATTTGTGGCAAATTACTGTAATTAGAATATTAAAGTATTGAGTATGGTGAGAGAATATTGAGAATTGAGAATATTGAGTATGGTGGCACATACATGCAATTCCAGCACTCTGGAGACTGAAGGTGGAAGTTCAAGATCAGCCTAGACTACATAGTGAGACTTACCTCACCGCAACTTTCTTCTATCCCCTAAGAAAAAGAAAGAAAAGAATGTTATGGTGAAATATTGAAATGCAGTGCTTTTGGTGCTGGAGTGATGGCTCAGTGGTTAAGAGCACTGACTGCCCTTTCAGAGGTCCTGGGTTCAATTCCCAGTACCAATATGGTGGCTCACAACCATCTGTAATGAGATTTGGTGCCCTCTTCTGGTGTGTAGGTGTACATGCAGAACATTCAGACAAAATATAAATAAATAAAAGTTAAAAAAAAAAAGAAAGAAATATAGTGCTTTCTTTACAGATGTTATAGGCCTATACTGTTTAATATAAGCACTAGCTACTTGCTGCTATTTATATCCAATACATTGAAATTAAAATAAAATTATTTCAGTATCACAAGCTACATTTTAAAGTCCTTATTCTGTCTGTATAATGCCTGTTGTTCTGTGGAATAGTAGTTCAGAGGTGAGGTGTTCCTATCGTTGTAGAAAGTTCTTTTGGATGGTAACTTTAAAATCCAAACTGCTTTTAGTGTTTTATACCAGCAGTTGGTCAAGTTTTTATTTTTAATTATTTATTAAAATCAGTAGGCAACATTGTATGCTTTAAATTGCAGTAATAAAGCTATTTATTTCTACACATAGCTTTTATTTTATCTCCTGATCTCCAAAATTAATTAAAAATAAGCACCATGACATGTAAATCTTTACTGGAAAGGAATTAATAGCAGTTAATAGGTTTAGAATGTTTTCTGTTCTTTGGATATCTTACTACCTCTGAAAAGTTGAAGTTAAAGAGGTATTCCTTTGTGTTACCATTATTGTTTGTTGAGATTTCATGCTTATGTAGGCCAGCCTGGCCTTTAGCTAAAGATCCTTTTGCCTTAGCCTCCTCATCGCTGGGTCTTTAGGCATGCATTGCTGTATGTCATATTTGTTTGTACCTTCTTAGGTAGCATAAAGAAATAAGATGTGAGCCACATACATAGTTTAAATTTTCTGTTAGACTGTTAACTGAGCCCAGTGATGTGTTTTTTAGGCTTAGGTGTATATGTGTGTGCACACATTACATAAAATTAAAGCCCAAATCAAGTGAAACTAGTTTTAATAATATTTTACTTAGTTTGGTACCCTTTAAATACATCTAAATAAATAAATAAATAGATAGATAGATAAATCTACAAGAGATCATAGAAATAGTTTCTATGTTTTTGTGTGAGGTCTTTGAAGTCTAGTATGTTTTTTATCCTCAGAGCATATCTTAATTTGGGTTGGCCATCGTCCAAATGATTGTAATTACATAGGGATTGTCTAACAACTAGATTCTAGGGCTTTAAACTTATTAATGTTGGTTGGTTCTTACCTAATACATAGTGGTCTCCTCCTGGAATTAATTGTGTCGTAGGTTGAGTGTGTGGTAGAGTCCCAGAGGGACCCATATCAGGGTATATGCACTGTCTGCCAATGTAGCCTTAGTAGCTTCAGTTTGTCCAGTTTCCCCCTTCTGTAGTTCTCTCAACTGATTTGTTCTTATTAAGTCTGATCTTACATGGTGATAATACATGTACCCTTATGTATTTTGCTCTGGTGCTTGAATCATTAGTCCCCCCTCCCCCAGCGGGGATGTGAGAGGTGTGAAGATAGCCTTTTCTCTCTTTTATTTTTGAGACAGGTTTCCCTGGCTGTTCTGGAACTCACTATGTAGACCAGACTGGCCTCAAAACTCACAGATCTGCCTGCCTCTGCCTCCCAAAAGCTGGGATTAAAGGCATGTACCACCTCCACCCCGCTGAATCTTTAGGATTTGTATAGCTTTTAACATTTCCATCTTTTTCAGAAAAATTAAGTCTGAAGAATGACTTTTCCCCTTTCCACTGATAACCCCACTCTTACTGCCATCTTCTGCTATAATTCTTAGTATCGACTCATCTTTTTTCAAGTATTGCTTTTAGATGCTAATAATATTGAGACTCCCCCCCCCCCCCGAAATGAGGAAGAGAGTAAGGGGACACCTGTGTAGGACTTATGAGGCACTGTTCAGAATTAGAGTTTACTATATGTAAGTGTAAATCTTAAAACAACCCTACTCTCTGGCTTTACAAGTAATGAGACATAAAGCATAGAGCAGTTCAGTAACTCCTTTCTACAAGGCCACACAGAACTAAGGTTTGGGGCTGATTGACAGGACATGAAAAACAAGAGAAATTTTAAGCCCTATTAAGCAGACCATTTTATTTCATACATTTGCATCTTTTTTAAAAGTAGTAGTAAATAGTACAAGCAGAATACTTATAAAGAAAGCAAAAAGAAATCATTGAAGAGTTAAAGCTGTAAATTAAGAGTATTGCTTTCTAATGATTCTTTACTATATAATGTTCAGTATTGTGTTCACTAAACATGTAGAAGTACATAGAAGATTCAGAGATATGTCCTATGGTATTTTAGTATAGTTTGCCTTTGTTCATGGAGTCATATTAAGAATTTCTGATGTTGCTGAATAATGTGATTTGCAAAGTTGTCTGAATGTGGAAATGATAAGAATGTCCAAAAATTACTGAGAGTAGGGCTGGGGCTATAGTTGGTAGTGTTTTGCCTAACAGCACAAAGCCCTGGGTTTAGTTTAGTCTGTAGCATGCCTGCCTGTAGGAGAAATTTATGGTTGACTACATAGTGAGTTTGAGGCAAGCCTGTGCTGCAAGATGCTGCATCCAATAAACAAACACATTTATAAATGGATAATTATTACTGAGCCTTTGACATGGGCTAACCTTAATGTATAAATTTGAAAACTATTAGCACTTGGGAGGCAGGTGAATCTCTGTGAGTTTGAGGCCAGCTGGGTCTACAGAGTGAGTTCCAGGATAGCTAGGGCTACAGAGTGAGACTCAACCTCAAAAACCAAAAAACTAACCAAGCAGCAATAAAAACAATAATTAAACAAAAATTTAAAAAAAAAAATAAAAGAAACTAGTTAATTCATAGAATAAAAGTATCTGGGAATTAAGATAACTAGGCTTACAATATTATAAAACACATATAATAAAGCTAGTCATTTCTGCTGTTTTTCAATATTTCCCTGAATTATGGAAATTGACATTGTGCTACATCTGTCATTACTATCAATCTAGAACCTGTTCATCATCTCAGACTGAAAATTAACCCACCCCTTGGGCCCTAGCAGACCACTTTTCTATTTTCTGAGTGTTCTAGGCACCTCGTATAAATGAAATTATATAACGGTTGTTATTTTGTGTCTCACTTATTTCACTTGGCATATCTTCAAGTTTTATCCATGTTGTAGCACGGGAGAGATTTTCTTTTAAGACCAAATAATGATCCATTGTATATGTAGAGTATATTTGTCTGTCCACTTATTGACTGCCATCTTGAGTCATTTCCACCTTTTGACTATTTGTTAAAAACAACGGTGTGAAATTATGGCCTCAGGTCCTTGCTTTTTATTTTTGTGGTTGCATACTCAGAAGTGAAATTGCTGGATCACCTCATTGCATCCTTAACAGTGATTGTTATTTTCTGGTTTTTTGTTAATAATCACTTTTGTTGGTGTGAAGTGGTACCTTAGTATATTTCTGATTTGTATTTTCTTAATCTCTACTACTGGTTAGCATACTTTTTTCAATATTTTCTCTGGGAAAATACCAGACTGCCTATTTTTAATTGTTAGGATGACTATGTTTTTATTTATTTTCAAGTCAGTACTTCCTATAACTAATTTTATGATGTGTACACATATGTTTGTATGTGTGTTGCGGGGGAGTCATTAACTCAATCTTGGAGATCAAAGCCAGGGTTTTGCAAGCTAGACTGCTGCTGTACTACTGAGTTACAGCCCTAATTTTATGCTTTTAAAATAGGTCATAGCTTGGTGTGATGGCACATGCCTTTAATTCCTTCACAAGGAAGGTAGAGAGACAGGTGGATTTCTGTGAGTTCAAAGCTAGCTTGGTCTACACAGTGAGTTCCTAGACAGCCAGGGAGGTTTACATAGAGAGACCCTGTCTCAAAAATAAAAGCAAGCAAGCAAACAAGCAAACAAGCAAGAAGCAAGGCATCTAACCTTCTTTAGTCCTCAGGTTCTTCACCAGCAAAATGGAAGATTGTTTTAACTCACAGAGATCTGCCTGCCTCTGCTTGAATTAAAGGCGTGCTCCACCACCACTCAGCTTCTGTAGCTCCTTTAGACAAATGCTAAAAACCAAGCAGATTTGTTACTTCTAGTGCTGCACTTAAAAGTATGAACCCTATTTTAGAGCATTTCTCTCCAATATAGTATACAAATTCAGTTGATAAATCATTTTATTTTACAATGTGATCAGAGTATATATATTGGGGTCATTTGCTATCTGTGTGGGAGGATGGTTTTCTTTGCTATAGATTGCTGGGATCAAGAGCTGCTGTGCTGGTAAACAGGGTATCGAAGATAGTTGGAAGTAGGACAGTGCTATATGCTTTGCACTTTGGAATATTAGTTTTTCACAGAGATCCATTGGAGGCTAATTTATTATTTTGTACTAGAGAGCCAACTTTCCTTTTTTTTCCTTCTCTCAAGTTTTCTTTTCTAATTTAAAAGTCAAATGGGGCCAGAGAGATGGCTCAGCAGGTAAAGGCACTTTTGCCACCAAGCCTGATGACTTTAGTTTGATCTTAGAGGCTAATGTGGAAGAGAACTGATAACCTCCCAGTTGTCCTCTGACCCCTACAAGCACATATCCATGTGCACATGCCACACACAAACTAAATAAATAAAATGATAAAGGATACAGCTTGTTTGGGGGAATTTGAGAGATGGCTTTCATGTTCATTTCCTTCCTTCTTCCTTCCTTCCTTCCTTCCTTCCTTCCTTCCTTCCTTCCTTCTTTCCTTCTTTCCTTTTTTGTTCTGAGAATGGACTCTTGGTCAATGTTAGGTACTTTTTTACCACTGGGTTACATACCTGGTGCTTCATTAGTTAATTTTGAAACAGTGTCACTAAGTTTGCTGAGCCTGACTGGGGAAAAAAGTAATTTAAGTTTCCTAATGTATTATTTCTTTTAGAAGTGAATAATGAGTAGAAAGCAATAATTTAGAGTATATTATTGTTTAGAAGAGCCATAGCTATAAAGACATATTCAGATCTTCAAACCTTTTTTTTTTTTTTTTAAAGTTAAATAACAGGTTGCAAATAATTTTGGAAGCATGTGTTATATATGTTGAAGATTTTGATATTCAGCAGATTGTGGAGATGACTCAAGTCATCAAAAGTGCTTGCTGCTCCTCCCCATTGTGCACATAAAAAGCCAGGCATGACAGTGTGTGCCCAAAATCTCAGTTCTGTAGAGGCAGAGACCTGAAGATCCCTGGGGTTTGTTGGCCAGCCACTCTAGCCAAGCTCTGGGTTCACTGAGAGACCCTGTCTCAAAAATAGAGACCAGTTGAAGAAGGCACCTGACTTTGATTTGCCTGTGCACACATGTTCACATGTACTAACTTGTACATACATGTACCCACACATACAATTGTTACTGTTGAGTTACCAAATACAGTTTTTATAAAGGAAAGTGGGTGATGAATTGGGACCAGTAATGAAATCTTATATTGGTATTAAAGTTCTTTTTACAAATTGGCAGGGAATTAAAATAATTTTGAGAGATTAGGATATGGAGTCAAGTGTGTGGTCTTGGTGGGTTAAATATGATTTACAGTTTGGCAAGGACCAGATTCTAAAGGGCCTGAAGTGCTATGTTAATGATTTTGGGTTTAGTCCCAAACATTTTAGGGACTGGTGAATGATTTAAGGCTTCCCAGTTATACGATCACAATTAACTTTTAGAAAGATCCCAAGCAGCAGTTTGAAGCAAGTAGGCAATATAGGGGATTCTGATAATTAATTCGACCTTAAAAGACTTAGTCTTGGATGTGGTGGTACACTCCTGTAATCTCAATACTTAGGAGGCCAAGGAATACAAAATGTTCCAGAGTTTGAGCCATCCTTGGGTACACTGCAAGTTTTAGGCTACTCTGGAATACATAATAAAACATTATAATGAACAAAAGTATTATTTGATAATAAAAATACCCCTAAAAGATATATAGATCTATAAATCACAAATTTTAAGAGTTAGAATTAGTAGAAGCAGGGACTGATGGATCAAAGAAAAAATTTAAGATGGGTTTGTATTTGTGGTTTAGAGCATAGGTTTGAAAATAGACTTGATGGTTAGTTATAAGGAAGCAATTCAAATATCAACTTTACCTAGAGTATTTAGTGTGTATCAGTGTGCTTTAAGTCTTTGTGCCAAAGACTTACTGAAGACAATATAGAACAAAGGCAAATTCCTCTTTCACTAGAGGTTACATTCCTGGCCAACTGTGAGAAATAAGTAAAACTATAAAATCTGTCTTGTTAGTATTCAGGCATCTGAACTGGCCTGCCCTTGGAGTTCTGATAAGGGTACACCCTCAGCTGCAGCCACTAAGAACACCACCTGAGCGTGTTCACTACCCTTTCTTTTAAAAGGGCCTTGCCCACTCCTCCCTCCCCCTCTCCCTAACACCTTTCTTTTCTGCTACTCCTGTCTCCAGAGGTCAGGCTTTCCCTCACTTCCCACCCTCCTCCCTGTTCCCAAACAAAATAAAACAAAACAAAACAAACAAACAAAAAAAACCTCCACATGAACTCTGTCTCATGGTATCTTTATCTCTTGAACCACTTTAAAAAAGTTACAGCATATTTACACGATGGACATGTTTCCTTTAGCAAAAAACACACCCTACCCCCCTCAAGGAGAATTTGAAAGCAGTATAGATTCATTAGTGAAATGCCTACAGAGGGTTTCAGACTCTCCCCCCCCAAAAAAAACAAAACAAAACAAAAAAACCCAAAAAACATGAAGGTACTGTTTAAGGAACACCGGGGAAGCAAGTGTATGAGAGAAGAAAAATCAAAGACCAGACCCACAAGAAGTGAAATGTGAGACATAATGAATCTTGAAGGTAGGTTGATGGCTGTCATCATGGGATACTTGATGATGAGATCCAAGTTCTGTTCTATTTTTAGGAATTAAAATTTCATTTTTAGTACAGAATTCTTCATGTTAAGGCATTCTTGTAACATTCTGTACTTGTTTTTTGTTATAGCACTTAACTAAGTTCATGGCTATGGTGCTTAGCATAAAATATTTCTTGAATGAAGAAGTAACAATTGCTCTAATTTAGTAACTTCATATGTAGTACGTAAAGATAAGAATACAGAACTGTTTAATGAAGAGTTTGTGTATGTGTGGTTTTAATTATTTCTTAAAAAGCATTTGGGGATAGGCTTGTGCTTAGTATGCTCTTGTTAATACAGGTACCTCATTATTCCAGAAGATACTGGATAGCAATACTGCTGGATAACTGTAATATGACTGAGTTTGCTTTGAATGAGCTCTGGCAATGGAGATTTTGGAGGTGAACAGCTGTCAGAGCTATTAAATTTCTTTACATATCTTGGCTTGATGATTGTTTGGGGTTATAGTCCTTTATCATAGTATCTATCAATATAATCTTCATAATTCCTCAGCCAATACCTATTCCAATAAAGTAAGCCTTTTCATCAGAGGAAAACAAGCTTAATTTAGCTTTTTCTTTATTAAAAACTATTGATTAGATCTGGAGGGCTGGCTCGGTGGTTAAGAGCACTGGCTGCTTTTCCAGAGGGCCTCCTGGGTTCAATTCCCAGTACCACATAGCAGCCCACAGCAATCTGTTAACTCCACTTCCAGGAAATCAGATGCCTTCTGGCCTCTGAGGACACTGTATATGCATGGTATACAGACTCACAACGCAGGCAAATAAAAAAATTTTTTTTCCCTTTTCCTTTTTTTTTTTTTGGTGACAGAGTTTTTGCTTTTTACTACTGTTTTCTAATTTTATCACAGCTCTAGAATAACTTAATTCTTCATGCCTTAACTTGTCCTGAAAAAATTAAATAGAGCTAGTATGTGTGTGCATGTATATATAAATGTATGCTATGTTATATGTATATTATATATATTGGTTTTGAGTTGATTAGTGGTTATATTTTAAGGAAATAGTTTCAAGATGGGTGCTTAAGACAAATGTATAGCAAAGTAGATTTTTTTGTGTCACTTTCTTTTGACTTAAAAAATATGTCTGTAGCTGGGCGGTGGTGGCACCCACCACTTGGAAGGCAGAGGTAGGTGGATCTTTGAGTTCGAGACAAGCCTCCTGTACAGAGTGAGTTCCGGGACAGCCAAGGCTACACAGAGAAATCCTGTCTCAAAAAACCTACCTGTCTGTCTGTCTGTCTGTCTGTCTGTCTGTCTGTCTGTCTGTCTGTCTGTCTACTGATCCATCCTGTGAGAATGAATGTATTTTATAGGGTTAGATAAAACACATTGTTGACTTCTCCCAGCTCACTTGCCTCAGCTCTGAGAATTTATTTTCTAATTTGTTTATCTATTTGTACCTACATTTTATTTCACATATATCTTCACTTCTAGGATACTTGTAAACACTCATTTACCAATCTGGAGTGTGTGCATGTGTGTACACATGTGCCCCAAGTTTTTCTTTTAAAAAAAGTTGGGATTGTATTGACAGGTTTTTGCATTAATTCTTCTTTCCCAAGACTTATTTCTGTGGTCATATAATTGCATATGTTGTGTACCTAACTTATTTTAACTGGTTATGGTTACTTAAAGCTATTTGCATTAGATTGTTGTGAATGAAGAACACTATCTTTGCTCATATCTATAATTTTTCCTTCTACAGATGATAAAGATTTCTGAGCTAAAGTATGCATTTTTGTAGTATAGCTTCTTAATAAAACAAAGCATGTTGAATTGGGAATGTAGCTCATTTAGTAGAGTGCTTGGCTATTATGCATGAGACTTATGTTCCCAGGATCCAGGATCACACAAACAAGGCATGGTGGCACATGCTTGTAATCTTAGCACTCAGGAGGTAGAATTAGTATGATCAGAAGTTCAGAGTCATCTTTGGTCATATAGTGAATTTGAGGCTAGCCTGAAATAAGTGAATTTTTGTCTCAGAATAATTAAAACATCAAAAGCAAAGCAAGTTATTTTAGTTTTTTTGCTATGAATCATCACTAAAATATAACTTTTCCTTCTTTATTAGTGAACACTTGTCCTGCTCTTTCACCTTTTTCTTGCATGGAGACAGCAATGTTTGTACCAGTGTGGAAATTAACCAACATCAACCTGTGTACCTTCTCAGTGAAGAGCATGTCACCCTTGCTCAACAGTCTAATAGCCCATTTCAAGGTAGATTATTCTCACTTTAGTATTGGAAATCAAAACTTTCATGTTAGCAATTATAGTAGTAAGTCAACAAAATAAGTATCATTAGTGAAATTATTTAAAAATTTTTATGAATGGGGTTATTAACATTTTTGTGTTTTTTGTTAATAGCATATTACATATGCATTAATCATTTCAAGGCTGTGTTGTGCAAGCCATGTTTACCATAGCTACCTAGGACAACTTTTGATACCATGAATTGTTAAACTCCAAGCAAAGATGTTTTATCGGGTTGCAGATTGCTATTTAAGTTCTGCATGTACCTACTATTTTAAATGTAGTGTGTGGGTTTTTTAAAATTTATGTGGCAGTACTTCATAAATATTTAGACTTCTTTACCCATGAATCAGTTTTTTTTTTATTTAGTAAGAGAATAAATTGAATGATATGATCATACTTCCAGTTCATTTTGAAATGCTATTATCTTTTGATTTTAGGGTAGGCATATTTTAACAATTTTCAAAATCTTAGTTTATATTTTATATTAGTAATAATAAAGTATAATAAATTGCCTTTTTGGGTGTGATCATAATGGATTTCCTTTTTGTGTTGGACTCATATCATTGCAACACTGTTTATTATGATTTTTATTTGCTGAAGTAGTCTTTACTGACTTTATCTGCTTTGGTTTCTAGTTATCTTAAGTCCATTTGGACTAAATGGCACTCTCACAGGTCAGGCATTCAAGATGTCTGATTCAGCTACAAAAAAATTAATTGGTGAATGGAAACAATTCTACCCTATTTCATGTGGTTTGAAGGAGATGTCTGAAGAAAAGCAGGAAGATATGGACTGGGAAGATGATTCTTTGGCTGCAGTAGAAGTTCTTGTTGGTATGGATTCTGATATTCACCTGAAGGAGAATAATGTATTTTATGTGTTTTTAGTTAGATTTTGTTAAATAACAGACAGCTCCATTGGCATTCAACACCAAACATTTATTACTTGCACATTACATAAGGCCTACAGCTTGGCATGATGGCTCTGTGTATATTCTCATTGTACAATCTAGGTTAAAAAGAGTACTCAGTATCTGGGACACAGTGTTCTTATGAAAACAAAGGAATGATAGGTACCAAGCCTAACCATATAAGTGTATTTAAAGCTTCTCTTGGAATGTGGTGTATGATATGCTTGCTCACATTTAATTAGACAAGATTGGTTACATGGTGAAGCCAGAGTTATTGGAATAGAGGAAAATATTCTGTTGTCTATGTGCTAACGAAAGGGCCAAGAGTAATTGTGAAGGTGTTACTATTTGGAGGTTGGAAAAGTTGACAGCCTTTATTGTGTATAGTATTTGAATATTAGTAAAACTTTAACCTCCAATAACAGAAAATGTACTTAAATACTTCTGGCTTTGGTGTACTCTACCTAAATTAGTTATTTCCAGATTAGCTGTAGGCTGTATGTCTTCACATTCAAGGATGCAGGTTAGAAAGGCGATCTGTTTCTGGGCATATTAATCACACAGCAGAAACAAGACTTAAAAAGAGACTCCACTGCCTTCTCCAAGCACATTTAACTCTTTTAAGATGTGGCATACAGTTAAGCTTGACAGTGTGTAAAGACATGGGAGGCATGGCAATGTATAAGTGATGAGCAGATAATAGGTATTAGTATTTATTTAGTTAATGGAATCTAGTAGTAATGTCACATGTAAGGATTCTCTCATGGGAGTTTTGGATTTTTTTTTTTTTTTTTTTAAATTGGGTTTTTGAGACTCTTTTGCCCTGTAACCCAGGCTGGCCCTGGACTCACAACTTTCCTTCTCAGCCTCCCAGGTCCTGGTCATACAGATGTATACCACCATGCCTGGCTTTTTTTAAAAAACTGGAACTTCTTGTTATTCAATTTCAGTAAATACATTATTTATTATTGGGATAGTTAGGACAGAAACAGAACACAAATGTTTATTAGACTTTTAAAATAGACAGGAAGAAAACAAAATGATCTATGATTTAAGTGTTTAGATTACTTTTGAATTTATAAATTAAAATTTATTTTTAATACACATTGGTTAGCTTTATAAAAAACTGATTTAAAAACCCAAACATAAATTTATAGATAGAAAAGTCTATGGATTGTTGGCTTAAAGTACTTGCTGTATGTACATTTGTGAGGATATGAGCTTGGATTCCAAAACCTCCATGAAAGCCAAAGACAGTATTGTGCATTTCTGTAATCCCAACATTCCAATGGCAAGATGGGAGATTTTTAGGAGTAGACCTGAAAGCTCACAAGCTTGTTAGCCGGATATGCAGCAGACATGAGACTTTGTCTCAAAACTAGTGGCAAATAAAGACTGACACCTGAGTTTATCCTCCACCCTCCACACATAGTATTGTATAGCTATACTCAGAGCTCATATTGATATCTTTATTTATATAAATGTGATACTATCTTACTAGGTTAATTTTTTTTTTTACTATGGCACTTTTCAATGAAATTAATTCCATTATGATGACATTGGCAGCTGATTTTTTTGTTTTTGTCTGTTTTGTTCTTAGCGGGTGTCCGAATGATCTACCCAGCATGCTTTGTTCTAGTCCCTCAATCAGACATTCCTACTCCTAGCTCTGTGGGATCCTCTCACTGTTCAGCTTCTTGCTTGGGTATCCATCAAGTGCCTGCTTCCACAAGAGATCCTGCTATGTCTTCAGTTACTCTTACCCCACCCACATCTCCTGAGGAAGTTCAAGCAGGTATTCTACTAACAGCTTCATCAGCTCTGTTTACAAATCTGTTCATTTGAGTATGTCAGTACTCGAAGAGTTTTTAATCTTGAAATTGTTTAAAACTTAATAGATAATCACAAGTATAATGCAAAGAATGCATTCATCAAAATACATACTTAAAACCTTTGTTTTTCCATCCTTTGTGTATGTATCTTCAATTATAAATTTCTCTTTTTCTGACCCTCCTGAAAAAGCTGTGGCCTTGATATCTTATTTTCCTACATATTGATTGCACTTTCAGAATTAAGACCACTTGTACTCATAAATAAAATGTGTGAGTGTGTGTGCATATACATGCTCATACACATTTTGTGTATATGTGATTTCTTGTGGTGCTAGGAATTGAACCCAGTACCTTCATAAAATGGTATTCTACTGCTGAGCTGAATCTGTAACTACTGTTTTTAATCCTTCAAGTCAATTAGTCAGCATTGGCACACTACCATCCTATTTATATCCCCTATTCAAGATTTGTGCTCTCTGCATTTAAATAAAGTTTTTTGACCTCAGAGTGTCACTAGACTTAACAGATAGAGGAAAGAGCAAAAGAGACAATCAATTAACAAAATCTCCCACATACTACTTTCAGTCTGTTTTTTTACCTTTTCTTTCTTTGTTTGTTTCCAGTTGATCCTCAGTCTGCTCAGAAGTGGATCAAATTTTCTTCAGTATCTGATGGCTTCAGCACTGACAGTACTAGCCATCATGGTGGGAAAATACCCAGAAAATTAGCAAATCACGTGGTAGATAGAGTCTGGCAAGAATGCAACATGAACAGATTACAGAACAAGTATGTATCTTTATTTTTAGTATCTGTCTGTCCATCCATCCATCCATCCATCCATCCATCCATCCATCCCATCCATCCATCCGTCTGTCCGTCCATCAGGGTCTCATCAGGTAGCCTTGGCTAGCCTGGAACTTGGTTTGTAGACCAGGCAGACCTCACAGAGCTCTAGCTGCCTCTGAGATTAAAGGCGTGTACCACTGATTCCAGTTGTATCTTTTATTTTGATATTTAAAACTTGCATGTTAGTTAATTATGAATATGGAATAAAAACTGAGAAAAATTAATTTTAAATAATTAAAGATTAGAGCGAATTGGTAGTGGCACACACCTTTAATCCCAGTACTTGGGAGGCAGAAGTAGGTGGGTCTCTCTGAGTTTGAGGCTAGTCTGGTCTAGAATGTTCCAGAACAAGCTTCAAACAGCTGCACAGAGAAACCCTGCCTCTAAAAGACAAAAAAAAAAAAAAAAAAAAAGAAAAACGAAGAACAAATAAATAAAAGAAAATAGACCTTTCATGTATTCTAAGAAATTCATAATTTCATACTTTAGGAGGAAGTATTCTGCTACATCCAGTGGCCTATGTGAAGATGAGTCAGCTGATAAAATAGCATGCTGGGACTTTGTTGAAGCCACACAAAGAACAAGCTGTAGTTGTTTGAGGTAGGTTTACTTTCAGTTGTTGATGCTTATGTATATCTATATATTATAATTCTAATATGTAAATATGGTATGTTAGGATTTTTCCCCCAAAAAAGAAATGTGAGAAATGATAGATGATTTTAAAAACTTTAAAATTGATTTTATGTACATTGGTGTGAAGGTGTCAGATCCCCTGGAACTGGAGTTACAGACAGTTGTGAGCTGCCATGTGGATGCTGGGAATTGAACCTGAATTCTCTGGAAGAGCAGCCAGTGCTCTTAACCACTGAGCCATCTCTTCAGCCCCTAAAGCTGACAATATAAAGCTGATTATAGAAGTACATAAAATTCATGGCTTATTTATTTATTTTATTTTCTTCCATACTTACCAGATGTGGAACTGGGAAAGCTCTTTCTAATAGCCATTCCCCCCCTTTTTTTTTTGTAATCTAATGGTATATATAGCAACTATAGGCACACTTTTTGTGGATGTTTTAAGGCTCTCTAATTGTGTTTCCCAGGCTGGCTTTGAACATGAGATTGTCTTGCCTCAGCATTCCAAGTGCTCTGATTACAGTCATGCATTACCATACTTGGCTCACACAGCTCTGGAGGAACACATGCCTTAATTGCATTATGCCTGAGAAATTTTCCCAGGTGTATTTACAGCAGAGGTGATGTTTATGATCTTTAGAATTGTAAATAAAAGCATTGAGTTTTGTGTAGCAAGTTCTTATCCTTGGGCAACTGTTGGTGAGTTACTGAAATAAGATCAGGAAGTAATGATTTAATAAGAGGCATGACCAAATATCAGCTTTCTAGTGAGCTCCATTATTGAAAGATTTGTAGCAGAACGGATTAGCTTGGGATTTGTTGGGCAATTGTATTCATTTTCTATATTGAGGGCTTTTGATGAGATTTGAGTGTCAAGCTTTATGACTCTTTTGTCAAGTTTATTACTTTGTGCAGATTAAACGTAGATCCTATGCTTTTACATCCATATAAATAATAGTGGCTTTGACATCTGTAACCATAATTTATCTGAAAATGATCTGAAGGAATGGAGTCCCTGCAGGTCATGGCCAGGGCTGTAGTTTTTCATTTTTGTTTTGTTTTTTTACACATTAACTGTGTTTACTTGAATATATTGACACTCTCCAGTGTTGTCATATATTTCTATGTAGATTTATTGTTTTTTACTTAGACTTTTTAGATTAACCATCTAATTTTTTAAAAGCAACATTATTGAAACTTGCCTTTCTAGATAGATTAGAATAAATATAAGGATATATTAATATTTAATAGATTAAACTAGTTAACTGTTCTTTTCTTGAACATAATTTAAGATCTGGTTGGCAACCTGTATCCAGTTTGTTTGATATTTTCTATTCTCTGTTTTGTTGTATGGCCTATAAGTGTACATGATATTTACATTCAAAACATTTTTAAAGTATTTTATTATGTGTATGGTGTTTTATCCATGTATGTGAACCATGTGTATGCAGTGCCTTGGGAGGTTAGAAGAGGGTGTAGGATTTTTCCTGGACTGGAGTTATAGTTATGAGCCACTATGTTGGTGTTGGGGATCATACTTGGTTTCTCTGGAAGAGTAACAAACACGTGCGCTTAACCACTGAGTTCTCTAGCTCCCTGACTTTTTACATTTCAATGAGTTTGTAAAGTTAAAAAAAAAAAGATACTTTGTGATTCGTGAAAATTATATGAAAGTCAAATTTTAGTATATATAAACAAATATTTATTGGAACACATCCACATCTCATTTTCATATTGCCTGTGGTGCTTTCACTTGGCAGTGGCAGGATTGCAGAGTCATGTATCACTTTATGTGGGCATATATTTTGGGAAGTCCTGAATCCTTAGGCTCTGTTATATTGAAGTGCATAAATCACAAGCCAAGGCAGCTGTAATGTCATAAGCAGTGTGTATTGTGGGATGTGTGTGGTCCCTCACAGGCTGAAATGTTGTGCTGGGCATGACTAGACACTTGTTAGTCCCTTGGAGAAGGTGTTTGTTTGTTTGTTTATAACATGGACTTTTGTTTTTAGCCCTCTTCAAATAATGGATTTCAATTACTTTATGTAAAGTGATTTTAAGGGAAGACACAAAGAAATACATGTTGTTAACATTTAAATTCTTGGATTTAAGCAAAAAATTTTCCTTTAGATAGTTACTTTCTTTCATATTTTGAGGTTATCCCTCCCAGGTCTATGAAAATTTTGATATACTAAGGATTATTAGATTTTTTTTTTTTTTTTAGATTTAGTGTATGATGAGCTTTTGTAGACTCAGAATACACAAGTGAGCAAACCTCTTGCTGAAGCCCATACTATAATTTGCTCAAAAAAAAAAAAAAAAAAGTTCAGGTGCCTTTTTCAAGAGTGAATGGTAGGCAGAAAATAGACTAGGTGGGCAACTTGATAGTTTTGAGCAAAAGGGCTTCTTAAACTCTTGTGACTTGAAAATGAATATTAATTTTATTCTTCCATAATCATAAATTTAAGGTATTCATAATTTTATATATTGTTTCCTTGTATATACATTGATCTGAAAACTATCTTCTGAATTAATTATTATTATGGTGGCAGATAAAATTGTTTAGATTAAATTTTTGAATTGATAGATTAATATACTTGTTACTGGACTGTAGTTTAATGGAGTGTTCATTAACTGAATTACTACTTAGGAAGCAATATATTAAATTTCAGATTTTAGCTCTATGGAGGGGTTTGAGGCTAATAGGAAGAATTCTAAAAAGATCACTTCGTTATGCTTTTAGGATGACAAGTCCTCTGGAAAATTCATCCACTTGGCTTAGTATGAAATTAGTGGAAGAACAATTTCTCTCTAAACTCTAACTTTTGGAAAGATCTGTATAGAACAACACAATGGGCATTTAACGTCAGCTTTTTAAAGAGCTATTGCTAGTTATAGTTTTAAATCCTAATTAGTAGTTTCTTAATCATATAACTAAGTAAATAAATATGGCTGTTTACTGTTCCCATTCCTTATACCTAAAGTACAATCATGTATTTCCTTTCACCAGAGATATCTTGTCTTTGTTATTGCCTTGTAAGAAATAGACTCCCAAAATTTTAGAGAACTCATTTACACGAGAGCTTGAGGATGTTATTCAACTGGTAGTATATTTGCCTAGCATGGATAAGGCCTTGGTTGGTTTTGGTCCATAGCAACCAGAGAAACAAAAAACGAACTCTAAAGTGCTTTTATTTGTGTGAACCTAATCTATATTCATTCACTTTAGATACATTTTTAAACATTACTTATTAAAAAAAAAACTGTAAACCTAATACACATCCATATGAATATATTATATTAAAAACTGAGATTTGTTTATTATTTTATGTGTATGAGTGTTTTGCCTGCACATATTTGTGCATCATGTATGTGCCTGGTACCTGGAGAGGTCAGTAGAGGGCTTCAGATTTTGCTGGAACTGGAATTACAGAAGTTGTGATCTGCCACGTGAGTTGGAAATTGAACCTTGGTCTTCTGCAAAAGCATTCAGTGGTCTTAACTACTGAGCTCCATAAAGTACTTTTTTATTTCATGTTATTGTTTTGTTTTTTGAGACAGCGTTTCTCCTGGGCACCATAAACTTTTTTGTTTTTCTCCTCTGTATATTCCTGGCTGTCCTGGAACTCACTATGCTGGCCTTGAATTCAGAGATCCATCTGCCTCTTGGGTGCTTGGGTTAAAGGTGTGCACCACTGTCACCCATTTTATAGACATTTTTTTCTAAAAGAAAAAAAAATAGGTACTATTTTGGTTGAAATTTTTTTGGGGGGTTTGAGGGGGGGCTGTTGAGACAGAGTCTCTATTGTATATAGCCCGCTATCCTAGAACTTGCCTTGCACACCAGGCTGGCCTTAGATCCATAGGAATCTACCTCCTCCTGCCTCCCTAGTCTGGGGTTAAAGTTGTGTTTCACCATGCCCAACCCCAGATACTATTTTTTGTTGTTGTTGTTTTTTTTTTTTTTAACTTATTTATTTTTGGTCTTTTGAGACAGGGTTTCTCTGTGTAACAACCCTGCCTGGCCTCGAACTCACATTATAGACCAGACTGGCCTCAATCTCATAGAGCTCGGCCTGCCTCTGCCTCCCTAGTGCTGGGATTAAAGGTGTGGTCTACCAGCACCTGGCTATCTGTCTTCTAAAAATGTTTAAGTTTAGCCAGTTGTAGTGGCCCATGCTTTTAACCCTAACATTTGGAAGATAGAGGCTAGCCTGTGTACAATCAGTTTTGGGACAGCCAGAACTACATATAGACAGCCCCATTTCTTCCTCCAAAAGTTTAAATTTGACTACAAGTTGATATTTTGACCTTTGCACTGAAGCGTCTAATTTTTATACAGATAGTTTTTCTTCAATTTAGGTTTTTTGTTTGTTTGTTTGTTTTTTGCCTTGTACTGGATACATTTTTAGTTAAGTATTAAATAGTAATGTTTATATTGTTCCTTTGTTATCTCATTTACTCTGTTAATGTAACGAATACTGCTGATTTATTTTTATTTCCTTTTTAATGTCATATCTTAAATTTTTAGCTAGGATAGACTCCATTTGGTTGTGATAATTGTTTTAAACTTTTCTGGGTTGAATTGTCACTAATTTGTTAATTATTTGCTTCTGTTAATGATGTAAACTTGTGTTTTTAACGATATTGGTATATGGTGTCAAACAGCATTTTCGATTTTGATATTTGTGTAGTGGGAATTTATTTAGTTTCTTTCTGTCCTTTGGAAATAGGTCATGTTTTCTTTGTTAGCATCCCTTAAGATGCCCCAGATTTTTGTAGGAATGTTTCAGAATTTTTGTTTATTGGATTTTTTTTTGTGAAAAGAAATGCTTGCCTTTTTTTTCTTAGAATTTTGACTTGTTACATTTGTGTATTGGGAGTGGTTGTGCACATGCAACAATGAGCATGTAGAGATCAGAAGACAGCCTGTTAATTCTTACCATCTATTGTGTGGATATCCAGGGTTAACTCAGTGCTCAGGCTATCTCACAGGCCTGTGCTACTGTTGTTTTGTTTTTTCTGGGTAGCTCTGATGTAACAAAAAAATAAGGCCCCTAGAATTAAAACTTAATGAGTATTTAATTTAAAATTCCATACTCAATTGCCTTGTGAGATAATTTCTTAGTGTAAAAAGAAACAAAATAAAAATAAATACAGTATGTGTCAGTATCATGAAATTGGAAGCCTTATTTTGAAATAGCTCTTAGACCCAACAAAATTATTTGTTTTTCAGGAATAGTTTTAAGTCTAAGACTTAAAAAATTTTTTAAAGATGTATTTTATGTCCCTAAAAGTGTTTGCCTGCATATATGCATATGTGCACCATATGTTTGCCTGCCTAGTCCCAGTAGAGATCAGGAAAAGTCATTATATTCTTTGGAACTGGAATTAAACTTGTTTAGAGCCACCACATGGGTGTTGTTAGTTGAACCTGAGTCCTTTGCAAGAGTAATTTCTTTTAACTACCGTATCATCTCTCCAGTTCTGCAAACTTGCTTCTCTGAATTGTTCTGTATGCTTTTATGCTTAAGGTCACTGAACAAGTGTCTTAAATTCAAATCATCTATTTTTAGAATTATATATGAAAAACAAATGATCTCAAGGGTCTCAAAGCCTTAGTCTATATTCTTTGTACCATAATTGTGCTTTAAAATAAATAACTAACCTATCTTTTAACTTTTCAGGCATAAAAGTCTCAAAACAAGAAATACTGGGCAACAAGGACAGGCACCATCTTTAGGGCAGCAACAACAAGTACTTCCTAAGCACAAGACCAATGAGAAGCAAGAAAAGAGTGAAAAGCCACAGAAACGCCCCTTGACTCCTTTTCACCATCGTGTATCTATTAGTGATGCTATTGGCATGGACACAGACTCAGCCAGCCAAAGACTAGTGGTCTCTGCTGCAGATAGTCAAGTGAGATTCTCAAACATCCGAACTAATGATATAGCAAAGACCCCTCAGATGCACGGGACTGAACTGGCGAATTCACCTCAGCCTCCCCCACTTAGTCCTCATCCGTGTGATGTGGTTGATGAAGGCGTGACTAAAACACCTTCAACTCCCCAGAGTCAACATTTTTATCAGATGCCAACACCGGATCCCTTGGTTCCTACCAAACCAATGGAAGATAGGATAGACAGTTTGTCCCAGTCTTTCCCACCTCCATTTCAGGAAGCTGTAGAACCTACCGTGTATGTTGGTACAGCAGTAAACTTGGAAGAAGATGAAGCTAATATAGCCTGGAAGTATTACAAAGTCCCAAAGAAAAAAGATGTAGAATTTTTACCACCTCAACTTCCAAATGATAAATTCAAGGATGATCCAGTTGGACCTTTTGGACAGGAAAGTGTAACATCAGTTACAGAGTATGTATTTTTTTTTTTTTTTTTAATAGTCACTACTTTAAGTTAAGAGTAAAAGGCAATGTAACTTCTTAATGCTAGGACTGTAGTTTTTTACAGGGTCGGATTTATAAAAATAGATAAATTTGAATAATTTCTTTAGCATGTTTATCTCTGAAGGAAGATTTCTATTATGAAACCATTTAGCCACAAACATCTGGAGAAAATAATGTGTAAAAGCTTCAGTATCTGTTACCCAACTAAAGGATTTTGCCTGTGACTAGATTCATCTGCTCTCCTATTACTCTTTCCACTGTCCTTATGCTTTAGTTAATTCATATCATTGCTTTGTGATCTTGTGTTACTTGTGGCTATGCTGTAGTTTGTCTCCTCTCTTTTAGATGACATCATATTGTCTGTTCTCATAGCAACAGAGTAGGCGGTAGTGAACTGGTACATACTTCCTTGTGTATGAATTTCTTTAGTAAACATATCTGAAGAGGAATTGCCAAACCTTCAGATATGTACATTTTTAGTGAAAGGGTTAGTTAGTACCAGGTTACTCTTCAAACAACTGGCTCATAATTTATACCATTAGGAGCTAGTAGACCTTGAAAATACTGTTGATTTTCATTTTCATCAGTTCTTGGCATTAAAAGACTGTTTTGACTGCATGAAGATTGGCAAGGCTATCTTAATGCATATTTGTAGATTTCTAGTGGATTAAACATCATTTAAAATGTTCGTTGAACAGTTGCTGTTCCTCTTCCGTGGACTACCTGTCTAAATTTTAAGATCCCTTTTCCTTTTTTTTTTTCTTTCCATATTTTTGGTACTAATCCTGTACTTGTAAATGCACTGTAGACATCTTTTACATCTAGTTTGTCTTCTTTGTTTACTTTATATATAGAATACTTTGATCAGAATATAGCTGGCTTTTTTGGGGTGGGGGTATTCTTTATTACTTGGAATACATACCAAGCCTATCCAACAATCTTAATGTGTAAATGTTTTAATGGTATAAGTCAACCAGCAAAGCATCTTTATGTTCCTTTTTTAAATTTATTTTATGTGTATGGAAGTTTTGTACACATGTATCTCTGTGCGCCATGTGTGTGCCTAATGATGGCAGAACCCAGAAGAAGACATTGCATTGCTGGGACTGGAGTTACAGACAGTTGTGAGCTGCCATGTGGGTGCTGGGAATTCAACCCTGGTCCTCTGGAAGAGCAGCCAGTGCTATCTCCCTTATCCCCCCTATTACATTCTTAAGGTTACATGATGTGTTAGATTTTATTAGTTGCTTAAGATTGTACACAGCCTCTTTTTCTTTTTTTTGTTTTATCTGCAGTGCTAGACATAGACAAATCCAGTGCGGTATGAATGCAAGCAGTCTGTCACTGAGCAATAGCCCCAGTCCTTGCTTGTTTTGTTTAAGTTTGTTTGTTTCGCTTTATGTACTTGGGCCATTTTGTCTTAAAACACATGCATTCCTAGTGCCCTTAGAAGCCATTGGACACTAAGGTTGTGAACCTCCATGTGAGTACTGGCAATTGAACACAGTTCCTCTGCAACAGTGACTGGAGTGTTAGGGGGTGAGGGTGGGGAGTGCAGCACCTAGAGCTAACTTCATGCTTAACAGAGAATGCTGTTTCTTCCTCATGGTCTCAGGTGCCTACATAGTTGGAAAAACTTACTTAGTAACAAACTATTATGCCTGAAAGTATAGTCTTTTAAAAAAGAATGGGTTTCATTAAGCCATCTTCATACAAATACGTCATTATATTTTGTAATTTCTTTTTCCACTGTGCTTCTCTGGACTTTCCATCCTGTGGCTGGGTCTTTTTCTTTGGATAGTATCCTGTTTTTGTTTTTCAAGACAGGGTTTCTCTGTGTGTAGCTCTGGCTGTCCTAGAACTCATTCTGTTAATCAAGCTGACCCTGAACTTGGAGAGACCTTCCTGTGTTTGCCTCCCAAATTAGATTAAGATTAAAGTTGTATGCCACCATGGCTAGCGATGTACCATACTTTGTCCATTGATGGACATATAATCTGGAATCATTTGCTGACTGTTGTATAGGAACGATCCTTCCATAAGCATACTTGGGCAAGTATCTGTGATGGATCATATGGTGGCTTTATTATTAGGTTTTTGTTTTTGGTTTTTTTTTTTTTTTTTTGAGGAGTCTCTGTACTGATTGCATCAGAAAGTGTCTGTACTGGTTGTATCAGAAAGTGAATAAGCCTTCATTTTCTCATATTCTTGCCAGCATTTGTTACCTTTTCTTCCTTCCTTTCATTTTTTGGGGATAGCCATTCTGACTGGGTGAGATAGTCTCTCAAATTTGCATTTACTTGATTGCTAAGGAAAGTTCACCCATCTTCTATTTGCTTTCTGAGTTAGCCACATCTTCTTTAAGAGGGAAAAAAAGCCAAGCTTATGCCTCATGGTCATTCAGATCATATTAGAGGGAGTAGAGGACCATTTACTCCTCATCATCTGGTGTTGCTTGAAAGTTACTGTAGGGAGTTTTCCAGATTATTCTGTCCAAGTTATTATCTGTTTTCACTGTTTTAAATCACTGCTTCTCCTATATACTCTTTTTTAAAAAAATTTTATGCTAAGATATTTCCATATCTGAAATTATGTATTTATTAATGGAGTCTTTTCTCTGTTAGAATGTAAGCTCTATAAGGGCAAGGACTCTTGTTTACTGCTACGCTACTCAACACAAACACAGCATACAAGTAGTTACATACCTAGTATAATCCTGTGTACATTGTAGACTGCACAGATGTTTAGATGAATCAAATGACTGTGTGAGCCAGGCAGTGGTGGCACATGCATTTAATCCTATCACTTAAGAGGCAGAGGCAGAGGCAGAGGCAGAGGCAGAGGCAGAGGCAGACAGATTTCTGTGAGTTCAAGGCCAGACTGGTCTGCGGAGCTAGTTCCAGGACACCCAGGGCTACACAGAGAAACCCTATCTTGAACTACCCCTTATCTCCCCCCCCCCCCCCCCCCCAAGTCAATGTGCCTAAAACTACTGTTTTCTTTTCAGGTTGGATTTTCTTACTTATTATAGAAATGTGGTGAATGACTTTTTAGTTTTAAATATTTAACCTCAGAATCTGTTATAAAATTATTTGACATTTTTCTTGTTGAATACAAATGAGAAGAAGCATAAGGTAGAAAAATAGCATACGGGAAGTAGAATGGTGCTGTGTCATGATTATGTAAGTTAAGGACATAACATATTTCTACTTCTACCTATTCCTGACCCCCCTTTGCCTCTTAGTCATAGAAAGGGGGAAAAAACTTGAATAAGAGGTTTACTGTTGGTTTTATTTAAACATTTAAATTTTTATTTTGTGAAGTTGTATGCCATCTTTTTTGTTGTTACACCAGATAGTAAACTTTATATTCTGTCAGAATTTCCCTTTAGTTCTAAGGCTTGTTTTTGTAGCATAATGATATCACCTAAGGTTAACTAACTAAGGTTTTGATTCTCATGTTAACTCAGAATCACTTATAGAATATAATAGTTCTTCATTTGATAAGTTAGAAGTAAGAGCAAGAGATTAGTGTTTGTTGCCTTGTAGTTCTCTCCTTTTACTTGGAATTAATAGAATGACAGTAATTCCAGCTCAATCCTCAGGTGACATTTGCCAATGTCCACTTTTAGTTGTCATAGCTAAAGGCATGTTTTTGACATCTGGTAGGCAGAGACCAAAGATGCTGCTAAGGCCCTTTACCCCCTCCCATGTGGAGTTTCTCTTTGTAGCCTTGACTGTCCAGGAACTCACAGAGGCCAAGCTGTCCTGGAACTCACAGAGATCTGCCTGCTTCTGCCTAGACCAGGTTGTCTTGGAATTTAAAGAGATCTGCCTGCTTCTGCCTCCCGAATGCTGGGATTAAAAATGTGTACCACCATGTCTGGCCTGCTAAGGGGCTTTTAAGTGTATATGGTAATACCCTACACAAAAAATAATGCAGCACAAAGTGCCATGTTGCTTCAATGTGCCTTAAAAAAATCCTTTATTATAAAACAGTTGCAAATAAATAGAAACATCACATACTAAAATTAACCAGGCTTAAAGTCTGTACAACTTAATGAATTTATTTACAGTTAGAATTGATATAAAATATATTTGACTCCAAAGTGTTGAGTTCAGTTCAGGGCAGCTTCCCTGTTCTGTTAATTTAACTTTGGGACATTGAAATTGGCTGAAGGGAATGACTGAATAGAGAATATTACTCTATTCATATACCTCTAGTCCACACAAATTAGTACGTTTTAAAAAGTTAAATATATTTGATAATGTGGCTTTTAACAGAAATTTGACCTCTAAAACTATTATTAAAATTAAATGGGCCACATGTATATAATCATTAATTCTTTTAGAATTGTAAAGTATCTGGCTTGGTCATTGGTGTTGCTCTGAAACAAAAGTGTTGTATACAAACAATGACTTGGTAATTCAATACTGTTTAAAAGAGCATTGTCTGACTGTATAAAGTGCTAAAACAGATGGTGTCCCTTATTGAAATAAGTTTATGAATCACTGTTAGGATTTTCTTTTTGTTGTTGTTGTTTTTTTATGAATCTAAACAATCTCTCTCTCTCTCTGTCTGTCTCTTGTCTGTCTGTCTCTCTCTCTCTCTCTCTCTCTCTCTCTCTCTCTCTCTCTCTCTCTCTCTCTCTCTCTCTCTCTCTCTCTCTCTCTCTCTCTTTCTTTTTTCCTGAATGGGGTTATTGTTGAGACAGTTTCTACTGTGTAGCTCTGGCTGTCTTGGAACTCACAATTATAGACTAGGTTTTCCTTGAGCTCAGAGATCTGTCTACCTCTGCTTCAGAAAGTGCTGATATTAAAGTAGGAACATAGAAATTTTTTTTTTCCAGGAGGGGGGGATGGTTTTCTTGACAGGATTTCTCTTCATAGTCTTAGCTGTACTGGAACTAGCTCTGTAGATTTCAGGATTCCTCCTGCTTCTGCCTCCCAAGTGCTGTGTGCCACTATGCCCAGCTAGAAGTCCTTAATAGGGGGATGGCACAGTGAATAAGAAGATTTACAAGTAAGCCTTGTGAAGTTTAAATCCCCAGCACTGATAATAGAGAGCCCCGGTACATGGCTATGTGCACACCTATAACCCCATAGTTTTTGGAAGTGGAAATGGAAGGGTTGCCGGGGCCTGTTGCCTACCAGCCTATCCCCAGGTTCAGTGAGAGACTGTCTCAAGGGAGTAAGGTGGAGAGTGATAAAATAGACATCTGGTGTCCAGTTTGTAAGGTTTCCCCCCTTTTTTCGTTTTTTGGTTGTTTGGGAAAGCAAATCAGTTTAGGACCCCCCCCCCCAAAAAAAAAAAAAAAAACTTCCTCTCTTTTTCTTTTCTTTCTCTCTCAGGGTTTGTTGAGATAGTCCTGGCTGTACTGGAACTCAAGAGATCAACCTACCTCTGCCTCCTGAGTGCTGGGAATAAAGGTGTGCTGTTTGGACATGTTTTTTAACAGCCCAGACTGCAAATTATTTTTCACTAGGGAATTAGAAATAGCAAGAATGGGAAGAAATATGGATGTTTAGATAAAGTAATTTTTCAAAATAGAAGTGCATTGAAATAACTGATAAACTTAAGTAAGATCTTGGTAAATCGTTAAGGTCTGGCTAAAAAATAACAGCATTTGATTATAAAGGAAAGGGAACCTGCTAGAAGACAATCTCCCAGAAAGGGAGGGATTGACATACTGTTTATCTGTCTTTCTGACTCTTATGACTTAGTAATGTAGTACGACATGACACTGTAGAAATATGATTTAAGTTTGAAGTGCCAGCAGTTTGTACATGTGTCTTAAGCTGTTAATGAACCAGTGAAGCATAGGTGGCACAGGGCAGGAATGCATCTGAAGATTTATTTTCTTTATGAGTATTGGGTTTTTTAGGTGTCTCCCTTCACAGCTACTTTTCGGTTGGAGAAGCTTAGAATTACTGTTTTCAATTTGCTGTAAAGAAATGTTTTACACTGTTGGTACTTCAAGAATGGTTCTGTGCCTCTTGAGTAGATAAATGACATCTGTGAATGAGCTCAGTTGGAAGGGTACTTCTTTAGCATGCATGAAGCTGGGTTCAATCCCCAGCATTGTATTGAAAGGGTCAAGCATGGTGGTATAGGCAAATACATTAGAGGCTAATCTGGGCTCTATGAGATTGTTTTCCACCCCAACCCCCCAAAAAGAAAGAAAAGTGGGTTAAGTGAGAAGCATTGCTCTTTATATTCTACAGTGTTGTTTTGTTTAAATTGACTATCAGTTCTTTCTGGGACTGGACTTTCAGATGATTGTGAGCTGTCTTGTGGGTGCTGGGGATCAAATCTGAATCTTTAGGGAGAAGAGCCAGTGCTCTTAATAGCTGAGCCATTGCTCAAGCCCCAATATTCTACAGTTGTAATAGTCTGGCTACCTAACCAGTCCAGAGGAATAGAGCTCATTTTTTAATCATTAAAACTGCATTCTTAGACTTTCATTGTAGCAGTTTATAAAAAGTTTTTCATGAGCTTTGGTAAAATACGATTCCTTTTCTAATGTGTTAGACTTTACTAGGAGGAAGGGAAAGTTGGGGATATAGCATAGCATATTCCATATGCAGGGTGTACAGCTTTTTGGCACATATCTCTATCGTCTTTCTAGTTATATTTGATTTGTTAGTTATGGTTGAATCTGTTTTACAATAGAGGCCAAAGACCTTTTAAATTGTGGCTTGTTTAGATTTTTGTTTTGTTTTGTTATTTTTTTTTTTTTTTTGAGACAAAGAGGGTTTTGTTGGCTTTGAATCTGCTTGCCTCTTGTCTCCTGAGTACTAGTACTCTACCACATTACGCCTAGGGATTTAAAGAGTAAAGATAGCCTTTGTGGTGCAAACCTTTAATCCCAGCATTTGGGAGGGAGAAGCAGGTAGATCTCTTACCAGTTTGAGGGCAGTCTGGTCTACAAGGCAAGTTCCAGGACAGCTAGGGCTACATAGAGAGACCATATTTAAAAACAAACTAACAAAATGTCTCTACATCCCGCGTCCCCTCTCCCCCCCACCCCCCTTTCTCTTTTTTGAGATAGGGTTTCTTTGTGTGTAACCCTGGCTGTCCTGGAACTCACCCTGTAGACATGGCTGGTCTCAAACTTAAAAGATTCACCTGCCTTTGCTTACCAGTGCTGAGATTAAAGGTGTGTGCTGTCACTACTACCTGGCTCTAACAAAAAAGGTTTAAAGATAGAAAAATTCCTGCTAAGACAAATATTTTTTTCAAGGATTTTGCATGTTTTAATTGCTTTTATGGATGCTTAAAACCACCTGAAGTTTTTATTTAGATGCTTTTTCTAAACACTGAGCAAAGAAAACTGCGCTTGAGTCTACTAGCTCTTCATATTTTGTCCTATAGTTATGATACATTAGAATCTCTTAGTTAGATTCATCCATAGAATATATGTTATATTAGATCTACCATATACTTAATTGTGTGTGTGTGTGTGTGTGTGTGTGTGTGTGTGTGTGTATATAGTTAAAAGATGCATTATTTGATCTCTGAAAGGTAGTTTTGAATGTCTTTGTTTTATAGAGGAAGAAGCCTGTGATGAAATAAACTTGTTTTGATTTGACTGTACTCAAACCTTTTAAGAATTCTGTTTGCTATTTTTTTTAATGCAATAAAGTCATACTTTTGACAGCTCAAAAGCTTTTGATTGCTTCTGAATATGGAGATGGTACTAGGGATAGTACCAGTTAAAGAAAGTGGGAGGATTTTGAGATAATTCAGTTTTTCTGTTTTTAACATTTCCTTCTATATCTTTTCTCCTATAATTGTCAATGCATGTTGTCAAACCTTGTGTGGAAGAATTCTTTTGAATAAAGCATAAAAGTATATGCTAAGTTTCATATGAGTACATATCAAAAGAGTGTGCTGTTTTCTTAGTGAAAGGAAGCAGATGCGATTAATGAAAACTAAAGGCAATTTATTTCATAGTTTTGGCTTTTCAGTCTTTTCTATTATTACTATACCTGATTTTCTAGCTTGTGTTTAGCTTTGTATCTAATTGAAATTATATTTGTAGTTAGAAATTTGACTCCATGTGAAAGTTCCTTTTAGAAAAGGAGGGGTATATTGTATTCATAAAAGCTTCTGTGTACTATATATTTGGATAGAGGCATGATAATTTGTTTGAATATGGTATTTCAGAAGTTATACCTTTATTAAGATTTTAATATAGACTAATGTATAATGTTATTTTATATTAACTTTATTGTGACTTGATATTAATGACTACATTTAAGATCTTTGCATATGCCAATGTCTCTAAGATCATTTCAATAAAATAACAAAAGGTGTCTTTTGGCAGTACCCTTGATTTACTCTTTTTTTATCATTAGTAGGGCTCTGTGCAGTAGGTTCATCCCTTTAGTAATATTACTGCACACTAGTTTAATAATTATGTAGTTAAACAATTTGGCAGTTTTTATGCTTCTGCCAGTTAATGGATTAATATGAAAGAGATGATTTGTTCACCTTCATGGATCTGTAATGTCATTTAGACTTGGTGCAGGAGAGTGGGGATTTTAATCCTTTACCGTTTGGGTAGGTATTCAGAAGATGAATAGTTTAGTGCTTAAATTTTTTATCTGTATCTTTGCCACTAAGTGTGGCAAACTTTGGCAAACTATTTTATTGCTACATAATTCTAACCACTTAGAGACTTACCCTCTATATCCTACGATAGACAATTATTTTTACTATAAAATAACAAAGAAAAGTTATTATGCTACAAACTTCATATTAACATGTTCAGCAGTTTTCAGCCAAGTTACTCAAAGTTTGATGAGGTAGAGTTACTTTTTAGATATAGTCATCTGTTGATAGAAAGAACTATTCTAATGAGTAATTAATATATCTCCATTGACATTTGTGTACCAGTTGTTTCTAGGAAACAGTAGACTTGGAATGTAAGTTTTGGGGATTATGTGTTTAGAATAGTAGTATATGCTTGAGCATCTGATAAAACATTTAGAAAACTAGATTTTATTTTAATGGCCTCTGTTTCACTCTGTAGGGAACTTAAGTAGAGCTAGTGCTGTGCATTTTGTAGCTCAGGCTGGCCTGAGTGCTGGGATTGCCTGTATAATCATGCCTGTCTCAGTGATTTCTAGTGTATAAGAATGGCTTATTTCACAGTACAAGATACTCTATTTTAGGATTAGTAATCCCAACTATCTTAGTTTTCTGTTTTTTTTATATCTCATTTATTGTCAAATATTTAGTATCTTCCTGTGTTGTGTCTTGACACTTTTTGTAGTGAACAAAGAAAATATCTCAGATATGGTGGGGCTTTTATTCTTATAAGAATGATATTTATGAAGGTGTAATATATTTGAAGATAATTGCCACCAGAGGGGTAGGGTACAGAGCAGGTGAGAGTCATTAGTGCTTAGGTAGGTGACTTGCTACAATTTTAAATATGGTGGTCATAATAAGGTTCAGAGAAGGTGCCATTTCAGCAAAGAATTGAAGGAGGTTAAGGAAATGGACTGAGAAATATTGCAAACAAAGGAACAGTAAGGATTGTGTCTGTCCTGTGTGAGGAACATCAAGGAAGCCCTGGAAACAGGGATGTAGGATGAGAGGATATGGAATAGAAGCAGATGACATTGAAGAGGAAAGGGAGACTGAGATTGTGGGAGATTTGCCTTGGGTATTGTAGATTTTAGTGTTGAACTCAAAATGAAGTAGATTTTGCAGGATTTTGTAAGTGTTTTGATTAGAAGCTTGAATGCCATTGCTCTGACATCTTGAGGACTTGAGAGTGTGTAAACCTGAGAAAACAGGAATTTGGAAGTTTTAAAATACCTTATTAGCCATCTTGGTGATTTTTGTATTCACACTCTGGTCTGGAACATAAACAGTGAGTGCATTGCTATTCAGAAGTATAAAGCCTGATACTTGAAAGTTTGCGCTGTGTCCTGCTTCTTGTGGCTTTTCTCTTTGAGCCTTAAAATCTATGGCTGAGATTTCTTTCATTTTGTCAGTTTCTACTTATTTGTCTTTTGAATTTTTCTGCTTTCTTTTCTCTTTTTTTTGTGTGCTCTTACTGTTTTGTTAGAGTGGTAGTGGAAACATACATTCTTTTTAGTTACTGTGTTCAACCAGGAGTTTGATCATCTACAAATTGATCTTCCAGTCCAACTGGAAGAAAACTGAGTTATTTACTTTGGCCTAGTGCTTTAATTTGCTTTGTTGCCCTCATTAATAGTACTAATGTTATTTTTATGATGTAGAGGCAGTGTCTCTAAAACCTTCAAGCTTAAAATGTATCTATTCACACTTTGAGAGTAACTGACTTTTTGTAGTTTACATTTAAGTTTCCTTCTCAGTACAAGACATTGGACAAGTCACTGTGCTTAGAAGAGTAACTGACTGAAAGGTAGCTTGCTCTGGTGGAATGTCTATATGAGTAGACTTTGATTTTAGTTCCATTTCTCTGTTGTTAAAATTAAGATTATAATAAATTGCATGATCTCAGTTCATTTAAAAAATAGAAATCACAGGGTAAATACTATGAGTAATTCTAAAAGCTTTATGACATTTACGTTGTTTTAAAATTTTCAAATGCTGTTTTGGATAACAAATATTTTCTAATTTTGTTTTTTGTGCAGGTTAATGGTGCAGTGTAAGAAACCTTTAAAAGTTTCTGATGAAATAGTACAGCAATATCAAATTAAAAACCAGTATCTTTCAGCAATAGCATCTGATGCAGAACAAGAACCTAAAATTGACCCATATGCATTTGTTGAAGGAGATGAGGAATTCATTTTTACTGATAAAAAAGATAGACAAAATAGTGAGAGAGAAGCTGGGAAGAAACACAAGGTGAGTAGGAGAGACCCTATCCTACCACTTCATTGCACTTGGACACTTGGTGCCACAGTCGTTCGTCCCTTTTTGTTTTTGGTGATGCTGGTTACTGAACCCAGTATCGTGCATACTAGGCAAACACTCTTATCACTGAGCTGTATCCCTGACTTTTAGAATAGATAGGCGAATTGTCTTTATGTAGATATATGTGTGTGTGCTACCAGAGGTAAATCAGGTGTATGACACTCTTTTGGTTAGTTTCTGATGATGGAAAAGATTCTTTTTATTATTGTTACGTTTTCAAATTGGATACAGACTATGTTAACTTTGGTCAAAATTAGAATTAGAGTTAGGTATATGGTTTTGATACTAGGTTTAAAAAAGATGAAGGATATTTTTGAGTATGTGATTTAGGAAAGTTACCTTTTCCTTATAAGCAAAACTTTATAAAGTATAGGTAATGAAATATTCAATTGGGGTGGAGAGATGACTCAGTGGATAAAGATGCTTACTACCTAGCCTGAGAATCTTGAGTTCAATCTATGGTCCTACATGATGGAAAAAGGTGTATTTTTCATGTTCCACACTCATGTGGCATGCACACATGTGGCACACACATACAAATAAAATGTAACTAAAATATGCATGTAATTAAAATTTTAAAGTCATATATTAAAAGATCTGTTAAGTAAAAATTACTATTGAAAATTAAATTTATTAAATGAACCAACAGTGCTTAGTACAAAACAGTTAATTTTATAGTTTTACTTATCTGTACTGTATGCTAGATATTTAAGTTTTATCCTTTTGTAAATATGAAATCAGCAGTCTTTGGGAAGGGTATACCCACAATTCAGTTAGCAAACTTAGGAAATTTATAGTTATGTCAGAGTTGCAGCTGCCACTGTCAGGCATGACTCCTTGGACAGATTCCTTAGCATCCTTGTGAATTAAATTTATCTGTAAGGTGAACACAATAGTTATTTACTGTGAGAATTACTGATAGCTGAGCTTGATGTCATATGCCTTTAGTCCTGACACTCAGGGGGCTGAGGCTCAAAGATCTCGGAGTCTGAGATTAGCCTTGTCTAAGTGGCTAGTTCCTAGCCAGCCAGTGCTAGGTAGTGAGATCCTATCTCAAAACAAACAACCCCACTCATCACCAAAACAAACTAAACAGTAGAAAAGAGCGACAAGCCACATATCTTGGTGCATGCTTTCTAATCTACATGGGAAGCCAAGGCAGGAAGACGACAAATATGGGGCCAGCCAGATGCACATAAGACCTTGTTTCAAAAGTAAGTCACTAACTCCAAAGCAACACAAGAATTAGTGATAATGTATATAGTACATTTATGAGAATGCTTGACACATAGCTATTTGAGAATTGGTAGAAATTTTTTTTTTTTGTTTGTAAAATAGCACAACCTAATATATAATATTATCTTCAGGCGGAAGATGGAACATCTACTGTTACAGTGTTATCACATGAAGAAGATCCTATGTCATTATTTAGTCCCTCTAAGCAAGGTAAAACTTCTTTTCTAATCATGACTTTTGTATTTATTCCAGTGCAGATTTGAAGTATGGTAATGAAAATACTCTTCTTGGGCTGGTGAGATGATGCTCTGTGGGTAAAAATACTGCCTAACCTGCTGTGACTGGTGGATTAATAATCTTTATTGCATAATTTGTTTCATGGGATGGTTGGATTTAAAGTTTATCTTGTGTGCGAAGACGCAAGTTCAGATGGTAATAAATCTGTTTGAAATTAAGATGTATCACTTCTTGATCTTTTGGTTAACTATTATCAAGTGTAGAATGTTTTAGCCTTTTTACAGATAGAAATGGGTCTTATGAAGTGTGTAGATAAGATCATATCATTGCCTAAGGGTCCCTCCAATCTGCAAACTCAATTTTTAGGGGTTCTCCCCCCCCTTTTTTTTTTTTTTTAGGTGTTTTGCTTTGGCTTTTTGTTTAAGACAGTTTCTTCCTATGCATTCCAAGCTGATTCCCCAGATTCCTGAGCTCTGGAGATTTTCATTCTTGAGCCTGAGACACTGGGTGTGCCACCATACCTGCCCTAAGAACTCACTTTTTGTTTTATTTTTGAGGCCAGGTTTCTTGTGTAACAGCCCTGACTTTCCTGCAACTCAATTTGTAGACCAGGTTGGCCTTGACCTCACAGAGATCATCTGCCTGCCACTGACTCCTGAGTACTGGACACACTTTTTAAATTAAACTTATAATTTTGATTCTTCTTAAGTCTCACATGGATATGAGAATTTTTTCTTGTTTTGCTTTGTTTTTAAGTTTTTGGTGATATGATCTCATGTAGCTTAGGCTGGCCTTTTAACTATATGTGGAGGAGGCTTCATTGAACTTACTCTAATGCTCTACCTCCTAGTGCTGGGATTCTATCAGATGCCACCATATCCAACCAAGAAGTCTTTTTTTCTGATGATGGTTTGCTTTGTTTT
Organism: Cricetiscus sungorus; assembly: GCA_030556225.1. NCBI lineage: Eukaryota > Metazoa > Chordata > Mammalia > Rodentia > Cricetidae > Cricetiscus > Cricetiscus sungorus. Next base: position 63,381,027 of record JANBXA010000069.1, on the reverse strand, counting down.
TTTCTTTCTTTCTTTTTGGTTTTTGAGAAAGGGTTTCCCTGTGTAGCTCTGGCTGTCATAGAACTCACTCTGTAGACCAGGCTGGCCTCAAACTTAGATCTGCCTGCCATTGATTCCTGAGGGTAGGACTAAAAGCATAATATGCCATCACCTCCTGGCAGTTCGGCATATTTTTATGTTGTAGACTATAGAGATACAGTGGTCAAGATTTTTTCCAAAGTATCGGACCTGTGTGAAAGTATATGTAATTTATATACACACATGTATGTATATGCATATAATACACAGTTTGTTACTGTCTGTGAATATTTTAGAGTGCTAAGTCAAGCTTTATATATGTATCATCTCCTATAAGTACTTTTTTTTATAATGAAAATACTAAGATTGGTTTTCTTAGTAATTGACAGGCATTAAACATATTATTAACCTTAGTTGAAAAAACACAAATTAAACTTGAATAGGCACAATGTATCTTTTGGTATGTCTTTTTTTGAAGGCAATTAAAAGTATTTTGACAATAACAAAATATGAGAATAAGGAAAAAAGACCACGTAAAGAAGAAACAGGTGGTTTTGATATGGCAGTTTAGTGACTGACAGTTCAGAGTGCTGGTGGTAACATGTTTCTTGGGTGAAGCAGTCCTTACCAAATTCCGCTGGCATGATGCACAGAGAGAAAGTCCTGGAATTAATATAACCAGTTTTGTGCAGTGATACTGCACAAAAAGTGCCTAGTCAGCTTTTGTAATATATGCTTGCACTCCCAACACTCAGGAGGTTGACACAGGAGGTTCATGAGTTTGAGACTAGCCCAGTGTATATAGCAAGATTCTTACTTCTCCTCTCTTCAATAAAAAAGTTATTAGTTGGGCAGTGATAGCCCACACCCTTAATTTCAGCATTTTGGAGACAGAGACAGATGGATCTCTTGAGTTTGAGGCCAGCCTGGTTTACAGAGTGAGTCCTGGGACATCTAGGGCCATACAGAGAAACACTGTCTCAAAAAAAAAAAAAAAGTTTATATTGTCTGACTTCAAAATATATTATGCAGATTATAATAGTATGGTACTGGCATTAAGAAAAAAAAAAAAAAGGCATGCCAGGTTGTGGAAGCACATGTCTTTAATCCCAGCACTCAGGAGGCAGAGATAGGCTGAATTCTGTGAGTTTGAGGCCAGCCTGGTCTATGGAGCAGGTTCCAAGAAGATAGGCTCCAAAGCTACACAGAGAAACCATGTAAAAACAAGGAGAGAGGGGGGGGGGGCTGAGGAGAGGGAGAGAGAGAGAGAGAGAGAGAGAGAGAGAGAGAGAGAGATGGAAGGAAGAGAGGGGAAAAAAGGCACATTACATCAGTAGAACAGAATAGAGGGTCTGGAAATAAATCCATGCATTTATGGTCAATATGGCTGTGCTCTTAAAAACATGTAATTATTGTATGCGTGAATGGTACAGTATGTTTCCCTAAATGGTGTCCCATATGTATCAGCCAAATCGGGGTACTTTGTATTTCCATTTCTCTATTTCAATGTGTTAGGAGTCTTAAGGCCTTTCTTACCTAGTTTTCCATAAAAATGTATGATTATAGGTTAGACTAGTTGATTGTGAAGTGTAATCGCTTCTCTGAGCTAAAAGCACTAGAACCTACTCTTTTTTCCAGTTCTATTTTGCTAGTTTTTTGTCCCTCTAATTTCCTTTCCTCTGTTCTTTCCAGTCTTTATCATATACACAGGTATGGAAAAAAAAGGAAAAAATATGATATTAAGCCTCTAGGAAAAAAAAAATAATGCTACATTGGTATGTGTAAATACTATGTTTCACAGCAGATACCTAGAATTTATTCATCATACATAATTAGACAACCAATGATTGTATCATCTTTATTCAGTTGCTTACATACAACCTTATTTACTTAAAATAAATACATCTATTGCAAAATGAAAAGGTAAGGATTGGGTAGATTGCTTGACTGGTAAATTACTTGCTATGCAAGCTTAACCAGAGTTGGGATCCTCAGTAGCCACATAAATGTGTTCAGGTGTGACAGGGCCTGACCACTTTCTTGGCATGAAAGGAAATAGTGAATTCCCAGAAAAAGTTAGATAGCCAAACTCATTGAATTAAGGGAGACCCCTTAGTTAAATGTGTAAGTTAGGAAGCAAGTAAGGGAAAAACCCAGTGTCAACCTCTGGCCTCCACATGCATGCACAGGTATCTGTGAATATGTGTATATTCAATGACATCACACTCATAAAAATACAAAGAAAAAGTATGTGGTTAAGTCCACATATATTTTTATAATTTATGTACAGAGCTTAACTATGATATAGATTATTACAACTTTTGGATCTTCCTGGGGGAAAATTACTATTATTTAAAATGTTATTTCTAAGAGAAATTGCTCAAATTTTATATTAGAGATTATGAAAAGTTTATGTTGCATAGTTGTCTTGATAAACATTAGTTTTATATCTAGCTTAGATAAGTAGAATACTACTTGGTTAGTAGTTTTCAATTTATTTTTTTCTGATTGTCATATGTAGATGCTCCACGTCCTACTAATCATGCCCGTCCTCCATCAACCAGTTTGATTTATGACTCAGATCTGGCTGTCTCTTACACTGACCTTGATAACCTCTTCAATTCTGATGAAGATGAATTAACAGTGAGTAGCCTATTAATGACTAGGATTAAATTGTCTTTCATATGAACTCAAGTTATGGAAGTGACTTGTCACTTGAGAACTATGCTTTAGCTCTAAATAGTAGGAACTATTTCATAGTAAAACACCATTGGTTTATTTTACTCTCATGTTAGAGTTAGCTTGACATGGTTGCCTGTGAACCTTGTGGGTTTTGTAATTTTGTATGTTTGAAAGACAGATGGTTAGTTTCGTTGAGCTCTGCCATGTGAGCTTTTGTTTGTGTTTCTTTCCGTCCTCGGAATGATTTTTCTGTTCTCTGAGAAGTGGAATTGAATCAGAGAATGTTTAAATAATTAACAGTAGAATTTTACACCTTACCAGTTTAGTAAGGAATATTAGTTGTTTTGAAATCGTTTGACATTACCTCTCTTACTACAAGACACACACTGAAAAACAGTAAAGGAGAAAACTATTTAATCTTTCACACCTATTTTCAGAAAAGTTGAAGATAAAAGCAAAAACTTTACAATGGCATTTCTCAGTTATTAGGCAGTTAATGAATTGAGTGCTAGCTTAGGAATTGACTGGCACATTTTTCTTTGTTGTCTTATATAATAGTTATTGATCCTGCTAGGATATCTGTCACACACATTTGAATATAAAAATGTATTATAGATATGGGTAATGGCAGACATAGCTATCTGCAAACCTTTACTCTGTATTCTGTGTAGTGTCTACTAGGGCACTGTGCACTGTGAGAGAGAGAGCTTTGAATATTTTGGTCCATATAGACAATTTCCTTTCTGCTAACACACAGACATCAGCTGTGGCTTCACTGAGGTAGTAAATTGTTGTTTATATATGTGCTTTATTCACAAAGCGTTCAATGTGAGACATGGAACTAATGTTGTGGCTCATACCTGTAATCTCTGTTGTTGAGATGTGGAGGCAAGAAAATTAGGATTTCAAACTTAGCTTTGTTTATATAAAAATGAGAAGCGAGCTTAGGTTACATGAGGCCCTACCTATTTTTAAAAACAAAACAACCCCCCCCCAAAAAAAAACCCAAAACCTCACAAAAAAAATTGGTCATTGAGAAAGACACTAAAACTTGGTTTGTCAGGAATTTTGTTGCCTTGTTAGGAAGTCTCCCTGAGGTGTATGCTCAGTGTTACCTATAAAAATATTTCTATAGGAATAACTTTATTAAAACAAGGTAACAATGTAAAGAATTAAGAGGAGTTAATGATTATATTGGAAATTTTATTACCTTAGTAAAGGGACAGATACTTTGAGAATCTTTTGCTAAAATGGAATTACAGTATTGATTTAAAATTTCTTCTCTCTTATTGGGGTTATAAGGTACAGATTATTTTTGCTTTTATAATGTGTTTTCTTGAGTATACTCTTTTCCCTGTTACTTGAGAGAGTTAACAAAAAAATCTTCAGTGATGGATCTATCTGTATACTATCTAGTATGGTATTTGGCTCTGTCATAGAATCAGAAGACCACTTTTTAGAACCAGTATTTATCCTTTCAGTTAAATATAAATGATTAGTACTGTGTGATCACATTGGCTTTTTTTTCCCCCTGATAGCCTGGATCTAAAAAGTCAGCAAGTGGATCAGATGATAAAGCCAGCTCCAAAGAATCCAAGACAGGAAGTCTGGATCCATTGTCTTGTATAAGTAAGCTTTATAGATCTGTGCTTTTAGCTCAATTTGAAAACTTACTTCCCAGAAAATTCTCTTTGGTTTAAACACAGATTCACTTCTTTTTAGTCTAAGTTAAAATGTGTGTTTTATTAAATATAGGCACTGCAGATCTTCACAAGATGTATCCTACACCACCATCATTGGAACAACACATTATGGGATTTTCTCCAATGAATATGAATAATAAAGAATATGGTAGTGTGGATACAGCACCTGGAGGAACTGTCCTCGAAGGAAGTAGTTCTAGTATAGGAGCACAGTTCAGAATTGAGGTTGAGGAGGGATTCTGTAGCCCTAAACCTTCTGAAATTAAAGTAAGTATTTTTCTAACAAAATAATTCACTTCCTATGTCTTCTTACAGGATTAATTGCTGTGTTCAAGAATCTTTTCACAGTTGATTTTAGTTTTGTGGCTAATATGAGAACTGATTTGTGGGGATACTATGTAAAGTGCATTAAAAAACTATTTTATACTTTTGTCTGTTTAAAGAATAGGGAAAGAAGATAGTCACTTTGAACATAAGGCACTGAAAGTCCACATTCTTTATATTGTAGGATTTTTCTTATGTCTATAAGCCCGAAAATTGTCAAGTTCTAGTAGGATGTTCCATGTTTGCACCTTTAAAAACTCTACCAAGCCATTGTCTGCCTCCTATCAAATTGCCAGAAGAGTGTATTTACCGGCAGAGCTGGACTGTTGGAAAATTGGACTTGCTTCCTTCAGGCCCTTCAATGCCATTCATCAAAGAGGGGTATGGTTGATATTGTTACTATAATATTGAATGCTTATATAGGGTGTGTGTGTGTGTGTGTGTGTGTGTGTGTGGAGAGAGAGAGAGAGAGAGAGAGAGAGAGAGAGAGAGAGTGAAGAGGGATAGCATTGTAGGGTGGGCATGCCTATGAGCCACATGTGACGGCCAGAGGGAAGTCAACATTGGGTTTCTTCATCTATCGCTCCCTTACTCATTTGTGGCATGCTTTCTCATTGCATATAGTTGTTGTTCTTTCTGGGCTGACTGGCCAGCAATATTTTGGAATCTGCCTGTCTTTGCCTCCCAAATGCTGGGATTACAGCTTGCTCAGCCATGCCCAACTTCTTTTTACATGGGTGCTGGGAAATTGAACTCATCTTTAGTAGAGGTGGATAAATTATATGAAACCATAGACCTTTTTTTTACTTTACAATACTGAGTTGTTCTCATTTGTATTCTGCCATTTTACATTTACTTCACAGTGTAACAAATAAAGTTTTGCATTTTGTTACCTGTTGCATATTAAAATTACTATTGCTTTTTTTTTTTTTTTTTTTTTTAAACACACAACTCAACAGTCAGAATTGTTGCTGGTGGGTTTTTTTCTTGTCTGCCAGGTCCCACAGCCCCTTCAGTCCCAAATAAACACACAAATACTTATATTAATTATTAAACTGTTGACTGATGGCTTGGGCTTTTTATTGGCCAGCTCTCCCATAATTATTAATCCATTTCTATTAATCTTTGTATTTCTACATGGCCTTACCTTACCGGAGAGCGGCCAGACCTGTTACTGCTTTTGGTAGCCACGTAGTGTCAGTTTCTGCCTACCTTTCTCAGAATTCTCTTCATCTCCTAATCCTGCCTATCTTCCTACCTCATTGGCTGAACAGTGTTTCATTCATCAACCAGTAAGAGAAACATACATACAAAGGGACATCCCCCATCACAGAATTTCTATTTTTAAATTGTACATTCTGTATTTGCATGTACAACTTGACATCAGAAGAGGATGTCTTCTGACGTCAACTATACGTCTTCTGAGTACAACTATATATATGGTTGTGAGCTATGTGGTTGCTGCGAATTGAACTCAGGACTTCTGGAGGAGCAATCAGTGATCTTTAACCACTGAGCAATGGCTCTAGATCCAAGAACTACCTACCTATCTTCCTTCCTTCCTTCCTTCCTTCCTTCCTTCCTTCCTTCCTTCCTTCCTTCCTTCCTTCCTCCCTCCCTCCCTCCCTCCCTCCCTCCCTCCCTCCCTCCCTCCCTCCCTCCTCCCTCCCCACCTACAAACAGCATCAACTAGAATCAATGAGGTACAAGTATTTGTAGCATTAGAAATTTATAGTGTATATATGGTTTAGATGTGCATAACTGTATAAAAACTTCATTTGTAATTTTTTTAAGACTTTCACAATTTTATATGTGTGTCCCTACATGACTTTATATACACAAATGTGCAGGTACCATGGAAGCCAGAGGACATCAGATCTCTTAGTACTGGAGTTACAGGCATTTATGAGCTGCCTGATGTGGGTGCTAGGAACCAAACTTCTGAACTGGCCTCTGGAAATCTAGTTAGCTCACGACAATCTCCATAGTGAACATGATAAACCTGAAATAAGTCTTAGTTATACATGTAATCTCCTAGTGATTGCCATAAGGAAATCTTCAGTGTTGCTGAAAAGCATTTGGAGAATTTTTATTTGTATTTTACATTACTAATGTGTTCCTTTATATATGTGTTTCTCTCTATCTTTTTTTTTTTTTTTTTTTTTTTTTTTTTTAACCTTGGTGACAACAGTGATGGAAGCAATATGGATCAAGATTACGGTCCTGCCTACACGCCTCAAACCCATACTTCTTTTGGAATGCCTCCGAGCAGTGCACCTCCTAGTAATAGTGGTGCGGGAATTCTCCCTTCTCCTTCTACCCCTAGATTTCCAACTCCAAGGACTCCAAGAACTCCAAGGACTCCTCGTGGAGCTGGTGGGCCTGCTAGTGCTCAAGGCTCAGTCAAGTATGAGAGCTCAGACTTGTATTCCCCAGCCTCCACGCCATCTACATGCCGACCCCTCAATTCTGTCGAGCCTGCAACTGTCCCTTCCGTCCCAGAAGCACACAGTCTTTATGTAAACCTCATCCTTTCAGAGTCAGTTATGAATTTGTTTAAAGACTGTAATTTTGACAGTTGCTGTATTTGTGTTTGCAACATGAATATCAAGGGTGCCGATGTTGGAGTTTACATTCCAGATCCAACGCAGGAAGCACAGTATCGGTGTACCTGTGGCTTCAGTGCTGTCATGAACCGAAAATTTGGAAATAATTCAGGATTATTTCTTGAAGATGAACTTGATATCATAGGACGTAACACAGACTGTGGCAAAGAAGCAGAAAAACGTTTTGAGGCTCTCAGGGCTACCTCTGCGGAAAATGTTAATGGAGGCCTAAAGGAATCTGAAAAGGTGCCTGATGAGTTGATATTACTGCTGCAAGATCAATGCACTAATTTATTTTCACCCTTTGGAGCAGCAGACCAAGATCCTTTTCCGAAAATGGGTATGATTAGCAACTGGGTGCGTGTTGAAGAGCGGGACTGTTGCAATGACTGCTATCTTGCATTAGAGCATGGACGTCAGTTCATGGATAATATGTCGGGAGGAAAGGTTGATGAAGCACTTGTCAGAAGCTCATGCTTGCATCCATGGGCCAAACAAAATGGTAAGTTTGTGAATGAAATCAGGTTTTTTGTTTGTTTGTTAGGTATTTGACTCCCCCTCCCCCCCGGGGGGTGGGGTGGGGTGGGGTAAAAATACCAAAAGCAATTAGACCTAATAGGGATGCTGAAATTTGTATTTAACCCTCAAGTAGAGGTGGTAATGTGCTGGGTATGATGGTGCATACCTTTATTCCCAGCACAGGCAAGTGGCTTTCTTGTTGGAGGCCAACTCTGTGTACATATGGAGGTTCAGGATAGCCAAGACTACAGAAGAGACTCTGTGTCAGAGAAACAAACTATCAAAAACCCCCAAAAGATAGTAACATAGAATTTCAGCAATAAAAATAAGTTATTATACATCTATAATTGTATAGTCACATAAAATTTAAAAGGCATGCTGCATATTTGTCAGCAGAAAATTATTGTTTCATTTAACCATATAATTTTGTCTTTTCAGGTGCCATACACCTTGCTATTGAGCTATGCCTTGACTATATTATTAAGTAGTTACCAAGCTCCTTGTTTGTGCTCAATACTGTTTCATGGTCACTGTTGAACAGTCACATTATTCTCTGTTTTTTGTTTTTTCCCCCCCCCTCTTTGGTTTGAATTTTGCTTGTGTGTATGTGGTGCATGTTGCATGTGTTTGGGTTCATGTGCATGTGTGTATGGAGGCCAGCCTCAGTAGCCATCAATCAACCTTGTGGGTCCCACTGCCATTTGTTTGGATCAGGCTTCTCATTCCGAAGGCACTGACTGATTATGTTATAATCCACTTTCTTTTTTGAGCCTATGATTTAGGGGAGGAGACAGGTAGTAAACAACAACAGTACATGCTTGCATTATGTACCAGTTACAAGTGCCTTATAGAGAAAGCAGCACAAAGCATGTTTGCATGGGAGAAACCTTATGTGTTGTTTCATAAATATGGTCAGAGATGTTAGTGAAGGGGAAGGAACATTTATGGTAAGTCCTACGTGGAGTGGGAAAAGTGTGAACAGTATAGTTAACTGGGGGAACAGTGTTTAATAGGCAATGCAGCTCAAAGTACTTGAGGACATAGTTCTCAGGATAAGTTTAAGAAACATAGGCAGTGTTAATGTTGAGTGATGGTTAGACTAATGCATGATGAAGCCTAAGAAACACCAAAATTATATATTACATTTTTTAAATTTTTTTTTTTATTAATTATGCATACAGTGTTCTGCCTGCAGGCCGGAAGAGGGCACCTGTTCTCATTACAGGTGGTTGTGAGTCACCATGTGGTTGCTGGGAATTGAACTCAGGAGCTTTGGAAGAGCAGCCAGTGCTCTTAACCTGAGCCATCTCTCCAGCCCCTATATATTACATCTCTATTACATTTTATTACATTTATTTAATTTGTGTGAGCATATATGTGTTTGGGTATGTGTGCCATGGCGTACATTTGAGGTTACAGGACAGCTTAAGGGTGTTGGTTCTCTCCTTGTACCAATTCGATACAGAGATTGAACTCAGGTTGTTAGGCTTGGCAGCAGGCACTTTTTGGACCATGCCTGTAGTATTTATTTTAAATGCTGTGGCAACTATTTTGAATAGAAAAGTGATACCACACTTTTTTTGCTTAAGAAAAAAAGTACTGGCTATTGCATAAAAAATATCCTGGGATAGAAGGTGAAAGTAAAAGAGGAAAAATTAGGTAGAAGCCAGTTATAGTAGTCAGTGAAGATGACAGCTGGAAAAAGACTGAAGGAAGCAATAAAAGTAATGGTAGCGGCTTCCAGTTTAGACTGAGATAAACACCTACAGAATTTCCGTGTGAGAAAAGATGAAGCATTAACCATGCTTTGTGTGAATGTTGGTGCTAACTATAGAGGAGGAAAATAAGAGGAGGTCAAGTACATATTTGGAGATACAAGTTTTACATTCAGAAGACTGATGAATCTGGAAATACCTTTTTATTTCTTTTGTTTTCTCTCTCATTCATTCATTCATTCATTCATTCATTCATTCATTCATTCATTCATTCATTCATTCATTCATTCATGGCAGTGTTTCTCTGTATTGCTTTTGAGGCTTTTCTGGAACTCGTGGTATAGACCAGGCTAACCTCGAACTCACAGAGATCTCTCTGCCTCTGCCTCTGCCTCCCGAGTGCTGGAACTAAAGATGTGCGCCACCAACTCCGGCTAGAAAAATTTTTTATATGTGCATTATCAGTGGTAAATACTATGGCATGTCAGGTATGGTGCACATGTGTGCCAGCACTGGGAAAGTGGAGGCAAGAATCAGAAATTCAAGGTCATCTCTGCCTGCATGGTAAGTTCAAGGCCACCCTAGGATGCATGGGGCCCTTGTTTTCTAAAAGCCTGGAGCTGAATAAGAAGTTTTGGGGGCCAGAGGGCCAGGAAGGAATCTGAGGGAGAGCCAGGAAGATAGGGTACCCATGTATGGAAATGTTGAATGAGAGTGATTATATGTATAAAAAAATAAAGGTACAGTGTGACACCCAGTGAATGTGGTACCATGGAGGTAGTTAAAGAACTTGATAATCAGTTCTGTCAACCTGAGTAGTAGGTATGAGGATTGAATCAACAAATTTAAAATTTGGAGTGACATTTCGTTTAAAATAGAAATTTTATGTTATGGTTAACATAATAATTATAATATTAAGGTACATACATACATATGTACATCGAGAATGATTCTATCTAGGTGAAGAATTTAAATTAACAGTTTCATTTATTTGTACAGTGTATTCAGATATATTTCTCATGAGTACAGTGTGTTATTTTGCTATATGAATACACTATAGGAATAATAAACCAAGCTAATTGGCTTATTTAAAATATTTTGTCAGTTTTAAAATACAGAATACAGTATTGTTACCTGTGTTCATCATGTTGCTAAATGGACCTCTAAAACTATTCTTCCTACCTAACTGGAACCTCACTCGCCTCTCTCCAGTCCAACCTTTCTCCATGGGAAAAGTTATCACAGAATAAAAGGTACCAGTGTAGGAGCAAAGTCATTGAATAAGTGAGGAGTAATAGAATCAATCCATTTCAAGTAGAGGTTATAGGAACATGTCCATCGCAACAAGAGGAGATGTTACTTTTGTGGACAAGAATAGGGAATGTGAACATTTGTAGTGATTGCTTTTGTAGTTACGTATGCAAGCAATTGAAATCAGCGACAGGATCATTTGATACTGATGTCTAATTTCCCGTACTAGCAGCTTCAGACATTATCACATTATTAGAAATGCACATTTTCACACTCTGCCCATGATCTTCTAAATCAAACTCTGGAGATATGAATCAGTTCTGCCACTCATTACTAATGATGTCTTTGAATAAGTAATTTTTTTATCTTTATTACCTTACCTCCTGTGTGTGTGTATGAGAGAGGGGGGGGGAGGGAGAGAGGGAGGGAGAGAGGGAGGTTTGAATCCAGGAACTTGAGTATGATAGGCAGGTGTTTTAAAACTGAAATATATCTTCAAGTACCTCATTTGTAGTAATGAAGTAAAATTAGTATTTGACTTTGATAGCATTGTAAAGATTTATTGAGCTCATTCATGTAAATATAATAGATTTTATGTGGTCCTTATATAACTTACTAATTCGGTAGACATGGTATTTGGAAGAGTGGTGAAGATTTTGTTTCCCAGCCACTAAAATAGATAAAATTATAATCAGAAGTGATAATCCAAATTCCTGTTGATAGAAGGATAAATAATTACAGTAGTATAGGTAGACTATTAACAAGCCCTGAAATTGAAGACAGTTATATTAACAAAAAGGTGAATTATATCAATAGTAGTTTGAGGGTGAGGTCAGAATAAATCAGAAGACTATAGTTCACATATTTTTTTTTTTATTACATATTGTTTGTGTGTACATAGGTGCCATGTTACACATGGAAATGAGAGAACACTTGTAGGGGTTGCTTCTCTTCCTTCCTTTAAGGTGTTAGGCTTAGCTGAAATTACCTTTACCCACTGAAATAGCTCACTATCCCAGTTAAAGCATTGCCTTTAATTTAGCTCTGAAGCAAGCAGAAGTAAATGTGTTGTTCATGTGCACATAAATCTCGCGGTACTGGTTAATTCTGGAGATTTAAACATGTATAAAAATGAGCAGGGGAATAGAACAGGAGGCATTCAATAGGACTATTTGAGGAGGTATAATGATAGTTCATGAGTAGGCAGGGCATGGTGGCACACACATTTAATCCCAGCACTTAGGAGGTAGAGGCAGGCAGGCAGGCAGGCAGGCAGGCAGATGACTGAGTTTCAGAACAGCTATAGTGAGATTCTAAACAAAACAAAACAAAAATAGTTCTTGGGCAATGCGATCATAACTCATAATTATTTTCAGCATGATAGTAAAAGTAATTTGTGAAATAAAGCAAGAAGATCACACATAAATGGCAATATCATGATTCATCTAATTCATTATACTTTAGGGAAGTGCCAAATAAAGTAAAACTGAGCCAGTGAGGTCCTAGCACACAGGACCTCCAGTATCATTAAGTAGCTTCAGTGATACTCTCTGTTATTAGTTTATTGGGAACAAGCTGTTTGCCTGGTGCATATTTATACTCTGATTAAAGTATAACATAGTTGAGATGTATACCAACAGAATTAGGCCCTATACATTGGGGGCCCATGGATTGTGTCCTCTGCCTTGGACACCTTTCTCCTACGTACTTACTTGGGATCTTCCTTGTTTCCTTTAAGTCTTGTTAGATGTTAATCTTATTAATACAAAGTTGGAAATCCTTCCCCATGTTTTGCATTTTCCATAGTGTTGGCTTATTTCTTTCTCATGCAGTAGAATTTATTGATTGATCTCTTATCCCTGAAGTACATGCTATGCGATTTCTGTAAGTATATCCATATTTCCAACACTGAGAGTAATGCTTGGCATTTAGTCCATGATCAGAATAATGAATAATTGTTTAAATTAATTTAAAAGTCTAAAGTAGGTTGAGAAGATAGCTCTGTGTCAGAGCAGTTGACTGACATATATGTTGTACTGGGATTGCTGAAGAAGAGGGAAAACTACAGAATACAGGTTGTGTTTCAGTGGCAACTTTTGTATTGTTCAAAATAGAAAAAAAAAAATTGATCTTTTAAGAATTGAGACAATGGCAGGGTGTTGGTGGCACACGCCTTTAATTTCAGCACTTGGGGTAGAGGCAGGTGGAGCTCTGTGAGTTCGATGATAGCCTGGTCTACGAGTGAGTGCCAGGAGATGCTCCAAAGCTACAAAGAGAAAACCTGTCCCCAAAAACAAAACAAACAACAACAAAAAAGAATTGAGGCAATAAATAAAAGTTTCTCTTACCCCAGGAGGCAGTTTTGAGACAGCCAGCCAAGGCTCTACAGAGAAACCCTGTCTCAAAAACAATAACAGAACAGTTGCTTATAGTTTTCTCATGTTCACTATCATAGCTCCTCATGACTTAATACTTTTATAACTATATCGTGTAATTTACCTGAATAAAGTATAAAGTCAAATATTTAGTATTTGCAGTTGTAACCATCAGTACAAACAATTTTAGAACATTTTAGTATTTATATTTCATAGTTCTGTCTTTCCCTTTCTCAAAGCTGCACACAACTGTTAGTCTAGTTAAGGTTCTGTCTGTATACATGTACATTTGGGTATTATATGTAAGTAAATAGAACAGAACAATATGTGGTCTCTGTGACTTTCTTTAAAATGTTTTTGTTTATTTTTATTTCATGGTTATTGCCATTTTGCCTGCATATATGTCTATGTGAAGGTGTTGAGTTTCCTGAAACTGGAGTTACAGACAGTTGTGACCCACCATGTGGGTGCTGGGAATAGAACCTGGGTACTCTGGAAGAGCAGAGTAGCCCTTAGCCCTTGCCTTTTTTTTTTTTTTTTTTTTTTTCTTTCCACTCAGATTGTTTTCAGAGTTCTTATTGCACATATTAGTACTTTAATGATATATCATTCCTTTGTGATATAGTTATACCTATTTTAAAGTCTGTAAATTGGACATTTGAGTTGTGTGCACTTTTTGACTATTATAAATAATGCTTTTGTGAACATTTGTATATGATTTTATATGATGTATGTGTTACATTATACTTAGATTTCAAAGCATTTGCACTATTTTAAGTTCTAAATGAGTTGATTGTACTTTCTCAAAGTGCACCAACACTTGCAGTCTGTTTTATTGAGGATATCCTAGTGGGGTCTTGTGGTTTGGCTTTGAATTTCCCTAATGATGAATGATGTTCAGTGTCTCTTCATAGACTTAATTTCATTTGTGTATTTTCAGAGAATGCTTAAGACCTTTTGCTTTATTGGGGGTGGAAATGAAGGGATGAGTGTGCAGGTGAAGTTTGTCCTGTGGCCTTGGTTGTCCTCAGATTTGTGACCCTTCAGCTTTACCTGCTTTTTAAGTTTGATTTTGTGTTTTTTAAATTTTTATATATTTTTGCCTTTTTATTATTGATTTGTATAAGTTCCTTGTGAACTGTGGATGAAAATTCTTTATTGGTGTATAGTTTAAAAATAATTTTACTTTTTTTTCCTTTTTATTGTATGTGCCTTTGTGTGATATATGTGTGGTTGGGTTCTGGGGATTAAACTCATGCCATTAGGTGTGGAGGCAAGTACCCTTACCTCCTAACCCATCTTTAGTTTCTTGATAATGTTCTTTGTTTTGATTTTGATAAAATCTAGATAATTTTTTCTTCTCGTTTCTGTACCTTGGTATTATATCTAAAAAGGTTTATCTAGATCAGGTCATAACATTTCAGTTTTTTGGTTTTTTTTTTTTTTTTCCTTTCTAAGAACTTTATAGCTTTAGTTCTTATAGTTCTTAAATTTGTATCTATGGTCTTTTTTAAATTAATAGCTGTTTAATGATGTTGATATTTAGAAAGAATTAGAATATCAGGAATAATATAGCTAATGGTTTTAATTGAGAATAGAAAAAAAATGAGCCTATCTGTGAGAATACCTCTTAATTAGAATTAAAAATGCAAATTTCTGTATCTTGATGATTTCCAGAACTGAATGCTGAATTTGGATTTTATTTTTGATTGTAAGCCTAGGCTTTAACGGCTGAGCCATCTCTCCAGCCCTGAATTTTGATTTTAGCAAGCCTGATGTTTTCTTGTCTGAATGTGTCTGTGCCTTGAGTGTTGGAGTGTATATGCTACAGTGCACTCATGGAGTTTGAGATTTTTTTCTTTCCATGCTGTTTCTGAGCATCAAACTCATGTTCTTTTACTTGCTAAGCTACCTACCAACTTTTTTGTTTTGGCTTTGGTTTTTCAAGACAAGGTTTCTTATGTAGCTCTGGCAGTCTTGGAGACCACTTTGTAAATTAGGCTGACCTTGAATTAGTAGATCCACCTTCTTTGTCACCGTGTCATTTTTATAAGCTCCCATGTAATTGCAATTAATGGCATTGTTAATGATAACTTTTTCTAGGCTGTCATATTCACATATGAATATTTATACTAATTGCATAGCATAAAATATGCTCTGGCTTTTTAGTTTAAGATTAATTTTCATTTTTAATTATATATATATGTGCCTTTATGTATGTGTATTGGGGTACAAGTTCCTGCAGAGAGTAGTCTTTTGGAGCTAGAGTTACAGGTGGAAGCTGCCTGATATAAATGTTGGTACTTGAACTTGGGTCCTCTCCAAGAGGACTGAGCCACCTTCCTAGTGCTCCCCCATTGTTACTATGTTATTACATTAGTCAGTATTCCATGTTAGGTAGTTTTTAATCACTTAGTAGTGACTATATAGTACTCTATTATGTGTAACAAGGATTTGAGATGAGGGTCCAGGCTCATCTGCTACTTACATCAGTCCTCTTTCCTTGGCTGGAATTATTGCCATGCTTTGCTCAAAATTGTTATTAAGCATATATTTGGAATTAAATTACTTCTTAAGTTATAGAAAATTAAAGCCACCAATGATAAGATAGGATGTGATAATAATTAGAGCTGAATGGTCTTATGTAATAGTAAGATCAGACAAAATTACTGGCCAGATTAATAATATCAGTGTCATTTAGTGGTACTTTTCTGTAGCTATTTAACAATTGTGGGCCACATGTTCATACCCGTTCTGCAGGTTGAAACCATTGCTTCTGCTGCTAGGCAGTCTTGGTACACCACTGTTACATTCTCAGACCTATATTTTGGTGGTGTCACAGTCTGTTTTCTCAGATTAATTCATCCTTATAACTAGTTTTTTCTTGTCATTGTACCATAGTGATATACTTAAGAGAAATGATTTGTAACTAATTTCAGTGCAAGACAGAACCTTATGTACTGGGAATGACTAAAATAGATATAAATTGATTAATTGGATGAAAAATACTTTATGAAGAGTTACTTTTTAGTGTTTTTCTTCTTGCTGGAAGAATCTCTGTTTTGTGTCTGTACCTGGGTGCTGATTTTGCCACTGCATGTATGCTCTAAGAGTTTCTTCCTGCTAAGGCGTCCTTAACCATCGGAATCTCGTCCATCTGTCCTTCCTTCCTTCCTTCCTTCCTTCCTTCCTTCCTTCCTTCCTTCCTTCCTTCCTTCCTTCCTCATTTGTGTATGTGTGTGGACGCGGCGGGGGGAGGGCAGTTTTGCTAACTTGAGGAGGCTGGCTAGCCTCAAACTTGAAACCTTCCTATATCAGCCCCCCCCCCCCCCCCCCACATCGGACTTTTGAAAGGTTTTATATAGTTTGCTGTGTAAGCAAATGTTTAATGTTTTTTATAATGAACAGGTAAAATCTTTGATATGTTTGTCTTTAAATTTTGTGTCACCAATAACAATTTCTACTCTTTTTTTTTTTTTTTAAATGATTGTAGACGTGAGTGTGCAGTGTTCCCAGGATATACTTCGAATGCTCCTCTCTCTTCAGCCAGTTCTTCAAGATGCTATTCAGAAAAAAAGAACAGTGAGGCCTTGGGGGGTTCAGGGTCCTCTTACTTGGCAACAATTTCATAAAATGGCTGGCCGAGGCTCTTATGGTAAGTTATATATTGTGATAGATACTAACTGATTATATATCTGTTCAAACTAGAATAAGAACGTTAGTTCTCAATTTTTTTTTTTTAAATTAAACATTTAAGGTCACTCTGGCCCAGTTCTAATTTTAGCCTGCCTTTCTGCATTTGTAGCATTTAGTTTTCCTGGGTTCTTTACTCTCAGATTAGTATGAGTAGCTGGGCTATATGTACATGTACACACTTGACATCCAGTGTGATTTTATGTGAAGAAAGGGTCCCCAAAAGACTTGAATTCTAAATTGAATAAGATGGACAGGTTGGGGTCAGATAGTAGAGACTAATAATATTATATTGATTTTAAAAAACACAGATTTTTCTCATAAAAGTTTGAATAACAAAGGAAATTTACAGTTAACAATAAAGTAGTGAGTGACTGAATACTCTGAGGAGGTATATGGTCACTTGTGATAGAGGAAGACTATTTAAATGTTTGAAATACTGATTTGTTTCTGAAATGCCACTTACGATGAAGTGTATTTGGAACAGTAGCTGGTTGTGTTATGTATAGTGCTGGTATTTGAACCCAGAGTCTCATACACAATAGGCAAGTACCAAACCACATCCACACTCTGGATTAATACCTGTTAGCATTAAAATCCTCAATTTCTCTGTGTGTTTTCAGAGTGTATTGTATGCAGTAGCAGACTTCTTCTATTTTTCATTTTTACTAATGGCTGAATGATTTCAATGTCATATAAATTGATGCTCTATGAAAAATTTTCAGGTTAGCAATACTTTCTAGTATGAACTTTATTTTCAAAACCAATATTTTTTCTGTTTTTTCTCCTTTTTTGCTTTTTTGGGGGCTCCCTCTACCCAGCCCCCAAATAAATATGTACAGAAGCTTATTACAAGTATTACAAGTACCTGGCCTTAGCTTGGCTTGTTTCTTGCCAGCTTTCCTTAAATTACCCAGTCAATTTGCCTCTGGGCTTTTTCCTTTTTCTAAATTCTGTATATCCTATTTTCACTCTTAACTCCGTGGCTGACTGTGTGGCTTACCCTGACATCCTCTTCTCCTTTTTTTTTCTTGCTCCTTCCTTTTTATTGATTTTATTCTCCTATTATATTCTCTCTGCCTGCCAGCCTCACCTATTTCTCCTGTCTTGCTATTGACTTCTCAACTCTTTATTAGATCAATTGGGTGTTTTAGACAGGCAAAGTAACAGCTTCACAGAGTTAAAAAATTGCAACATAAAAGACTGCAACACATCTTTGCATCATTAAACAAATGTTCCACAGCATAAACAAATGTAACACATCTTAAAATAATATTCAACAGCATAGTATAGAGATTTTTTTCTGCACCTGATTTTGGAGATTATTCTGTTAACACATCCATAACTATCTTCTTTTCCTTTTTAAATGATTGTTTACATCCCATCATTTCTATATATGTAATTTCTGTATATTGTTCATGTATGTATTTTACTAATACACTATTTATAGACATATAGATTGTTTCTATCATTATTATTCCAACTATATTCAGTGATTCATGTATGCTTGGGTTAAAGCATATGTGTAATTTAAATAGTATAGTTCTGAATTGTACTCAAAAGTATTAATTTAAACTCTACCAGATAAAAATTTATCTCAAACTTGCCAGTAGATTGTATGGTAGTTGAATGAACATTTATTTCAGTATAACTTGAGAGACTGATGGTGGATTTTCATGGTTCAGGTTTCTACAGTGTGACTTCTTTTATCCTATTGGATAAGTTATTGACCTTTTCCATTCTTGTTTTTTGTGCTTAAAATGAGTTAATAACAGTGTCTGCCAATATGGTATTTTGTGAGAATTAATTAATACAAAAATGTACAGTGCTTTGGAGAATACCTAGATTATAGATTTACATTTCCTAGATACCTAGATATAGATTATATTTCCTGGTATTCATCTTAAGTTGCTTTTTTAAAAAGAGATCAAGCATTTTCCAGTAAGATGTATTTTTAATTTTTTTGTCTTTGTTCATGCCCTTTATTCATCTTAAAATAAGGTAATTTGTCATTTTTTTTTTTTTGTATAAAAATATTTTGTGGTAAGAACATTTAACTTGATTTACTGTTTTAATCAAATCTTAAGTAATAAAATATAGTGTAGTTGATATGTATACAATGTTATATATATATATAGTATATCTTAGATTTTCTCAAAAGTCTTCTTTTCATGGTAAATTATTCATCATTTTAATTATAAATAAGTTTCTTTTAAATTACTTAATGATAGGTATGATGACTGGTGCCTATATTCCCAGCATTTAACAGGCTGAGGGAAGGAGGCTTGGGCTATAGAACAAGTCTGCCTTAAATAAAATAGCAGTAAATATTTTTAAATGACCACTTAAGGATATTTTTAATTCTGAAAATATATCATTGCTATCTTTATATGTTTCTGTCTTTAATATTTCCCTAATAATCTCTTTATTAGCTTTGGAAATAAAGAAAATTTGAATTGGCCTTTTCCTAATTTCCTTCTTTATTACTCAGGAACTGACGAATCTCCAGAACCACTGCCAATTCCCACGTTTTTGTTGGGTTATGATTATGATTTTCTGGTGCTTTCTCCATTTGCTCTCCCTTACTGGGAGAAACTTATGCTGGAACCATATGGATCTCAAAGAGACATAGCCTATGTTGTACTCTGTCCAGAGAACGAAGCTTTGTTAAATGGAGCCAAAAGCTTTTTTAGAGACCTTACTGCAATATATGAGGTAGATGTTTTATAATGTATTTTCATGTTTAAAATATACTGGGGGATTCTGGTGGTTGATGAAGAATGCTGATTTTGTCAGGGAACTATATTCTGCCACATTTTTGCTAGTGCTTGTTAGGTGTGTGTGCCACAGTGGAAAACAGTATTGGAGGGGAGAGATCCTCAAGGGCATTTGTGCTCTATTTAAAGTAACTCTTGGTATGTTGGGTGTGGTGGTACATACCTGTAATTCATGAAAACAGGAGTGTCTCCAGGCCACTCTGGGCTACACAGTGAGATCATATCTTGGGAAAAAAAAAATTTATTACTAGGGATGATGGTATATGCTTGTAATCCCAGCATTTGGGAGATGAGGGTAGGAAGATCAGAAATTTTTTGTCATCCTCAGCTACACAGCAAGTTTGAGACCGGCTTGGACTACCTGAGACCCCATGTGTATGGCTGTGGGGGGGAGGTGTGGCGGGTTGCAAAACAGTAGCTTAAAATTTCTAAAGGAAAATGACCAGTATCCCCATACTTATCCATGGTATTTTGACTCAGTTGTTAATTATAAGTAATAAGTATTATAAGTAATAGATTGAGTGCTTTAATTTAATATCTGTACCATAATAGTATAATAGTTTCCCTGAGTCTTTCTTTTATATATGTATTTGTAGTCCTGTCGATTGGGCCAACACAGACCTATTTCTCGCCTGTTGACGGATGGGATCATGAAAGTGGGAGCTACCGCATCAAAGAAGCTTTCAGAAAAGTTTGTAACAGAATGGTTTTCTCAGGCAGCTGATGGTAACAATGAAGCATTTTCTAAGCTCAAACTTTATGCACAAGTCTGCAGATATGATTTAGGTAATATGTTTGTATTCATTCTACAAGAGTAGTGTGAGCATTGTGGCTTGGTTCATCATCTATTTTTGTAAATAATATTCTAGTGTCATGTAGCCATCTCCATTTTTTTCAAACACGCTGTCTCTGCCTGCTTTTGTCCTGTAAAGTCAGAACTGAGTAGATGTGGCAAAGGCTGTGGTTTCAAAGTTAAATATGTACTGTCTGACTGTCCACATAGAAATTCTATTTGCTTTGTATGTGGGCATCCTATCAGGTAGACATTATGGATCCCAAAATATTTTCTCCTACTTCTGTGGGGTCTGATGTTTTTTGCACTTCAAGATCTGTGATTTGTTAATAATTCAGATGCATGTAATTTCTAAGTCAACTATGCAACTCCAGAAAAAGTCTTATTGTAGCTAAGAGAATGACTGTTATTTAAAACCTTTTTGTGCCAGTGAAATTCCATTATTTAAATTTTTTTTTGTATCAGTGAAATTCCTTTACATTTAATCCAAAGAGATGTAATACCAAATTACTGAGCTTAGACATTTTTGTAAATTGAGCCTCATGGTAGTATTCCTCCATTTTATATTTTAGTTAGCTATCAATCTGGACAGTATTTCTTCACCTTGTGATTTAGTAACACTTGCAATGATTTGATGAAAAGTTGCTACATACTGCTGTCACGTTTGCTGATGTATTGTGAATTTTTGTTAACATTACTTGAGTGTGGGAGTCCATGCCCCTGAGTCAGTAGCCGTCAGAGTTGCTTGAAGCACTGGCTCTCTCTTTCCACCATGTGCTTTCTGGGGGTTAACTTCATCACTGAGCCATCTTGTTAGCCTTTATTTACATTTAATTTTGTTCAGGAAATAGAATTTTCTTTCATTTTCATATTGATTTCCTTCAATTTGAATGAAAATTCAGGTTTACTTTTATAGTTCCGTTTTAAATTTGTTTCTTTAGTTTCTGGGAGAAAATAGAAAGCTAGTACATGCTACACTGTTAGTAAATCAGTTAAGGGAAGATAATTGCCATGAAAGTATCAGCTAAATTGTTTTTCTTTAGTAGAGTAAAAATAAGTCAGTGAAATCAAGAATTAAATACCCGTTTTTGTTCTTTAGGTCCATATCTTGCTTCTCAGCCGTTGGACAGCTCTCTGCTCTCCCAGCCAAATTTAGTTACCCCTACAAATCAGTCTTTGCTTACTGCACCTCAGATGACAAATACTGGAAACGCTAATACTCCATCTGTCACCTTAGCATCTGCGGCAAGTAGCACTATGACAATGACTTCAGGTGTTGCCATATCTACTTCAGTTGCCACAGCTAATTCAACTTTGACCACAACTTCATCTTCATCATCTTCCAGTATGAGTAGTGGAGTGTCATCAAATAAACTGCCTTCATTTCCACACCTTGGCAGTATGAACACTAGTGGTTCAGGATCCATGTCTGCACAAGCAAGTACAGTTCAGAGTGGCCAGCTAGGACAGCAGTCATCATCTCTGCAGGCAGCAGGAGTGTCAGGGGAGTCGGCTTCGTTTCCCACTCAGCCACATCCTGATGTGTCAGAAAGGTACCTTTAAAAATACTGATGCTTGGGGTTGAGAGATAGTTGAGCAGTAAATAGCATGGGTTTAGCCTGCTTGAAGCCTGTGGACAATGGAATAGATAAAAACAGATTTAAGTTTTTAGAAATTCAGAATCTGTGGCCCCTCTTTTATCTTTTTGTTTGTTTTTGGTTTTTCGAGACAGGGTTTTTTTTTTTTTGTTTTTTTTTTTTTTTCCCCTCCCCCTCTGTGTAGCTTTGGAGTCTGTTCTGGAACTCACTCTGTAGACTAGGCTGGCCTTGAACTCACAGAGATCCACCTGCCTCTGCCTCCTAGTGCTGGGAATAAAGGTGTATGCCACCAGTGCCTAACCCCCCCCCTTTTTTTTTTTAAATCCTATGACAGTCATAAATGAATATAAAGTTCTTCTTGATCTTACCTTGGAATTTAGTTTAATCATGTTAAGTATTTTATGTATAAAATTATGATTATTTGAAAAGTCTTTATCATAGACTCATAGGGTTGGTGTTAAGATCTTAAAATACGTAATTCCACATATCCCTATGCTCAAGCCTGGCCTGTGCCTTAAGCACTGGCCGTGGAGGCTTTAGATTCCTACCAAATTTGAATCTCAGCTCTCTCTTTTTTTTTTTTGTTTTTTTTATTGTCATTTACCATTTGTGATTAGGGGAAGATCTAACTTGTTTGACCATGTATCGTTATCTTTAGTATGGGAGTAATATTATAATGCACAGCAAGTGCAGAAAGTGCTGTGACCATGTTTATACTTTGAGTTAGTCTGGGCCTAGTCATTTTGCAGTTACCTAGAATACAGTTGTTCCAAAAGCCACACATAAATACAGATAAAAATAAACTATTATCCAGATTGGTTTGCTCATCTTGAGTAACTACATAGATCTGAAATTTAAAGAAAATTAAAAATACTTGTCAGAATGACGTTTATTTACTACTAAACTTCTGAAGTTAATGTGTCCAGTCTGAAAATGCACCAGAACATCAAACAGATAACTCTGGCCATTTTCTGAGATGGTTGTTAGACCTTTGTCTCAGTTTAATCTCTTAATGTTAAGCTGTTTAAGAAGTCTATTCTTCTGTCTTTTAAAAGCACAAAGCCTATTATTTCAAATGGTGTGAAATGTGTAAAGGTATGTGCGGAGCTATGGTTTTCTTTGGAGGGAAAGTAGTTATCTGATTTTCAGAGAGGTTTTCTGATATCTTGCACCAGTAAAGGAGAAGGATTTGCTTTGGTGCTGTCCCAGGGAAATGAAATACAACTTTCTGTTCTGTTTCTATTTAGCACAATGGATCGTGATAAAGTAGGAATTCCCACAGATGGTGATTCACATGCAATTACCTACCCACCTGCAATTGTTGTTTATATAATTGATCCTTTTTCGTATGAAAATAAAGATGAGAGCACTAACTCTTCCAATGTATGGACTTTGGGGCTACTTCGTTGCTTCCTGGAAATGGTCCAGACTCTCCCTCCTCATATCAAGAGTATTGTTTCTGTACAGGTAAGAATTTGATATTTTAGAACTTTCAGAGGCACTTTTCTGTATTCTAAATCATTTTGTTAAAAAGGGACAGGTTGTGTGCTGGGTGTGGTGGTGTATACCTTAAAT
This sequence comes from Cricetiscus sungorus, assembly GCA_030556225.1. Lineage (NCBI taxonomy): Eukaryota > Metazoa > Chordata > Mammalia > Rodentia > Cricetidae > Cricetiscus > Cricetiscus sungorus. The sequence goes on along the minus strand of JANBXA010000069.1, from coordinate 63,357,398 downwards.
TCCTGAACTCAGGAAGCAGAGGCAGGTGGATCTCTGTGATTGAGGCCAGTCTGTTATACAAAGTGAGTTTCAGGATAGCCATTGCTACACAGAGAAATTCTGTCTTAAAAAACAAACAAAAGACACTTGTATTGACTTAAGTATTACAATAGAATGTTTTTGTTTGTTTGTTGTTTTGAGACAGAGTTTTTCTGTATACCTTTGGAGCCTGTCCTAACACTCACTCTGTATGTAGATTAGGCTAGCCTCAAACTCACAAGAGATCTGTCTGCTTCTGCCTCCTGAGTGCTGAGATTAAAGGCATGGGCCACCACTGACACAGTTTATTATAGAAATTTTAAGAGAGTTTATAAAAGATACATTTTATAGTCATGGGGGTTGGAGCGATGAGTTAGCAGTTAAGAGTGCTTGTTGCTGTTTCAGAGGATCCAAATTTAGTTAACTCCACTGAATCCAGCAGCTCACAACTGTCTGTAACAGGAGATCACACATGGTATACACACATAGATGGAGAGACTCTTGTGTGCTTCCGGCACATGCGTGCACACACACACGTAAATCTTTTTAAAAAAAATTTTCCATTCTCCTATTACGATAAATAAAAATATGATGTTGGTTAAGTGTGGTGGTATGTGCTTGTAATTCCAGGCAGCTGAGGTAGGAGAACCACAAGTTTGAAGCCAGCATCAGTACATAGTTCCAGGCTAGCCTGGGCTACATAATAAGGCAATGTTTGTTAGTTCCCTTCTCCTCCTCCCTCCTGCCCTCTCCCAGCCAAAAAAATATTATGTTGATCATACTGTTCCTGTGCTTACTTTTGTAAGCAGAGTTAAAAGTAGATCCTGCACAGGAAAATAATGTCTGTATTCTGTGTAAGTTAGTTTTAATTAGGACAGAATGCAACTTAAAGAAGAAAATTAAAGTTTGATTAATAGAACTCATGGGAGTCCTGTTTTTTTGTTTTTTGTTTTGTTTTTTGTTTGTTTTTGTGTTTTGAGACGGGATTTCTCTGTGTGGCTTTGGAGCCTATACTGGCATTCACTCTGTAGAGCAGGCTGGCCTTGAACTCACAGAAATATGCCTGTCTCCCAAATGCTGGTATTAAAGGTGCGTATCAACACTGCCTGGCAGGAGTCTGATAAATATAATTTCTGTGCATAAAAAATTTAAAAGCTTTCTAGGTGGTCCTTTAGTTTAGGGTCCATATAAATTGCCACTATATTAAAACCTATGTAATAATTGTGAGAGAGAGAGAGAGAGATGAGTCACTTTTTAAGGTTACAGGCTGCTCTTTAGAAGACCGGTGTTTAGTTTCCAACACCCATATGGCAGCTCACAGACATCCATGACTCCAGTCCCAGTGAATCCAGTGCTCTTTTCTTGGCTCTACGCATAAATATGTTTAAGGTGTATATACATATATGCAAGTAGAACACTCATCAGTGTACCATAAAAATTAAAAACACTGTATGATAGAAGCTGTGGTTTTTTTTTTGGCCAATCTTTCCATTAGATGGTGCTGACGTTTTGTCTGAAGAGATTTCTTTTACTCTGTTGCTGTAAGTCATTCTGTTAACATTTGTAATAATCACTTTATTTGTAGATTGTTCCTTGTCAGTACCTGTTACAACCTGTGAAACATGAAGACAGACAAATCTACACCCAGCATTTAAAATCTCTGGCTTTTTCGGCCTTTACTCAATGTCGGAGACCTCTTCCAACATCAACCAATGTAAAAACTCTGACTGGGTTTGGTCCGGGCTTAGCTATTGAGACTGCTCTTAAAAGTCCTGATGTAAGTATTTATAAGTATGTTTTCCATGAACAAAGTTATTAAGATGTCTTACATTTTAAGATTTTATGTAAAACTAAATAATAGTGCTTTGTTTTATTCTCATTTTAAGTTCTAAGATTGTATAGTTCTATAGTATTTTTCTTTTTTCTTTTTCTTTTGCAGAGACCAGAGTGTATTCGACTTTATACACCACCTTTTATTCTGGCCCCTGTGAAGGACAAACAAACAGAACTAGGAGAGACATTTGGAGAAGCTGGACAGAAATACAATGTTCTCTTTGTGGGCTACTGTTTGTCACATGATCAAAGATGGATTCTTGCATCTTGCACAGATCTGTATGGAGAGCTTCTAGAAACATGTATTATCAACATCGATGTTCCAAATAGGTACTTATATTTACTTAAACATAATTATTCCAACTTGAAGTGTTAGTATATGTACACATTCACAAACAAGGTTTCATACCTAGTAGTATATACATTATGATATTGAATGGTGAGATTCCATGTATACTTTTATCTATATTTTATATAATTAAAAACAGTTTTGGCCAGGAAGGTTTTGACACATGTCTTTAATCCCAGCATTTGGGAGATAGAATCAGATGAATAGAATCAGGACTACATAGTGAGACTATCTAAAATACAAATGTTCCCTCCCTTGATTAATCTGCCATCCAGATAAAAAGATGAAGGTCCCTAACTTTTATGTTACAAAGTCATGGCCATGATTTTGGATGAAGAATTTGAAACATTAGGGACTGGAGAGATGATGTAGCAGTCAAGAGTGTTTGCTGCTCTCCCCAGAGGGCATCTGCAGCAGGAGACTCACAACTACTGTTAGCTCTGGCTTCCATGGACATCTGTGCTATGTGCACATACCCACCTTATACACATATTTTAAAATATTTCTAATCATTTTTATTTATTTTGCACTGGTATTTTGTATGAAGGTGTTAGAATCCTTGGAACTGGAGTACAGACAGGTTTAATTTGCCATGTAGATGATGGGAATTGAACCTGGGTCCTTTGGAAGAGCAGCCAGTGCTCTTAACCACTCCAGCTCCCTTAATATATTTTAGAAATCCTTCCTACTCATGAAAGTGTGATCCAGCTAAGCTGGATACTTGGAAGTACTTACTAGCTGCTTTTGTAGAGGACTGGGTCCCATTCCTGGCACCTACATGGTGGTTCATAAACCTGCTGTAATTCTAGGTCCAAGGAATCAAGTCTTCTATTTTGGTCTCTAGGGATCAGGCATACATGTGTTGCACATGCATACATGTAAGCAAAACACTCATATGCATAAAATAAATCATTCAAAAAAAAAAAGATTAAGATTTGTAGGGATAGACAAGATGGCTCAGTGGGAAAAGATGCTTGCCTCCAAGCCTGACAGTATTGAATTTGACTCCTGGGACTCACATGGTGGGGAGAGCCAACTCCCAAAAGTTGTCCCCCAATCTTTGGGCCATAGAATATATACCCCCCAAATAAATTATAGTTGTAATATAAAATACAACCCTTTACTGGTTTCTTGCTGGTTCTATATTGGGAAAACTAGGCAACTGAGCTATGACTTGTTTATCTATAATATCTGAAGAGTACTTTTATCTGCCTCATCAGATTGTTAGGATGCAATGAGTATTGCGTGCTCAGTGTCTGGGCATTCTATTTGTAACATAGTAAGTGCTAAATAAATGTTAGCTTCATTTTCAAAGTGCTTGTGTTACATGCTTGCATACCTACTGAAGGACATGTATTAGAAAATATACAATAATGATATTTGGTCTGAGAAATGTAGTTTGTGCTGGATATTCTTTATCTTTTAAGCTATAGAGATTGGTTTAGTACAAATTGTTGGCCAAAATTGGACAGCTCATCATTTTTTTTCAGTTCTTGTCCATGGCATTGTTCATGCAACCTCTGCAGTAGTGAGAGCTGTTGATGGCTTGTAAAACTTCAAGTATTGAAGTTAAAAGAAAAAAATTTTTTGCTGCAATAAATTGTATTTATAGTAAATTGAGATTGTTGGTAGGTAAACTGAAAAAAACTTTTCTTAGATTAACCATATATTAATATATATTTATAATTTATTTACATTTGTTGTGCATTGGTGGGGAGGTATCAGATACCCTGGAACTGGAGTTACAGTTGAGCTGCCATGTAGGTGCTGGGAATTAAACCTGAGTCCCGTGGAATAACAGCCAGTGCTTTTAACTGCTGACCCATCTCTCCAGCCCCTCAAAATACATTTTAAGAATTTATGTGTGTTTGTGGAGGTCAGAGGATAGCCTCAACTACCATTCCTCAGGTGCTCTCCACCCAACCTTCTCCTTTTCTGAGACCGACTAGACAGTCTCTAGCCTGGACTTTGCTAAGTAGGCAAATTACACATTTATTTTCTTATGTTCAGGGGATTGAACTCAGGTTCTGATGCTTGCAAGAAAAGCATATTAGCAATTTGGCTATCTCTTCAGGCCCATAATACGTATTACAGAATATTAGGAATAACAAAACAATCCATAAACTTGAAGCTGCATATAGTAGCTACTCAGGGAGCTAAACCAGGAGGATGGGTTCTTTGACTTTAGGAGTTTAAAACCATCTTGGGCAGCCTAAAGGGATCCTATACCAAAAACTTAGGAACTTGAATGGCAAATAATATGTGTATTAGTACTTGGTTTTAGTAAAGGTTTGAAGCATTAAAATTAAGTAAAGGACCAGGAATTGGGGACATAACCCCATAATGAAAGTATAGGCATATCATTTACAGTATGTTACCTGGTACCAGTATATATACCCTTGTACCAGTCAATAAAACAGAATAAATAAACTGATGAACCAGTTTGCCGCACATTTGAACCCTCTTACTGAATTTCATCATGTGAATTTTAGAAACATTTACAACCATTTCATTCAACAGGGCTCGTCGGAAAAAGGGCTCTGCCAGAAGATTTGGTCTACAGAAACTTTGGGAGTGGTGCTTAGGACTTGTTCAAATGAGTTCCTTACCATGGAGAGTTGTAATTGGTCGCCTGGGTAGGATTGGACATGGAGAATTGAAAGGTAAATTGTGCTTTTCTCTGGTCTTTTTGCTTTGTTTTATGGTGATATATATTTGGTTCAGAGCATATTAAGTAATGCGTTGAATAAAATGCTGAAGTGCTCAGCAGTTAAGAGCTCTTCCCAAGGACCCAGGTTGGATTCTCACAGCATTCAACATGGTGGCTCATAATATTTATAACACAAATTTCAGGGTGTTTGATGCCCTTTTTTAGCCTCTGTGGGCACTGTACACTTACTTATACACACAAAATAAAAAATTATCTTTTTTAAAAATGCTAAGGTTATCAATAAAACTTTGTTTTAAAGAAGGAACCAAATATAAAGTCATTATATAAATGTATGACTTTAGTGGGATACTCACTGAAGGTAAGGGAATATGGGATTTCAAGTACCATTAACAGTAAGAGTTTTAAAATGTCAGGCAGTGGTGGCGCAAGCTTTTAATCCCAGAACTGGGGAGGCAGAAGCAGGTGGATCTACAGTGCCAGTTCCAGGACATTTTAACTTGAAGCTAACCTCTGTATTAGAAAATATACTAACTTAAAAGCTGTTATATATTTCTCTTTCATTTTAACCTTCAGTTAAAACATAACAGAGCACTTACTTTTCGTATTGTCTCCTGCCCCTCTTGATACCCACAGATTGGAGTTGTTTGCTGAGTCGTCGAAATTTGCAGTCTCTTAGCAAAAGGCTCAAAGACATGTGTAGGATGTGTGGCATATCTGCTGCAGACTCTCCGAGCATCCTTAGTGCTTGTTTGGTTGCAATGGAACCCCAAGGTTCTTTTGTTATCATGCCAGGTTAGTAATCTTTAAGTGTATATCAGATTTAATTAGTCCTTGTACAGTTAAGTTTTTAAGTGTTACATAAAATTCTTCACTTACAAAAAATACATCTCTCTTCAGATTCTGTGTCAACTGGTTCTGTTTTTGGAAGAAGCACCACTCTAAATATGCAGACGCCTCAGCTAAATACCCCACAAGATACATCATGCACTCATATACTTGTGTTCCCTACTTCTGCTTCTGTGCAAGTAGCTTCAGCTACTTACACCACTGAAAATTTGGATTTAGCTTTCAATCCTAACAATGGTAAGTTAATTGAGTCTTAAAAATCTGTCTTATTTGTTTTGAAATAAAGATCTTGCTATCTATCCCTCCCTGTCTGGCCTGCTACTTGCTATTTAGCCCAGTTTTGCTCTTGAGCCTCCCAGCAACCTTCTGCTTCAGGCTGAAAGTGCTGGGTTTATAGGCTTTTTTGTTTGTTAGTGCAGAACTCCTACACTTAAGCCATCCTCCTGCTTCAGTAGTTGGAACTACAGGTACATATCACTGATTCCAGGGCCTTTTTTTTTGTTTTTTGTTTTTTGTTTTTTTTTTTAAATTGAGTACTGAATAGCATGCCCTGATATTTACCTTAGTAAGGAAAAAGAGTTTTGAAGAGATAGTTAAGTCTATTGAGGTGGAAAGTTTTATCATAAACTATGTAGATGGGACTTAAAAGCAGTAAAATGTGACTTATAACAAGGAAGCAAAGAGAAAGCTGAATCTCCAATAGGAAAAAAGCTGTCTGATGGAACAAAAGGATGCAAAGGCAAAGAGAAGGCTTCAAGTTAAAGTCACAGGAAAAGACAAGGAAACAGATTATTGAGAAGTTAGATTCCCAGACATACACAGAAACATGTTTATTTTACTTTAATAAGTGCATGGTAATTTGTTAAAGTGACTCCAGGAAATGTCTGTACCATTTTATATTATTATATCAGAATTGGTCATTAATATGAATGCTGTAAATTTTATTTTGAGCGGCTATCATTGATCATAAAATTTTTGTATATTTATATTTTGCTTTAGAGTCACTTGTACATAAATGTTACCACCCATTACATATATTATGTATATTTAATCTGTCTCTTCTCTCCCCATATATCCATACCCACAATGATCCCTCCCTCCCTTCCTCCTTTCCCTCCCTTCCCTCACTTTCTCCCTCCTCTCAATTCCTTCCCCTTCCCTCAAGATTAATCCTAGGACTTTTTGCATGCTAGACAAGCTGTTTCTGCCACTGAGCTATATTTGTAGTCCTTCATATGTCATTTTGCTAATGTAATGTTTTGTATAAACTGCTAGAATGGAGGTGTAGCTTGGTGAACCTTTTAAGTTGTATTTAATAGAAGAGAAAAAATAGTATTTATTTTTACTTTAAGCTACTTTTGAAAATGGTAGATCTTCAAACATACACATAAATTTATTCTCTATCTCCTCTCTCCTCTCGAGATAGGGTTTCTCTGTCTAACTCTGGATGTCCCGGAGGCCACACTGGCCTCAAACTCAGAGATTCACCTGCTTCTGCCTCCTGAGTGCTGGGTTTTAAAAGCTTGTACCACCAAAGCTTACTACATTTTATCACTTTATTCTTTTGTTTTGTAATAGCTTGAGTATTACTTAGTACTCAAGTAATTATTTAAATGAATAGTATTATTTAAATGAATAGTACCATTTAAAACACATTTACATTTCTTGATTGGTTTTGTTACCCATTGTTTCTATAACATTATTATATAATTAGTGGCTTAAAAGAATACAACTTTGGCCAGGTGGTGGTGGTGCATGCTTTTAATCCCAGCACTTTGGAGGCAGAGGCAAGCAGATCTCTGAGTTCAAGACCAGCCTGGTCTACAAGAGCTAGTTCTAGGACAGCCTCCAGAGAGAAACCCTGCCCCAATAAATAAACAAACAAATAAAATAAAAAAATAAAAGACTGAGTTTGTTATAATGCTCAAATTCATTCTTGGTGGGTTAAAGTCAAGCTTTCTTAAAAGGGCTGCTTCCTTCTAGAGTCTTAGATAAATCTATTTTCTTGCCTTTTCTAGTTTTCTTGACTATTTTGTACAAAGTCTGTATTTTTGTCTTCTGCCCTTCCTTTCCATTTTGAATGACAGCAGTAGTCCTTTTACTGCCTCCCAGTCTACTCTGTTCTTCTTATCAGGACACCTTGGAGCTAGGGTTAATTCAGTGGTCTAATGCTTACCTGTTATTTGTGTGACACATGGTTCAATCAGTGACCACCACATTTAAGTAAGATAAAAGGGCCGCTAGGATTACAGGGCCCATTGGACAGTTCTAAATAATCTCTTTGTAGATTCCTTTGGATTGATCAGTACTGCAAAGTCTTTTTTTGTGACTGTTAGCATAATACTTGGCACATTGCTGATGTTATATTAATTTATTTTAATTTAAGATATATTTTGTCTTTTGTTTTATGAAATGGAGTGTCACTATTTAGCACTGCCTAGCTTGGAGCTTACAAAAGTCTTAACATTTTTTCCTCTAATTTTTTGAGACAGGTTTTCTCTGTCTATCTTTGGCTGTCCTGAAACTAGTTCTGTAGACCAGGCTGTCCTCAAATTCACAGAGATCCACCTGCCTCTGCCTGGAAAGTGCTGGGATTAAAGGTGTGCGCCACCATGTCTGGCACCAACAGAAATTTTCTTGCCACAGCCTCTTAAGTGTTGAGATTAAAGGCCTGCTTCAACATATCCCAGCTGTTGTTTTCAGACAGGCTCTCACTCTTTGTTTAGCCCAAGCTGGCCTTAAACAAATAGTATTCCTTATCACTCTGTCTTGTAAGTAGTAGGATTGCAGGCATATGCCATCATGCCTTGCCAGTCCCATTTTGATTAAAATTTATTTACTACTTCATTGTGAATGATCATTGTATACAGAAAATAGAAAATTTCTTTTCTCTTTACAGATGGAGCAGATGGAATGGGTATCTTTGATTTATTGGACACAGGAGATGATCTTGATCCTGATATCATTAGTATCCTTCCTGCATCTCCTACTGCATCTCCTGTACATTCTCCAGGTTCTCATTACCCCCATGGAGGTGATGCTGGCAAGGTAATTCTGTACAAAAAATGCCATCTATCCATCCAGGGATTATATCAACTAGAACACCAGTTTTCCCCTTTGAAATTAGGACAGAGATGAGATCAACTAAGCTCATGCACTTTTATTTAACTATTGGTCCTTTGGGTGGGGGGGTGATCTTCCTTTCTTCTATCACACCAGTATACCCTGCTCATGCCCTCTTGTTTGTTCATTTTTTTGGTGTTTGACTCTCCACTGTGCAGGGAATGCACTAATATGTCACTATGTCTGGTTATTATTTTTTTTTAACATTAAAAGCACCAGTTATCCTATGATGATGACACATTATATAAAATTCTCAAAGAAATAATAAAAAGGGTAGTGCAGTTTTACATTAGTAGGATGGTGCTGAAGCTATTGATCTAATGAACATTTTCATTAAGAATTTCCTTGGGATCTGGGATTTACATGTAAAACAAACTTGTTTCAAATTTAAATAAACATTTAAAATAAAAAAAAAATCAATTTCCTTTTATCTGTTTTCTCAAAATAAATGCTGAGAAATTTGTTGGCCATCCAAAGGTAATGAATAATAGTCCATATTGCTATAATGCCTTGAAAACATTATTGAAATTAACATCATTAGACAGTGTAAGAGGAACAAAGCAAATTGAATTTTTCTTTTTAATTGAGGTTGAGGAATTAATTGAAGAATTTTAGAAAACAAGTACCAGTTATAATGAATGCTTTGTATTTTGTATTCACTTTGACCTTAGATGTACTTTGTTTTGCTGTTTCTTAATGCACTGCTTTTTATGGTATTATTACATTAATTAGCTATTAAACTTAGGATTGAATTTAGACCTCACACATGGTTGACAAGTGTGCTGCTGTGGACCCACATCCTCAGCCCTCAAATTTTGAGATGGTTAGATAAGTTGTTCAGACCAGCCTTGAACTTACTTTGTAGCCCAAGCAGGACTTTTCTTTTGTTCCTCCTGCCTTTAGCCTCTGAGAGGTAGAGATAATTGGCTTGTCACCAGGTTAGGCTTAGTAGTGACTGAGAACAACTGAATATATAATCATTTAACTTTTAGTATTTTATGTGGTTTATTTAAGTAATAATAAGGGATTAGTTGTTGTAAGTCAATTTGTATTTATGCTTGTTATCTGGATATATTGAGTGAACTAATACTCTTGTCTTTTTAAGGGCCAGGGTACTGATCGTCTACTTTCAACAGAATCTCATGATGAAGTAACTAATATTCTTCAACAACCATTGGCCCTTGGATACTTTGTATCAACTGCCAAAGCGGGTCCATTACCTGACTGGTTCTGGTCAGCATGTCCTCAAGCACAATATCAATGTCCCCTCTTTCTTAAGGTATTACTATTTCCATGGCAATTCCTAACTAATCCTAATAGTTTTAGTCCTAAGCACTATCGAAGTGACGTTTTAAAGTTCTATAGCTCATCTGAATACCAAGTTCTTAAATACATTGTTGTATGTAATCCTGTAGATGGTGCCATAAAATGAATTATCTGATATGAAATATGTAATTACAAAAATTATAAATTAAGTTTAAGCATTATTAAGTCAGACTTATGGGACTCTTGCCTTTACATCATTTTCAATTGCAATGTAGAAATTTAGAGCTGAGTAATGTTGTTACAGTGTCTCTAGTTTTATTCTCCAGCTGAACATGATTTAATTCAGGAAACTTACCCATCTAAAGTCATAAATTTGTAGTAGACATCAAGAATAAAACCTGGATATTTTAGCAGTAATTATGTTATTTGGGAATCATACTGTGCTCCTATTACATTTCATTATTTTGAGGATTAAAATAATTAACAATCTTTGTAATAGTTGATTTTAGTTTAATGTACCTACTGTTAAAATGTATAAATTACTTTGTATAAATTAGTATTGAAGTCGGATGGGTGTGAAAGCACATGCCTTTCATCCCAGCACCTAGGAGCCAGAGGCTGGAGATCTCTGTAAGCTTGTTGTTAGCCTGGTGTATGCATAGGGAGTTCCAGACCAGCCAGAGCTACATAGTGAGACCCCTGTCTCAGAAACAAGAAAACAAACAGCTAGTGAGTAGGTTGGGTTTTGTGATTTACTGTCTTAGCACTTGGGAGGCAGAGACAAGAAGATTCCCTAGCAATTGGAGGCCAGTCTGGTTTATGCAGTATGTTCCAGGTGAGCCAGTGATACAAAAAAAAAAAAAAAAAAAAAAAAAATTTGGTAAGGAGTTTTTAAGAAGTGAGATCCTCAGACCTATAAATACTTATTTTTTCAATATTCATCTTATAATCTTGAGTTATAAGATGGTAAAGTAAAATGAGATAGATATGAAAGTTCTCTGCAGTTGTTACCCTTGCTATTATTGCTTAAAGCTAGTAAATGAAGAATGACTCACATAATGTAAAACTACTGTGAGTGAGCTCTTTCCATTTCAGGCCACATTGTATGCTTTCATTTCTTAAGATTATGTTTTAGTAGTTTCTGAACATACAGATTTCTTGGATCTTTTATGCAGTTAAGTCTTGATAGCACATAGTCCATTGTGTGAAAGCCCTTTGAATTTAAACTATGAACTTCTATAAGCACATTCATAAAGATTACAATAGCTGATGATGTATATTGCCCCTCCCCCCCAATACACACCCCTTGAATGCCAGGCAAGTACTTTGAGCTGTCCCTGTCCTTGAATTGACTATTAATAGAAAGTGTATTCTGTGACTTTTATTCCTCTTCCAGATGTTCATTGGTCTATTCTATTTTATTATTACATGAACATCTTTAAGGGATTTTCTGCAGAATAGTAGTAGTCTTTGACGCTTCCACTAAACAAAAGAGTTCCTTTGTACTTTGTGACGTGCTGCACATACTGTTTCCATCCTCCCATGTGTAGTCACAGAGCCTGTGTGCACACTAAAGTTCTAAAAAACAGCAGCAAATAACCTTGCTTATCTAGCAGTTTCCAAATTTAGTATAATACCTATTTGTAGTTCATGACCTTAGTGTTTCAGGGCACACTTTTGTTTAGTAAACACTTTTATGAAAAGTCCAAGGGACTATCCAGATTCTTTTCTACTCAATATTTATTTGCAGAGAGGATAGTGTAAAGTGAGCATTCACCCTCAGATACAGTGTAACAAGATTAGGACTTCTGGTTCTGAATCACAGGTAAGGCATAACTTAACATAATTTTGTTCACCTTTTATGTTTTTCATGTATTCCATTTTAATTATGTACTGTAGTTAATAAAACCACTTGGTGTATTTCTCTGTGCTTGAGAAATGGGTAGGTTCTAGATTGTAAAAAATATTTTTATTGCAATAATTTAGTCAACATTCATTTAGTTTGTAATGATCAGTCAAGTGAGACTTTTTTGTCATTCATTGATCACATAGTTATAGATAGTTCAAGCATACATATTTTGGTTACATTCCTGAGTATATTATATACAAGCTTATACATGTGCAGTTGTGATGAACACAGATGTATGTAAAGAAACATCTTCATAGACTGTAGAAAGCTTTGTGAAGAATTGTCTATGGTTAGTACCACCATTTTGTCATAGTGCTAATATTGTTATACACTTACACACTAGGTGATTCATTTGACTTAATTGAATGTGAAGAATAGTATCATATTTCTTCTGCCTACTACTCACTGCTATGCCTAAATGTGTGTACAATTGTCTAAAGGCCTTTGTTAAGAAATGCATGGGTGAGCAGGCATGTGTACATTGTTTTGACTGTTAAGTGTTCATCTAGAGTCAGCCTTATTAATTAAAGTCACAGCTTTCTAAGTAATATACTGTGTAGGATTGCCCCCTTCATGACTTTTTAGTGCTTAGGATCCAAGTATAGCTGCATAGTTTAAAGTCTGTGTAATCCAGTGGCAGGGTACACTCAGACCTAACAGTTCAGGGTAAATTAGAAGATAACTGGGAAGCTATTTATTCATTCATTCATTTATTTGTTTGTTTGGATTGCTATATGGTACAAAAACACAGTCAGTAAAAATTGTAAAGAGATATAATAAAGTTTTACACCTTAAAGTTTCCATCAAAACCATGAATTTTTAGAGTAGCCCCCACTGCTAACACTGTCATAAGATCAGTTCTATCAAGGACAATACTCTGGGAGAGCACATTGAAACTAAATAACTGATTTCCCTCATGGCTGACTGATTACCTTACCTTTTTAGGCCTCTTTGCACCTCCACGTGCCTTCAGTGCAATCTGACGAACTGCTTCACAGTAAACACTCCCACCCTCTTGACTCAAATCAGACTTCAGATGTCCTCAGGTACAGCGCTTGTAACATTAAGTCTTCTCTGTTTCTATTTCAGTAAAATAGAATGTTTATTATTAACTATCTTTTATCGGGTTAGAGTTTATAGTTTTTTAAGTATTAAATCCCTGGATAATTGTTCTTTGGGACTTAAGGAATTTTTTCCACTCACAATGTAGATGAAAACACGAGGGCCTTGTGCATTCTAGGCAAATTGCTCTATCTCTGAGCGGAACATCATTGAGTTATTATTTCTTAAAGCATTTATTTATTTATTTATGTCTATTTTTGGGTGTTTTGCCTACATGCATATCTGTGCTCCTGTATATGCAGTGCCAATGGAGGCCAGAAGGGGTCATTAGATCCCCTGGAACTAGAATTAGAACAGACATGTTAGCCATGTGGGTGCTAGGAATTGAATTCTGGTCCTCTGGAAGAGCAGTCATTGCCCTTAAGCACTGAACCCTGTTAAATTGCTCTGAAGTTGGAGCTATTAAGGCCCAACCCTGCTAAATTACTGAGAATGAGAGCTTTTTAAAAAATTTCTTACATGCATTGGTGTTTTGCCATGGGTGTCAAGGACCCTGGAACTGGAGTTACAGACAGTTGTGAACTGCCATGTAAGTGCTGGGAATTGAACCTATATCCTCTGGAAGAACAGACCACTAAGCCATTTCTTCAACTTCCAGAATGAGTGATTTTCTAACATGAATTTTTGCTTTGTTTTTTTGAGACAGGGTTTTTCCGGGAACTAGCTCTGTAAACCAGGCTGGCCTCAAACTCACAGAGATCTGCCTGCCTCTGCCTCAGGAGTGCTAGGTCTAAAGGTGTTTACCACCATCACCCTGCCGTTTTGTTTTGTTTTGTTTTGTTTTGTTTTGTTTTGTTTTGTTTTGTTTTGTTTGAGACTAGGTCTCACTGTGTTGCTTTGGGCTGCCTGGAGCCAGGCTATCCTTGAACTCACAGAACTCTGCCTGCTTCTACCACTGCACTCAGTTTATTGGTTTTTGTTTTTGTCTTTTTGTTTAATTTTTTGAGACATTTATGATGGGCCTAGAACTCAATAGAATGGTCTGGCTTTGGACAAAAATTCACCAGCCTTGTCTCTTGAGGGAGGGGGGCAGGATTAAAGGCATGTGTTCCTAAATCTGGCTGTACTGCTCTTTTAAGAGATAACTTTATCTGTATTTGGTGCTTCATATCTGTAGTCTCTGGATTTGGGAGGATAAGCCAGGTAATCCACTACAAGTTTGAGACTAGCCCAGCTTAAACAAAACAATAAAGAGCTAAGAAATTGAACAAAACAACAGATAAAGTGACTTTAGCCAGGCATGATGCCACTCAAGAAGCCAAAGCAAAAGGCTTGCCAGGAGATTGTGGCTAGCTTGGGTTGTGGTGTGAAATTCTTAGCAGAGAAAGAAGAGTTTCTATGGTTGTGGCGTTGATGTAGTCACAGTATGTAGGTGGCAGATGCAGGAGGACCATGAGTTTAAAGCTAGCCTAGACCTCGTGGTGAGTTTGAGGCCAGAGTCACATGTACAACAGTATCTTGGTCATGCACACACCCTGGCACTTTGAATCTCAAAAGTGCTGCCAGAACCTTTGTTGAAATAGATGGATTTACACAGCTTATTTGCTTTTCAGGTTTGTTTTGGAACAGTACAATGCACTCTCGTGGCTAACCTGTGATCCTGCAATCCAGGACAGACGCTCGTGTCTCCCAATTCATTTTGTGGTGCTGAATCAGTTATATAACTTTATCATGAATATGCTGTAATCTTCGTTTGATGGAATTGCGCAAGGAAAGAACAGGAAGAAAAGATATTTTGCTGCAGGATTAAGTTACAGTTCTCAGTGCAAGTCATTTGTGATGGGGTCTACTTCTTATTACTTCAACAAATATTGTTTTGACTTGGGGGGTGGGGCTATAACCCTATTTTTCATTGACTATACTGAGCTCTTTAGGATGATGACTGATTATTCAAAAACGTATTATAACATTTTCGTAGCAAAAATTAATCTTTTTTTTTTTTCCAGTCACAGTATTTGTGAAAAGTAATGAGCCATAGTACCCATTCATGTTAAAGAATATTAAAGCATGGAGAGGAAACATGAGGAACAATGAATTTTAACATATGGCTTTAGAACATCAAGATGTTCTTGTATTGGATATAGTATCTAGTATTCAAAAATGCCTGCATCTCTTATTTATTGTAAGTTTTTAAATGTATAAATTGTCTTATATTTCTTAACCTCTTTTATAAAAATTTTCCTAGAAGGTTTATACTGCCTTCTTGCTTTAAAGCAATTGGTCTAAAATATATGTAATCGTCTTAATTAAAAAGTTGCTGTAGGGTTGCTTTTAGAGTATTATTTTTTTGTAAGGGGGTGGGTTGGACAGTAAATTTGTATTGTCTCAATGTACAGTTTAACAGGGATAGAGGGGAAATAATGTCCATACCATTGTGTGTGGAAGATTTACAGCTAAGCTGTAGTTGCAGAGTACATGTACAGTAATGAAGTTCACTGTGTTTATAAATTGAAAAGGTACCTGGTCTTACAGCATTTTATATATCACACCTTTGCAGAATAACATGATGGCAATATACATATGTGATATTGTTAGGTGGATTAACTTAGAATAAAATGAGAATTCTTCAGTTATATTTTGTACTATGGTTTAGGGCTATGACTAATATTTCAGGCCATTTCCAGTGAAAGAAACTTAGTTTTACAAAAAAAAAAAAAAAAAAAAGAAAAAGAAAAAAAAAGGAAGAAATTTGCTACTGAATGCTTAAACTAATTTTGGTGTTTAATGTTACATAATTTTTTTTTTTTCAGTTTTCACAGTGGCACATTTAGGCATGGGGATATTACTAATTATGAAATTTATCTGCAGGATCTGTTATAAGGTTGAAATTTAGCCCAGCTCTAGGCATTTTACAAATTATTTTAAGAGCAGTCACTCTTGATTGTTTTACTTTTTTTCTTTTTTTCTTTTTTTTTTTTTTTTAAATTAAAGATTGGGAATGTGTGTGAGAGTATGCATAAGAATGAGTGTGAAAGTGTGAGTGTGTGTGCAATCAAACTGTGGTGTAAATAGATCCTCAGTGAATTCTGGTATTCAGACTCTGTTCCACTAGTGAAAGAACCATTTTCTAAACTGTTTCCCTTTGACTTTTTTATTTATTGAATTTTCTTGGTTTGGAGATGGCAGTCCCAACCACCAGAGTCTGTACTTTTCTATGACACAGCTCAAATTAAGGTAGGGCATATGCCAAGGAGGTTCTCACCTCCCTAAAGAAGGGACTTGAATTTTAGGGACTTTAATTCACCCCTTCCTCAATACAACTTTCCCCCTTCTTGTTTGCACATGCCAAGATAACTGCTTTTATGCAGGCTTTACCCTTGAAATAATCCTTCTACAGTGCTGCTCACAAGAGCCCTATTAGTCTCCTGCCAGCATTGCTGACTTGAATTCACAGTCGCCAAGTCTACCTATCTTTCTTGGAAGCAGTCTTTCAAAATTCTTACTTATATATTCATTAACTGTTGACAAGGACAAAATCAGTTGTATTTACAAAACTCAATAATTCAGTATGTTTTTTTTTTTTAACTGAAACCTGTTTTGTAAATAGTATATATTTAATGTTACTTTGCATAAAAACCATTTTCTTACAGTGTATCTTCTTTAAATTGGGTATATGGAAACATTACCAACTCTTGTTTTTCTATAAAGCAACACAAGTTAGTAACAAGTTTTCAAATTACTCCTTCAACATTAGTAATGATCCAAATGGTTGAGCATATTTTGATAATAAATTTAAAGATCACATCTGTTTTTAAATTATGCTAGCATCACCACAGAATATGTTGACATACTTTGTTCTGTATTTTTCTTGGTGGGGGGAACTTAAGATTTGAGGTAAAAGATGTTTATTTGGAATTTCTATTAAAATATATCATTGTTATTTTCTTAGCTCAGTAATGATTCAAGAAAATAAAATACTATAATTCCAATTTAAAATTACTAACCTATAATAACCACACCTCAGTTTGAAGATAGATTTAACAAGAGTATTCCCTACCAGTTTCTTTCATGTAGCCATAAGCAGAGACCTTGCATACAATTCTTCTACCTGGCAATCAGGAACTAGTCCCAAATATATAGGATTTATTGATAAGTTTTTCCCCCCTCCCCTTCACATATCATTTCTTGCCCAAATAGGAAGTTACTAAATAGCCATTAGAAGAAGAAATGAAGCCTTTTGTGCAGGATGATAGATCTGATTTATTAATGTACTGTCACAGACAAGTATGGGTACTTGTTTCATTTGAGTAGGTAAGCAAAGTTGTACACTTTCTCCCAGTGAGTTCCCAAACCTTGACTTCCTCATTTCAGTGCTAATGCCTGTTTTGTGTGCAGTTATCCATTATGAAGCAGGTGAAAGTTCAGTATTTTAGCATTTTTAAAAATTAGTTATATAATGTCTGCTTCCAGCCAGTCTGAAACATCTAGCCATACCTTTCTTATGCAAGCCATTCAGTTATCAGGACTGTGAATTAACACTGTATGAATACATTTCTGTACACCTTATTGTTTGGCCTGAAGGCCACCAAGTGTACTTATGTAATCCTTAAATTTTAAAATAGCTTGTAATTTTTAAATATTTCTAAACTTTTCTTAAACCACTAAAATTAAGCTCTTACTACTTAGACTATCCTCAGCTGTATTCGTCCTCAATTGTCAGTATGGCACAGATTACTGTATTCAAATATTCTCTTTCGTCTTCATATCTACCTTCTGAGGTAATTTTTTAACTTAATGTGTTACTACAAAGATTTGCAGATCTTTAATCAAGCACTATGTTATTACTGTAATATCAAAATACTATGTATCATTATTTCAAATGTCCAGATTGAATAGGTTGAAAGAAAAGTCTTTAAATGCTATTGCATCATAGAATCTGCTCCTACCCACTGTGGCATTGCATATTAGTCTATTGAGACATTCAGTGTTGCTTGACTGACGTTTTGGTCTGGGTTTCCTCTTAATATTTTAGTTTAATTAAAATTAAGAAAAATATGTGTTTAACAAACATTTTTATGTTGTCCTATTCTCCCCAAATCAATGACAAACATCTTACCTTTTGGTATCTCTTAGTGTATTAATGGGCCCAGAACTGTGGTTTAAATTTTTATATATGTATTCAGTCATTCTTTCTCTTTTTCTCTCTTTTGTGGAGTATAAATTTAAAAACTGGATTTGGGACCTAAAATACTCCTCAGGTTGAGATATTCTTGAAGTTTTAATAGCTTTAGTTTTTAAAGTAAACTGGATTTGTGGACCTTAAAGTTACTGAGTTTAAACTACAAACTGTAACATCATTACTGGACATGTCAGCATCAACCCTCTCAGAATAGCTTGGTCACTTTATGAAGGGGCGTTTTTAAGTTGTTGTTTAGCAGTGACATTTATTACGGTCCAATTGCTTTTCTTTTTAACGTGACAAATTTTAAAGAAGAATAAGGAACAAACACTATTGCTGCCGAATGCCATAACACTGAGTTGTACAAATTGTGATTGAGGAAATGAAAAAGTTTATACTTTTTAAAAAAAAAACAAAAAAACAAAAAAACAAAACAAAAAAAAAAACAAAACTTCAAATGGAATAAATTATTCATGAAGCCTTCATTGTGGTGTCTCTTTCTGTTGAAAATATTTCCTTCTTAAAAATTTTTCCATAATTAGGAGAAGTATTATTTTTGTGTTAACAAGAGAGGTAGCTCTCCTAGATATTGATAAGTAGGCTGTTTTGGGGGATGGGTTTGAGGGCACCGTCTTGCTCTATAGATCAGGTTGGTCTTGAACTCACAGAGATTTCCTTGCTTGTGCTTTCTAAGTGCTGGAATTAAGTACTTTTTCGAAGAGAATGTTAATTTTCCAAATGTCCAGTATTTATGGTAAATGTGAATGCCTATGCACAGCAGCTCCTTTTTTTTTTTTTTTTTTTTTTTGCTGATTAATTGGCAGTTAATTATTTAGCCAAATCAGTTATGTTGAAAGAGTAATACTTAGAGCTATCATCTGCGTGTGTGTGTATGAGTGTGAGTGTGTGTGAGAGATCTTATAAATGTGTGTGTGAGAAAGAATGATCACATAAACATGTTTGAAACATAAAGGAAAAGCATTAAACATTAAAATATGAACACTTTGTCATAAATACTATTCCTGAGTCCTATAAGCACTGTTATAAAATGTTTTGTTCAGATTTAAGCCAAGATACACCTCGGAATTATGGTGTATCACATTGTGGTCACATCAAACGTTCCTGCCAACAATTTCAAAAACTTCTATAAACGAAGGTGAATGGTATTGAAACTTTGTACCTCAAATTATTCCATCTCATAAGTTTTCCTCTGAATCACTCAAAACTTATAGTTTGGGGACTATAAGTTATCCTTCTTTGGTAGAGGGCTTGCCTAATATATGCAAGAACCTGTGTTTAATACTCCAGCAACAAAAACAATGTCTCAGAATAACAATTGAGCAATTTGCCTAAGGAAATGTTCATTTTCTTTCATTTCCTATATGCGTGAGGTATTGATACTTACTAGTTAGTGATCCTAGCTAGTTGTTGAGAGATATCTCTGTTGCTCACCCCTAGCGAACAGTTTCTATATTGGACCTGTGTGATTCATGAGTCTGGTATAAGCCAAGACTGAGGATTTTCTTTTGAAAATTTTCCTGTCAGTTATTCACGTGAGTTCTTATGAAGGAATGAATACAGAAAGTTAAAAGTGAACATTTTCAAGAAGCAGATAACTTACTCCTAGAAGTTGTCTAGACGCTTGGTATAAATAGCACACTGTTTATATTCACAAATGTATTTATTAGATTGGTGAGGCAAACTAAATAATTTTTCTGTTTGGTGTTTGGAGTATTAATAATTCATTTACTGCTAGAGTAATGTAAGATTCTGTCTGATTTTTTCCATTCAGTATTTTATTTCTCTTTGTTTCAGATTTTTAGAATGGGTTTCATGTAGCCCAAGCTGGCTTTGAACTTGCTGTGTATCCAGGGGTCATCCTCAACTCCTGACCCTCCTGCCTCCCTTCCATTAGGACTACTAACATAGGTTAACCAGGCTTGGTAGGCAATGGTGGCTCATGCCTTTAATCCCAGCACTTGGGAGGCAGAGACAGGTGCATTTTGTTCTTTTTAGGCCAGCCTGGTCCACAGAGTTCTAGAACAGTCAGGATTACTCAGAGAAACTGTGTCTTGAAGAAAAAAGAAAAAAAAAAAATTACAAATGGTTTGGTTTGGTTTTTCTTTGCATAGCCTTAGCTGTAGTATCACTCATTCTATAGACCAGACTGTCCTCGAACTCAGAGATCTGCTTGTCTCTGCTTCCCAAGTGCTGGGACTAAGGGCGTGTGCCACCACCACCTGGCCTTTTTGTTTGGTTTTAGCAATGTAAGAAGAAAATTTTTTAGCTCATGATGAAAGTTCTTTTTTTACTCTAGTGTTTGTGTTCCTGTGTATAATGTGGGATGGTACCAATCTTGTACCAAAGATGAAAGAACTCTTACCTATAGGTATAAACAGAAGTTCAATAAGAGAAAAAAGGAAATGGATTTGTTGTTGTGGATATATGTGTGTGTACAGGCTAATACATGTGTATAGCGTCCATAGCACTACCTTGCTTGTTTCTAAGGTGCTGTTTTGTTTGAGGCACATTCTCTCTCTGGGACCTGGCGCTCAGCAAGCCTGTGCTTCTTGTGCCTGTCTCCGCCTCCTCAGTGCTGGCAAATTGTTTACTGTTACACCTCGCTTTTTAATATGAGCTCCAGGGTCCAACTCAGGTCTTCATGCTTGTGTGGCAAGCACTTTCCTGACTGAGCCATCTCTTCAGCCCAGAAGATTTTTTTTTCTTTCTTTCTCTCTTTTTAGTGTTTTTGTATTTTGTTTCCAAGAATGACCTTTTATATAGGTAAAAATCAAAGACTTCCTATTTTGCTCCTATGTACTTTACAGAAAGGGGGGAAAAGGGTAATTTAAACAGTTCTCAAAGCATATAGTGTTTATATAGACTTGTGTTCAGAATGCCTAAGTATAGTGTAGACCTTGGCTCTTCAATGGTCAAGAAAATTCATGTCTTTATAACGTGAATTATCTGCAAAAATCCATTTGTTTCTAGTAGTGTTTTTTTTTTTATTTTTTCCATTGAATGAGACTACTATCTGTTTGGTTGTATAGACCATAAAAAACAAAACAAAAAACTCAACCCTCTTCCTTGTAGTCAGTTACTACTTGGTTACAAGCACATGGTGATGCAGGTCTGTTCTTGGTGATCAAAAACACTTTATCGCCATCTTGCTGTGAGGAAGAAAACCAATACTAAGCCCTGTTTGCTTCTGTAACCTCACAAAAAGAGATCCTCAGTATTCCCACCTAGCCTTTTTAGCATCTGAGTTCATTTCCACATTACAGCTCAGATCAAGTTGCCTTGAAATACACTCATATTCTACCCTGTGTGAGTCCTCTACACTGCTTCCGAGTTTGTATTTGCATGACTATCTCCACCGAAAAATTTCACGATGGAAGAAATTGGGTTTATTTTATTAACCATTCTGTGGTTGAAATCCAGCACACTTAACATTGCAGTAAGGCATTTAACTATTCTTGAATACTTCGAACCTTGTACGATAAACCCAAGACTTAGTGAAAATGTGAGTTTTGTCCATAAATGAAGTTATTATAGTTACTAGGAATTCTTATTTTGAAATTTCAAAGCTTGTAAGAAGTAGATGTTAAAGGTGTCAACAAGAACTTTAAGGTAGTTCTTAGTCATAATGAATAGGGGAAAATGTACCAATCCAGCTTTTTCTCCTTTGTTCCTTCACTCAGTCCAGCAAAAAGATCAGCATGAAGGATTATAGGTTCTAATACGTAAAACAACACCCAGCAGAAATCAAACCTGAGACAGCCCATGATTTACTTGAATCCCTTCATGGGTAGCAGACACAGGGAAATCTGGGGAAAACTGCAAAGTAATAGATAGGAAGCTGGTGTTTTCCTTGTTTTTAAGATTTTCATGCAAAACAATACATACCACATAAATTTAAATCAACACAGTAGGAGCCAGAAACTAGTAGCACAGAACTCTTTGGGAGTGTCAATAGATGGACAGCGTACAGGAATGGACGTGTACAAAGAAGGCTGGGGATTTTTATTGTTTTTTGGGACATTCTAGCTCCAGAGCCCCAGGTGGCTTTGACCTCTATCCTCCAGTTCCTGCTTCCTGAGTGCTGAGATTACTACACCTTATTTCTGGAACTTTGTTATTTTCCAATAGTACTGAGCCTTCTCTAATTAGTTTGGCCTTTTAATTTCTTAAAGTTCACTTATGCGTAACAGCACCTGCTACAACTGAAAATGTAGGTATGGAAGTTCTCCCTCCCTCCTCCCCTCCCCCCTTCCCTCCCTTCCCCTCCCCTCTTCTCCCCTCCTCTCCTCTCTCATTCCTCCAGGGGTAGGGAGAGAAAGCAAATGAGAGCCAGTCAAACGAATGCTTACTTTTTCTGGAAACTTTCTTAAAAATTTAGGAAGTAAAGTTTCACCTCATCCAAGCCATCAATAACTACTACAGCTTTAAGTACCATTAAGGAAAAATATAAAGTCAAGTAAACCATCACTAGTGATTATAAAGCAGCCCAATTCAGGAATGTTAATATTTGAAAAAATGTCATCACAGAATTGATGAAATGCCTTTGTGGTTAGATGTGACAATGGGCTTTGTATGACAATCATTAGAAGATTGTTTCTTTGAACTTGTGAGGTTGTCCTGGGACAGTCGAAAGTATAATTTATAAACAAATAGATTTAGTGCTACTTTGAAGGGTTATTTACTATTTGTAAAGATAGTATGTCTAGTTAAACATCTGGACTAAAAGGTGTAAGGAGTTAAATTGAGAGACAGGATTAAAACTCCACAAAGTCCATGGCTAAATTCTTTTTTCAGTCAGATGGCCAAATTCTTTGATTATCCAGTTTGGTTGGCAAGCAGATTTGAAGGGTTTTTACCAAATTGAGAATGCAGTCTTCCCAGGTCCTCCACATTTCTGGTTTAAGAATGCCAGCTGTGCATAACGAGGCAGAGGCAGGCAGATCTCTGTGAGTTCAAGGCCAGCCTGGTCTACAAAGCTACACAGAGAAACCCTGTCCTGGGGGTGGGAGTGGGGGAGAGTTCCTGTGCTCATAGTTATTGGAATGATAATGAAGTAAGGGGGACACTGAGATAGCTGCTTTGGCACTCACCTCTGAGTTATTCAGGCTGGGTTAATTTTCTGTCCTGTAGCTTGAGGTGGAGACACTATGTCTGCATGCCACCTATATGTTAGTGACCATGAGCTCATGGACAATTAGAGTTGGACCACCTCGTTCCTGGCTGTCATCCTCTCATCAGTCCCTCAAACCAGTGCTTGGTTCCTCTTTCCCCTTTTCAGTGAAAAGATTGAACAAGGTCGGTTAAATTGCTTAATCTCTCAGTCTTTGTTTCCTTTTTTATTTTTTTTCCCTTTAGATTGTCACTATGTAGCTCAGGCTGGCCTCCAACTTCTAATTTTTTGCTTCAGCTTCTCATGAGATGAGATTCCAAATAGTCTTCTATCTATATTCTCTCCCTCTTTTCTTCAGTGCCTCTTATGTGGCTGGTCCCAAACTTACAGAGACACACTTGTCTCTTCTTCCTGAATGTTGGGTACATGCCGCCATGCTGGGCCAATAATTGTATATTTTTTAACCCAGTAACATTTGTGAAATTGCTTTCAATTACATAGTGACTAGGCTTTTTTTTTTTTTTTTTTTTTTTTTTTAAAGGATGTACAATTGGGCCTGATGGTGCACATCGGTAATCCCAAGAACTGGTAATCTGAGGAAGGATTCTGAGTGTGAAGGCTTCATATACAGATAGAGCCTGTCTCACTGCCATCCTCATAATAGGATATATAGCAAATACTATGTGTATTTGATAAGACATTTGTTACCATCTCAATGTGAGCATGTTGTGTCTATGGCATAAAAATGTATATGACATATAAACCTGTATGTTACAGATAATTGCATATGTTTTGGTTCACAGTACTCTGAATCATTTGGAAATTTTTTAGAAACAGTGCATATCACCTTAGTACTTTTATTCCTTTGTTGATTGTCTACCCAGAGAGTTCAGTTTATTTTTCAGAGTTTATCCCTTTATCAGAGCCTTTGAAATAGTTTAAAAAATTTTAAAGATTATCAATTGAGAGATGCTCTATACTTTTTGGTTTTTAAGATTCTTTTATGAGTATAGATAGGTGTTTTGCCTGCATATTCTGTCTGTGCAGTACATGTTGTCAGTGCCCAGGAGGCCAGAAGAGGACATTCGAACTTCTAGAAATGGAGTTACAGCTTCCTTGTGGGCTCTGGAACCAAACCCAGGTCCTCTGGAAGACCAGCCAGTGCTCTTAATCCCTTTATCCATCTCCCCAGCTCAAAAAAAAAAAAAAAAAAAAAAATGTTATTCCTCTGTGTGTGTGTGTGTGTGTGAGAGAGAGAGAGGGGGGGGGGGAGGCAGGGGGGTGTGGAGGTGTGGGGAGGAAGATAGGAGAGAGAGAATGCCCTGTAGAGGCCATAAAGAGAGTATCAGATCCCTTGGACCTAGAGTTACAGGTGGCTTTGAAACAACAGATGTAGGTGCTGGCAACTGAACTCAGGTCCTCTGAAGAGCAACGATTTTTATAAAATACTTTAGGAGCACGAAAGATGGCTGGTTGCTGAGCCTGAATTCAAGCCCCAGGACACATGGTAGAAGGAGGAAACCAATTTCCATACATTGTTTTCTGCCCTTTACTTGCACACAAATACAACAACTGACACTACATGTCTCTGTGTTTTTGGGTATGTATATACTTTTATGAAAGAATTTTGTTTCTTATCCCCAGCACATTACTTGAAAGAGAAGGTAATAGATACCTTGGTTTAACCAGGAACAAGCAACATGAGCCGGTCAAGGTGGCATAATCCTGTAATCTCAAAATGCAGGAGTTCCTGACCAGCCTGAACTCCATAGTGAGGTTATATCTCCCAGAAACATTTAATATGAGATAATACAGACGCGGTTTTCAAGATGGTGAGACTTCTGTTTAGAAACTGATTATAGTTTTTGACTTTCTTTCGGGAAGTGCCAAGTACAGTTTTTGAGAAGGTTCCAGTGAATTCCTAAAATACACACTCCTGAAAATGACTTTTGTAGCCTAAAGAACCGCGAAAGACATAGACGCTCTAATTCCAGCATTTGGGGGATTGTGCCAAGTTCCAGGTCAGCCTTGCCTACAAAATGTTCAGGCCAATCGGGACTACTCCATAGATCACGTCTGAAAAGCAAATCCCTAAATAAGCCCAGAGTGAGCAAGATATTACACTTTGGCCATTAGTGTGTAGGCTTGCATCACATTACTTTTAAAATTCTCCTGTGCACAGGTCCTGGGATTCTAGAACTTCGGTGCGGAGATGACACCGGTAGGGTTTAAAGGAGGCTATAGCCGAGTTCCATTAGGCAAGTTTCGGTGGAGTAACGGAAGGGACTATCTTTACTACTTCGTTTTACATACATTATTGTCATTTAAATGTCGCGATAATCCCAGTGGGGAATTCAGCTCTGTGGTTGAACAACTGACTCATCTGACAGGTCCCAAGCGGAAAGCTCTGGGAGAGGAACTGATAAAAGCTCACACTCCACCTTTTCGGAAGCTCAGAGGACCGTGGAGGAGGAAGGGGCGGTCCCGCGCACGCGCCGCGAGGCCCCGACGCCTCAAGCTGGTTTTTCTCTCCGCGGACGTCTTCTCAGTGCTGTACGGTGGCCGGCGTGGGCCAGACGCTGGCGATGAATGGAGGTGCGGGGTGCAGGTTGAAATAAGTCTTCTCTGCTTTCCCCTCTCTCCCAGCTGTTTCTGCCCCCCAGCTCTTGCAGTGTTCCCATTCTAACCCCGTTCTTTCGACGACCCGGTTGGTCCCAGCGTCCGAATTCTTGGTGCCCGAGTCGACCCGGGGCACAGCCGGGGTTTGGGGATCCGGATAATCGCCTAGGCCCAACTTCGGACCGCGCTCTCTATTTCTGCCTCATCCGGCGCTCGGACGCGGAATCCGAGTGGGTCTCTTGAGGCTGGAGGGTAGAGCTTAAGGTATGAAGCGTCGGCTTCTCAGGCCCAAGTGCCGCTTTGTGTGAAGTCCGTCTGAATCTTCTCAGCCCGGGACACTCGGTTCTCTTTGCTAACGGGCAGAGACTTCTGAGCACACAGGTCTTGTCACCTCTCCCTCGAGCTCACTCTACTGTTGTTAAAGATCAGAGCTTACAATTGAAAACAGAGCAACATTTGTGTTCACGACTCTTTACCCCCAGCTCTGTTAGTGAGTGAGTCTTAAGATGGGGTGTCGTTTTCTATCTGTTCAGGCTCATCTCTTTTTTTGCTACCTTTTAAAAATTATTCAAGACCCACAAGTGTCCAAATGAGACTCTCTCCATCCCTCAGCTGATTGTGCCTATAAGTCTGCTCTATACATTCCCTGTAACATAGGTGATACAGGACAGCGTTGTGACTTTCAAAACCTTGAATCTGTCATTACTTTTGGCCCGTGAGATGATTTACCAGTGAGTGTTATCATCTACCTGGAAAGTTCTACTGGTAAATATATCTGGCTGCAGCCATTCATTTTCTCTCCTTATTTCATGGAGCTCATCGAACCAGCATATTGAGGAAAGTGTTGGATTTGAACTGGTGATTGGTATAGAAAAGTTCAGACTGGAATTTTTCCACCAAGTAGTACAAGTAGTAATATTACCATGACTTCATTCTCTGGAGCTCATGCTGTAGTTATAAAGAGTACTAGGGCAAAGGATCCCTAAGTTTGGAAGAGACATTAATCAGCAGTTTTTCTTCTCATATTCCAGATATCAGTAGAAACATAGGAAGACAGAGAAACTCAGTCTTAATTGTGCCAGCAACATTGTCAGCACAGGCAGGGACCTACTAAATATCCAGCACACCTTTTAATTTTTTTTTAGCCCTAACTGTCCTGGAACTCACTCTATAGACCAGGCTGCTCCGAAACACCCAGAGATCCACCTCCCTCTGCTTCTCAAGTGCTGGGATTAAAGGCGTGCGCCACCATTCCCTGGCCACCTTTTCAGATTTTTAAAAAAGAAGGGTTTTCAAACATGTGGGAATTAGATGCCTGTTTTCATTTTGTTGTTTTTAACTCATTAGGATCAAGAGTGATGATGACTGAGTGTACAAGCCTTCAGTTTGTCAGCCCTTTTGCTTTTGAAGCCATGCAGAAGGTGGATGTTGTTCGATTGGCATCTTTAAGTGATCCAGAACTAAGACTTCTCTTGCCCTGCTTGGTGAGGATGGCGCTTTGTGCTCCTGCTGACCAGAGTCAAAGCTGGGCTCAGGATAAGAAACTTATTCTTCGCCTTCTGTCTGGAGTGGAAGCAGTCAATTCCATCGTTGCCCTGTTGTCTGTGGACTTTCATGCTTTAGAACAAGATGCCAGCAAAGAACAGCAGCTTAGGTAACGTTGTGCTCTGTGTCACTTGGGATGTGCTTGATATTCCAAAGAGGGAATCACGTATTATTCAGAGCTCTCAGAGCTCCAGAAAAGAGAGAGTGAAAGCTTTAATTTGAAGCACATTTTACTAAGGTCTTTTCTGTTTATAGTGAAAATTCTAAGAGCTGCCTGTGTTATAAAATGTTACATAGGGAGGATTAGCTACATATTACAGCAGTTACTCTTAGTGGGGAGTGAGTAGGATAACATCTAGGGTTGGAGGTTTTACTGGAATCACTGAGCTTTAAAATTACAATTGATTAATCTAAGACTGGGCTGGTGTTAATTCCTTTCTGACCCATCCTCTGTCTGTTGGTAAGCCATTGTTACAGAAGTCAGTGGCCATTGTTAGTTTACAGTTTGTGAACACTTGAAATACATAGACAAACAAGAGGAAATTCAGAGGAAATGGAAACATTTTCAGTGAGTACATTATTGCAGTAACAGATACTGATTGCCATGCCAGTGTTGTAACTTGTTTTCCATGTTTGAACTTTACTAGGCATAAGCTTGGAGGAGGCAGTGGAGAGAGCATCCTGGTATCTCAGCTTCAGCATGGACTGACACTAGAATTTGAACATAGTGATTCACCTCGTCGATTGCGGCTTGTGCTTAGCGAACTGTTGGCAATTATGAACAAGGTGCTTAAAAAAATTCTCAGGCTCAGAATTTTATGTGTTCCCCTAGTATTTCTGTTTGATTTGTTTTTTTCTTTCAAACACTGAAATGATTTTTTTTTTCCAAGACAGGGTTTCTCTGTATAGCCCTGGCTGTCCTGGAACTCACTCTGAGGACCATTCTGGCCTTAAATCCACAGGGGTCTGCCTGGTCTGCCTCTTGAGTGCTGGATAGGCATGTGTCACCACTGCCTAGTGACTGAAATGATACAAAAGCATGCTTTAAAGGCAGTTGTCTTTATCTGATTACTGTTTTCTTGGATTCATGCCTATCATGCTGTATTTATTTGTTTATTTATTCATAGCTTTTTGAGGAAGGGTCTTCCTATATGTCCCTGGCTATTCTGGGACTCACTTATGTAGACCAGACTGGCTGGAAACTCTGCAAGATCCACCTGCCTCGGCTTGTTGAGTGATAGGATTAAGGGTGTGTACCACTACACCCAGGTATTCTGTATTCATCATTAGTATTTTCCTTATGTATGGAATCTATATAATGGATTTAATTTTCCTAAATAATTTTTAAGCTTTATGTGTATGAATGTTTTGCTTGATTATGTCTGTGCAGTATATGAGTGCCAGTTGCCTGCAGCATTCAGAAGAGAGCATAGCAATTATTGAAACAGGAGTTATTGATTGTGAGCCACAGTGTAGGTTCTGGGGACCAAACCTGGATTCTTTGCAAGAGTAATGGGTACCATTTCATCTCTCCAGCCCCCTTAACATCTGTTGTTGTTGTTTTTTTTTTTAATAGCGTTTTGTTGGTTTGTTTTGTTAATAATATCTCCCATAGAATGTAAAGTATAAGTTAAAAATCTGTTTAATTCATATAGATGCTGATATTAAATACCTCCTATGACATTGAGTAAGGAGTATCAGAGCTGAACTCTATACAGGATGATTGACTAGCTTGCCTCACCTGCCAGAGTATTTGTTGGTAATGGAGACTATCAAAAGTTATTTCTGGCTGGGGAAATGGCTCAAGTAGGTAAAACACTTGGTGAACACATGTGAGGACCTGACTTTGAATCTCTAGAACCGATAAGCACCGTGTGAGGTGGTGTGCATCTGTAATATCAGTGGGCCATGGTGAGATGGGAGACAGAGTCCCTGGGTGCTCAAGGGCCAAGTAGCCTGGTGTACACACCAAACAACAGAAAGAGGGGCCACTTTGGCTTGGAGAGAGTTTATCAGTTAAGAGTACTAACTGTTCTTTTAGGGGACCCAGGTTCGATTCCCAGTCCCCACATGGCAGCTTACAATCTATAATTCAGGTTGTATATAGACATATACAGGGAAAACACCAGTACACATAAAGTAAAATTGAGAGTGAAAGAAAGAGAGAGAGAGAGACTTTGTCTCAAGCAAGGTGGAAATTGAGAACTAATTCTGTATATTGTCTTCTAATTTCCACTCATACAGATACACACATACACCTATATACAAGTATACACACAGAAAAAAGTTATAGGTTAAGTCATGGACCTTTGGCTAATTATGGTTAATTGAAACTTTCCCACACTCTCTAATTTTCCCACCTCTTATAAATACAGGGTAGCTGTGAAAAGAGACTTTTTCTTCTGTGGGCTTTTCAATGTCCACTATGTCATTGTTATCATGTGGGAAATATGGTGACATATTGCCATAGGAAAGTTAAGGAAAATAGTGGATATTTCCTTCATCTTTTTTGTTGTTGTTCTGTCCCTCAAATTTTTGTCTCCCCCACCCCCTTTTTTTCTTTTTTGAGACAGATCTCCCTATTTGCTTAGGATGACATCAGACTTCTGATCTCCCTCTCTCAGCTTTCTGTGTCCTACAGTTGCTAGGTTATACCACTTTTCTAGCCTCAAAGTCGTCAGTCCCTGTGTTACTTTTTTACTTTTTCCTTATTGGTCATTAGAATGAAATGAATTTGTATTTGTTATACTGCCCTTTAACTTTAAGTTAAATTTGGGCCTGGTGAGAAGACCCTACCTACTTCAAAACTCATAAACTCATGGTTTGTGAGTTCAAAAACAATACAAAAATACTAAAGGTTACTTGAAATTAATTCTTGCCTCCCTTTTTTCCTCTTTTTTTCCTAAGGTATCAGAGTCCAATGGAGAGTTTTTTTTCAAGTCTTCTGAGCTTTTTGAGAGCGCAGTGTACTTGGAGGAAGCTGCAGATGTTCTTTGTATTTTACAAGCAGGTGGGTCCTTACCAACTGGGTGCCAAGATACATTTAAGATGTAGTGTCAAGTGAAGTGTTACTGTGTGACCCCTTAGCCTGCAGTGCTGGGGGTGTCTGTGTGTGTGCACTGGATGTCCTGAAACTAGAGGTACAGGCGCTTACCAGCTGTCTGATGGGGATGCTGGGACAGTTTCTTCTCTCCAGCCCCAAATTTGGTATTTAAGGGTTATCTAAACTGGATGGGGTTTAGCATTATGGAGGTTGAGGCAGGAGTATTGTGACAAAATCCAGAGCAGCTTGGGCTATGGAGTGAGATCATGTCTCAAATAACACCCCACCAAAATAAAATTCTTAAAAATGTAAAAGTTATTTACTAAGTTAAAAGGCTGGACAAATGGCTCAGTGGTTAAGAGTACTTGATGCTCTGCTAGAGGACCTTAGTGTGATTCAGGCGACTCACAACTTCCTGTAACTCCAGCTCCTGGGGATCTAACAGCCTTACATAGACACACCCATATGCACACAAATAAGTTTAAGTTAAAAATGACTAGTATTAGAACAAAGACTTAGTGACAGACCGTTTGTATAGTATGCCATATTATGTGCACATTAGCATTGTATATTTGATTTAATGATAATTTTAGTGATTTTATAAATGCTCATAATGTTTTCATTCAAAAAGCAAAGGGCAGAGGAGGTAAATATTATCTCAGTTTTACTTAATGTTAAAGTTATCAATGAGAGGATTAAAATTAGATATTAAATATATTTACTATTATAAATATGTTAAATACTTATATGTAGGATTAGAGCTAACATACAGTTGTTCCCTTTGTACCTCTTTTTGCTTTTGCAGATTCTTTTTAATATATATATATATATATACGTATATATATATATACACACACACACACACACATACACACACATATATTATAAAAACAAGAAGTTATAGAAATGTAAAGATTTTATGAAATAAGTTTTTAGACCAGTGCTATTTAGGAGAACTTCTGCCATATTCAGTGTTGTGTTGTCCAGTAGTAGCCTCTCCCCTTGTCTCATGTGGCTGTATGTTAACTGAAGTGTAGCTGAAAGTGAGTTCCATTTTGGTGATATCTTTGAAATGCCAGCGGTTGAACAGATAACACTTTAGGGGTCATGCCTCAGTAGTGACAGTGGCTTTTTTTCTTCCAGAGCTCCCTTCCTTGCTTCCTATAGTCGATGTAGCTGAAGCCTTGCTACATGTTAGAAATGGTGCCTGGTTCTTATGTCTCTTGGTAGCCAATGTTCCTGATAGTTTTAATGAAGGTAAATATAATTTAATTTAAAATGACATATTTGAGAACTTTGATCTGACTTGTTTAGTTCGTTTTTGGTTTTTTTTAAATAGAGTCTTGCTCTGTATCCCTGGATTCCCTTGAACTTGGGATTCTTTTCCCTCTGCCTTGTGAGTGTTGCTGGTGTTTTATGTGCATGGCACCATGCTTAGTGCTGTGTCCTCTCCCTTCTGTGCTGGGCAGGTACCCAGTGGCTAATATGCTAGGCAAGTGGTCTGCCTCTGAGCCACGTCTCAGACCAGTCTGACATTTAACTGAAGAGTTTACATAGTTTATATAAGACATTTAATATAATTATTGTGGTGGTTAGGTATGTCTTGTTACTTTTATCTCTCTCTTCCTTTGTGTTATTTTTTAATCATTATTTAATTCACATGTATTATAAGTCCCAAAGTATATTCTTGCTGCTTTTATTTTAAGTAGTTAATCCTTTTTTCTTCTGATTTATTTATTTAGAGAGTGTATACAGTCCTATGCATGTGCCCAGGAATGTAGCAGTTAGAGGAAAACTCCACAAGTAGGCACTGTCCTACCACGTGGGTCCCAGGAATTGAGCTCAGTAGTAAGTCTTGGTGGCAGGCACCTGGACTTGCTTAAGTCGCTTCACCAGCCCTCTCTCCTGATTTTTTTTTGACAGAGTCTCACTGTGTAGCCTAGGTGGCCTTGAACTTTTAATATGTAATCTTTCTGCCTCTTCCTTCCCAGTGCTGAGATAGGTGTGCACTGCAATGCCCAGCTGACTTTAAAGTCCTTTATAAAATGTAGGGAAAATCCTCTATCTACATACCTATTATTTTTGGTGTTCTTCATTGAATTGACTTTATTTCATGTAGTGTAGATTATTTAAATTTATTTTTTATTTTGTTTTTATGTATGCGTGTTTAGGATTGAACTCAGAGCTACTTGCTTTGAAGGGTAGATTTCTTGGCAATAATTTTTCCCCATTTCACTTTTATTTTTTTTTCAGTACAGGGGATTGACCACAGTGCCTTGCACTGGCTTGGCAAGTACTCTGCCACTGTTGTACATCCCTCTCTCTTTTAACTTTTTCATTTTGAGACAGGGTCTCACTAATATGTCCATGCTGGACTTGAACTCACTTTGTTGCTGAAGCAGGTTTTGAACTTGTGTTCCTTCTGCCTCAGATACTCAGTCCAAATTACCAGGCCTGTGCTACTACACTGAACTAGTTGTTTTGTTTTCTGGGAATTGAGTGCATAGCCACATGGGTGTCAGTCTGGTGCTCTTCCGCTGAGCTAAACCCTAGCTTTTTTTTTTTTTGTGGCACTTAATCACTTCTTAGCGCTAGTCAGCCTTGATCTTGCATATGTACTGACTTCTAATTTGAAATTCCCCTCTACCTCCCTAGTGCTATGATTACAGGTTGTGTACCACCATGGCCAGCTTGAATATATTTAGTTGTTTGCTACCTTTGTCCTTCTGGGTTTGTAGTTGTAGGTGTGACTACTTGTTGTCTTTCGTGTTGTTATTAGCTTAGATCTTTTTCATTCCTTTATTCCTTTTGACTTGGCTTATGTGGCTATACTATCAAGTTCCCCAATGTTTTCCTTCTACACTGTTTAAGCTGCATAAATGATTAGTTTTCAAGGATGAAGAAATGGCTTATAATACCTTACTTATAAAAGCTTAACAAACTTAAAATAATAGAGACTCTTAAATGATAGTTTGTAGGGGCCTGATCAAAAATGGAGAACGACAAGATGAAGAAAGTCTTGGAGGGAGGCGCAGGACAGATGCCTTACGGTTCCTATGCAGAATGAATCCTTCTCAGGCCCTGAAGGTTCGGGGCGTGGTGGTAAGAGATGCTCTTGTCTCTGTAAGGATTTTCCTGGAGGCTGCTTGAGACTCTTATAGAAACGGGAGGTTGTAATGAAATGCTGAGTGTGCTGCCCTCTTTCCCTTTGAGGTCTCATGTTTTGTGAGGTCCCTTCCTCAGAACTTGAGGTGCATTCAATTTTCAAAAGTCCTGGCTCTTTTGCTTATTCTGTTTAATTTGTTTTCTCTGTGTTAGGTGGAAGAATGTCACTTGCCAGGACTTGGAGTAGCTTTGACATTGGATCATACTAAAACTGAAACTTGTGAAGATGGAGTGAGTGACTTGGTTTGCTTTGTTAGTGGCTTGCTTCTTGGAACAAATGCAAAAGTCAGGACTTGGTTTGGAACTTTTATTCGAAATGGACAACAGGTGAGAGTCAAATATGTGCGCAGGGAAGGATAATTAGGGGCATTTACTAAGAGTGAAGAAACTGCTTTAGAAGGATGTTTTTAACTAGACCTGGTGGCTCATACCTGCCTGTGCTTGGAAGACTTGGAAGACTGAGGCAGGAGGATTGCTATGATTTTGAGGTTAAAAGCCATGGGATCCAGGTGTGGTGGCACACACTTGTAACCCAGCACCCTGGAGGCAGAGGCAGGTGGATCTCTATGAATTTGAGGCCAGCCTGGTTTACAGTTCCCAGCTAGCCAAGGCTACATAGAGGGACTGTGTCTCAAACAAACAAAAAGCCTTAGGGGAAAAAATAAACAAAAGAAAAAAAGAAAGAAGAAGATATCTTTAGACCAGTGATTGCCAGACTTAGTTTTAGGAACCTCCTTACATTAAAAAGAACCATGAAGGATATGAAAGGTTTTGTTTATGTGGCTTTTGTCTTTTTATATTTTCTATATTACAAGTTAAAATTTTTGAAATATGCAATTTATTGAAAATGAAATAACCTCAATTAAATGTAAACATGAAGTGTGTGTATGTGTGTGTGTGTATTGTTTAATTTTTTAAGCTCAGTCTTGGTATTTAGTCAAGGCTAGCTCTGAATTCCTCCTGATATTTGTGTCTAAGCTTCCTGATTACAAAGATCATAGGAATACCCCACCATGCTTAGTAAGCATTGCATTTTTAAAACTATAAACACCCCCCCCTCAAAGAGCCCTAATGAGATAGTACTGTTTTCAAATATCTTCAACATTTCCCTTTGGAGAATGTAGTGTACACTAGTGATAATGGGGGGGATGAAAGTCATTATCTTAATATTATGAAGGGCCATTTATACTTTCTGGTCATCTTGAAAGAATATGGGGACTCTTTAAAGTCCTATACCAGGCTTTTGAGAACTGTTACATTAGATCATCAAAGTAAGTTTTATTCTGTAATTTAATACATATGTGTGTGCGTTTGTATGTGTGTATGTGTTGGTAAAATATATTTAACAAAAGTTGCATTTAATCATTTTTAAGAATACAATTTAGAGGCTTTAAGAATAAATTCTGGGGGCTGGAGAGATGGCTCAGAGGTTAAGAGCTCTGGTTGCTCTTCCAGACGTTCTGCGTTCAGTTTCCCAGTACCCACATGGTGGCTCATCTACATGCCATAACACTGTGTATGTAATAAATAAAACTTTTAAAAAAACATAAATAAGAATACAATTCTGTGGCATTAAGAATGTTCACAGTGTGGAGCTAGAGACTCAGTGGTAAATGCTTGCTACATAAACACAAGGACCTGAGTTTAGAACCCTAGTAACACTGTAAAAGCAGGTGTGACTGTAGCGTGATGTTTTCTGGCCCAGCAGTCCCCGCCTCTGCTTCAGCCCCAAATGAACACACAGACTGTTAATTATGAACTGGTTGGTCAGTGACTAGCATTTCTTATTGGCTATCTCTGTCTTAATATTAACTCTTTTCTATCAATCACGTGGTCTTGGCTTACCAGGAATGCCAGATTTGCAACTCTTTGCCTGCTACATCTCCATAGACAGGAGAGTGATTTCCTGTTTGTTCCTGCTTATATCTGATTCTGCCCAGCTACATCACTTCTGGCCTATCTTGTACAGACCTCCAGACCTGTATGGCTAGCTAATGGCAGTTTCTGCCATGCTGCATCACTTTCTGCCTGGCCAATCAGTTTTATTCATCAACCAATAAGACAAATATATATACACACACATATATGAGCATTCCCCATCTTCCCCCTTTTTCTGTTCAAATAAAAAGAAAGGTTTTAACTTTACCATAGTAAAAGTACTTATAACAAAACACAAAGGAGAAAGGAGAAGAAAGGGACCATTAGAAATGTTATGTATACATAACCATTATCTGTTTTTAGGATCTTGTTTTTTTTTTTTTTTTTTTTGTGATCTGGAATTTACACTTGTAAGCACTGTATCACTGAGTCATATTCCCTATGTTCTACAGACTCTGAACCCTTTAAATTGCCTAGTCTTCTTGTAAACTGGTAATCATGGCTCTAGCTTTGTTCTTGGTGAATTCTGGGTGTCATTCTAGCTACCTCATATGGGTCAAATCATAGGATACTTGTCACTTTGTGTATGTTATTTCCTTAACATACTGATTTCAAGTTTCATCCTGTAGCATGTGTCAGATTTTTGTTGGCCAGGTATGGTGTTATATCTTTAATACTACCACCCAGTAGCTAGAAGCAGGATTGTGGGATAGATACATCTCACAATCACTGCCAGCTGGGCTACGTTATGAGAACCCTCACCTATGTAGAAAATACCTTGGCAAAGAAATTTCTTTCTGTTTTAAGGTTGCCTAGACTGACCTTGAACTTGGCTTCCCTGCCTCTACCTTTGAGTAGCTGAGATTATAGGTATATGCTAACATGCCTCTCCTGTATATTTTGCAACAGGTTTATTTGTTTTTCTTTTTTGGTGTGTGTGGTTTTGAAATAGACTTTTCCTTTGTTGCCTTGGTTGCCCTGGAATATAATAGCCCAGGGTGGTCTCAAATTTTAAGTTTGAGGGAATTCTCCTCGGTGTTGGGATTGACTACAGACGTGGTCTCCATGTCCAATGGCCTTTACCCCCCCCTCAACAGTTTTTAACTTAGAAAATACTTAAATTTTTGCTCCTGAGTAGAATTACTGGTGCAGACTGATTTTAACATGTTTCACTCTGGTGGACAGCACAGAAACTACTGTTATGCCATGGAATCTCTTTGTTTTACATCCAAGACTTCCTTTACCGTGTACAGCTTGACTTTTTAACAGGAAAGGAAGTGCTTGTCCATTGTGTGACGGTTGTGTATGGCTGTGTGCTGAGCAGTCAGTATGCTCGTCTGGTTCCTCATAGACCATTGTGCACAACACACTTTTCTTCTTGGACTTTAACATGATTGTTCAGGCAGGTTTATTATATGTTATCACAGTCTTAGGAATAGGAAGCACTGATTAAAAGTTTATGCCACCATGCCTGGCTAAGGAAATGCCTCTTATAGTTTAGAATTGCTTTCACATGTATGATCTTTCTTTGTTCATTTCTTAGTAAGCATTGAATGCTTGCTACATGTTAAGTACAATGTTAGACTTGAAGAGTGAGTGATGACTAAAATATCCCTGCCTGAAGAGCTGGGCCTGGGATGGTGGTTTTAGATTTATAAACTCTTAATTATGGTATCATTCAAGGTACATAATACTAATATTTATTTCCTTGTCAATCAGGAACTTAGGTTCAAAGAGGTTCACTAATGCACTACAGTGTACATAATTAGTAGTGAGCTAGAGCCGGCTTTCAGGTTCTCTAGACAGCAAGTGCTGCTGCTGTGCTACCTGATATGTGGGAAGTCCCAATGTGGGGGTGGGAACCGAACCCAGGTCCTCTACAAGAGCACTGGGTGCTCTTAACTCCTGAGCCATCTCCTTTTTGTTCTATAGCTCTGGTTATAGTGGAACTTGCTATGTAGGCTGGCCTGGCTTCTAGCAGCTCTCCTCCTGTCTCTGCCTCTAGAGTGCTAAGATTTACAGGAGTAGACTGCTACACCCAGGTGAAAGTACTATTTAAATAACTATTCACAACTCAGTTTGCATCAATTTAGCTTTTCCTCTGCAATCAGTGCAAAATGGGGTGAGTAAATGAATAGAATTTGAGTTTTCTTGACTTGTTAAAATGGAGCTGCAGTTATGACAGGCTCTTCATGTTGGGTTAACTGCAAGTGCTCACGTGATGAGGTTTGTTCAGTTTCCTTTTTATTTAGTAAATGCTCTATTCTCTCTTCCTTTGCCAATTTACACTTCTTACAGAGAAAAAGAGAGACCAGCGGTTCTGTCCTGTGGCAGATGAGGAGGCAGCTTCTTCTGGAGTTGATGGGCATCCTTCCCACAGTGAGGAGTACTCGTATTGTAGAAGAAGCCGATGTGGAGATGGAGCCCACTGTGTCTGTGTACTCAGGGCTGAAGGAAGAGCATGTTGTGAAAGCCAGCGCACTCTTACGTCTATACTGTGCTTTGATGGGGATTGCTGGACTCAAGTACTCAGTTTGATATTTTACCTTTTTATCTTTTTCTTGTTTCTAATCTCAGAGAAGTGAGCCAAAGACTTTTTACTAAGAAGCTCAGGTTTTAATTTTACCAGCTTTGTCAAGATTAAAGATGTTAAGCCCAACTGTCTTTAAGGAATATTTTGATGTAGTTTCTGAATATAATAGAATTCTGCAGATATTAGAGGGATGAGAGTACTTTGTCAGTTTTTAATCATAGTGTAAAGGACCCTGTGATTTTTACCAGGTTAAGAAGATACTCCTAAGAGACCTGTGAGTGACCCACAGGCTCAGGTAAAGACTCCTCTGTTTTAGAATCGACAGGACGTGGTTCTTAGCACAAGATCCTAAATCACTGCATCAAATCTTTCTGAATAGTGTCCTCAGCTGGTACTGGAACATTCCTGTATGTGTCTCATGTGCCTTTCAGGTCTGACAGTTTAGTTAAGCAAATGATAGCCCAGAAATTTGGTTTAAATTTAAGTTATTATAATCCATTAGCCCCATAATTCTATGAAGTATAAGGTGCTGTGAGCTCTGCAGGACACATAAGTAACATGGGCTTGTCATGTCTATGACCTCTGCTATTACTGCCTTTAAAGTCTGTTGGCACTGAATCCTGTTTGTTTTTTGTAGAGACAAAGTAATTCTGTTTTCCATTTTTCAGTGATAAATCCATATGCCATTAAAATGCAGACAGTTGGAAAGAGAATTGACCAATAACAATGAAAGTGTAGGGCTCAGGGTTAAGAATGCTTGCTCTTTATCCAACTGAATTTGGAAGAAAAAAAGAAAAAAGAATGCTTGTTGTGGCTGGGCATTGGGGGTGCATGCCTTTAATGCCAGCACTTGGGAGGCAAAGGCAGGTGGATCTCTGTGAGTTCAAGGCCAGCCAGGTCTACAGAGTGAGTTCCATGACAGCCAGGGCTAAACCCTGTCTCAAAAAACCAAAAAAAAAAAAAAAAAAAAAAAAGAATGCTTGCTCTGCAATCATGATGACTTTCATTTGAATTCCCAGCACTCACACTCACCTGAAAACCTGAGCACGGCTGTACATGCGCATAACCTCACTGTTGTGAGATAGAGCTATGACTGTCTGCAGAACTTTCTGTTCAACAAGTCTAGTGGGAACAGCTAGTTTCTACTTCAGGATCTACCTTGCCTCAAGGCAATAAGACAGAGTGCTCTCCTGCATGTGCGCATAGACACAAATACCCATACATCCATGTGTCCTATCATACACCATACATACAACACAATATATGTACACTCCACACATACCATGCCCTCCCACACAAAATAAGTAATTGAATGTATTTTTTATAAGTCGTATTAAAATGTTTGTACTTGAAGGATTAAAATGTTGGAGAATTCACTTGCTTCCTTCCTGAACTAAAAGTAGATAAATAAATGCAAGACCTCATTGTGTTCCCCTTTCAGACCTACTGAAGAAGAAGCTGAGCAGTTGCTACAGCTGATGACCAGCCGCCCTCCTGCCACACCAGCTGGGGTTCGATTTGTTTCCCTGTCTTTCTGTATGCTACTGGCCTTTTCTACACTTGTCAGGTACCTTACTATATATGTTTCTCTACTCTTCTAGGATGTGCTTTTATTTATTTATCAAAATGTATGTACAGGGGGCGAGCCTGTAGTGTAGGTCGTGTGTTCGCCTAGCACGTGTGCTGCCACCAGAAAGGGTATTAAAAGTTAACCACAGAGACAGGCCTAGGCATGGACAATCACGGTCTCCTTCAATGAAGGAGTGTCAGCATCTAAATGCCATCCATTGCGTAAAGCAGTCAGATTGCTTTTGAAGGCTAGTAACTCTTATTCCTCACTTTTCCTTCCTTGGAGGTGGTATCTTTTAGTTCTTGAGTAAGTTTGGGTCTTTCTAGTACATTGTTTAAAAAGTTTTAAAAGTCTTTATTACCTGTTTATTTTTTGTGTCTAGTTCAATGTGTGTGTGTGTGTGGGGGGGATGGGGGGGTGGTTATGCACTAGTGCTTTGATGCATGTATGGAGGTCAAAGGACAGTTTGCTGGAGTCACTTCTCTCCTACTGTGTCGGCTTCAAAGACGAAACTCTGGTCATCAGGTTGGTGGCAAATGCCTGTACCCCTTGTGATCTCACTGGCCCCACTTCTTCATAGTTGATGACACTTTTAGGTATTAGCTAATTGAATTCCCATTTTCAAAGATGAACAATTTGTTGTTTTTTTTTTATTTTGTTTTTTGTTTTTCTCTGTCTGGAAACACTCTATCTTCTTTTTCTTCTTTTCCTTCTGTTATCTTAGTATAGTAATAATAATTTGTTTTGTTTTTGTTTTTTGAGACAGGATTTCTTAGTAGCTTTGAAGCCTGTCCAGGAACTCCCTCTGTAGACTAGGCTGGTCTTGAACTCATAGAGATCTGTCTGCCTCTGCCTCCTGGGTGCTGGGATTAAAGATGGGAGCCACCAACATCTGCAAAACTAAATCTTGCTGGTTGTGGTAATTCATGCTTCTAATACCAGCCCACAGGAGACCAAGGCAGCGCCATGAGTTTGAGGCTAGTCTAGGCTACATAAGGAGACCCTGTCTCAAAAAAACAGTAACAACAAAACAAGCAAACAAACAAAAAACCGGGAAGGAAAAAAAATAAATAAATAAAAGCACCAAAAACCTCAGACACATAAAACTGTACAACAAAGAAACAAAATGTAGCTAAATCTCCTCTGGCCCTGATCTGACTCATTAGACAGTCTGTTTACTCTTCTCAGAAATCTTGCCTAGGGCACTATTTTCTACTCCAGTTTTACCTCGATCCCAATTTTCAAGTCATCCTTACGCAGGGGCAATGCTAATCTCTGTATCTTTCCAATTTTAATATATATGCTACTGAAGAAGCATGGCAGTGTTTATTTTGTAAGAGTTCTCACTTTGTGCTTTCATTCCTTTCTTTATTTTTCTGACACAACTTGTATTGTTGAGATTGTCTCTCAACTCCTAATTTTTCTGCTTCTAACTTCCAAGTACTGTGATGTTTGGTCTTTGACTATTCCTTCTTTATAGTAGCCACTGCTTTATGAAGGGGTACTGATATTCTCTAAGACCGTTTTGTTAAAGTTTTTTATTGCATTTATTTATTTTGTGTGTACATGTGTATATATATGAGCGTGCATGTGCGTTGAGATCCGAGAGAGAACAATTTGTGGGAGTCAGTTCTCCTCCTAATGCAGGCCGCAGGGTCAAGCTCAGGTGCTTTGCCCCCAAGCCTTCTTTTTTGGTCTAGAAATTTCTCTTAATATAATTTTAGTGCTGTTCAAGAAAGTATAATATTAGTAAAATTAAAAATAAATAATGTTAGCTAGGCGGTGGTGGCACATGCCTTTAATCCCAGCACCAGGGAAGCAGAAGCAGGTGGATCTCTGTTAGTGCAAGGCCAGCCTGGTCTACAGAGCCCGTTCCAGGACAGCCAGGACTTTACACAGAGACCCTGTCTCGAAAAACCTGCCAGCCAGCCAACCAACCAACCAACCAAACAACAACCCCCCCCAAGTTTTTTGTAACCATTACCTCTAGTCCTCATTACTCTGCAGTGTTATACTTAGTTGGTAGAAGGACTGAAGTTCAGAAGGATAAACTTTTTTTGTCTAAGATCATACTATGAGTAAAGCACAGATGGGAGTCCCACCAGGATCTGGCCAGCCCTCAAGGCATCCTCCAGTAGAGTATTGTCCTGCTTTAGTGGAATGATGGAAGGATTATTGATTATAGTATAATGTATAAGTATAAATGACCTTTTAAATTTTCTTTGTTCAGAGCAGTGGGAAAAGCACGGTTTAGTTGCTTTGTATTTTACTTATTTTCCTGCAGTAAAGTGGAAGGGAACCATGACATTTTTGTACAAGTCCAAGTCAAACTGTGTCTTTTAGTTTTAAATCTAATAATTATTTTAAAGAAGTTATTACTGTTGTTGGGCTGGTGAGATGTCTTAGTGGGTAAAGGCACTAGCCACCAAGCTTGATGACCAGAGTTGGATTCCATGGACTCACCTGGGAAAGATGAGACCTGATTCCTGAAAGTTGTCTTCTGACATTTACTCAGATGTCATGGTGCAAACACCTATTCATCTACTTCCCCACAAAAAAATAAATGGAAAATACATTTTTTTTTTTTGAGACAGGGTTTCTCTGTATTGCTTTCGAGCCTGTCCTGGCACTCACTCTGTAGACCAGGCTGGCCTAGAACTCACAGAGAACCGCCTGCCTCTGCCTCCTGAGTACTGGGACTAAAGGCATATGCCACCAGTGCCCAGCATAACCATTTTTATATATGGTGAAGCTCATGTTCTTATCTTCATGATTAGTAATAATATTTCTGTCTAAAGTTTAAAATTCTACTCAAAAGATTTTCATAAATTAAATGTGAAAAAAAAAGATTCGTTAATTGGTTTTTGAGTTTTTGATGCCTAAGATCTTTTTGTGTTGTTGTTCTATTTTATTTGTGTGTGATTTTTTTTTTTTTTTTTTTTTTTTTTGAGGCAGGGTTTTACTATGTAGACCAGGCTAGCTTTGAACTCATAGAGATCTC
Organism: Cricetiscus sungorus; assembly: GCA_030556225.1. Classification (NCBI taxonomy): domain Eukaryota; kingdom Metazoa; phylum Chordata; class Mammalia; order Rodentia; family Cricetidae; genus Cricetiscus; species Cricetiscus sungorus. Next base: position 63,314,657 of record JANBXA010000069.1, on the reverse strand, counting down.
TGTGCCTCTGTCTCCTGAGTGTTGATACTAAAGGTTGAGCTACTAAATCTGGCCCAGCTGATGCTTATGTTTTAACACTAGATTTTTTTTTCCTATATGAAGCAAGTGATCATTCTTAGTATAGTTCTTCTAACATTTTAACCTCAGAGACCTTTGTTTTTCCAAGGAATAAGAGGGAATATCACTCTCTCTAGCTTGCAAATATAGTTACTAAGACTTAAGGAGGTTTTGATAGTTCAGATTCATGAAGCCAAAGGCTTCATCTGTGAGTTCTAGAACTGTCTCATGTGTCAGTTATAATCAGTGGTCCAATTTAGCAAATCATTAATTTGCGTTAGCATTTTTTCAAAATAGAGGAGAAAATAATTCCTAGGAAAAATAACTCCAGGGCTGGGGAGATGGCTCAGTGGTTAGTAACAACACTTGGTGCTCTCGCAGAAGGCCTGGTTTCATTTTCCAGCACCCATCTGTAATTCTAGTTCTCAGGGATCCGAGGACACCAGGCATGTGCATGGCACATATGTATACATGTAGGCAAACTCCTCATGTGTTTAAAATAAGAGCAAATAAGTCTTTTAAAATAAGGGGACAATACTTTGAGAGAGACTGTGTTCTTTCTCATGGGTTCTTTCTCATGGCTCATGGGTGTGGCTGTGGTTTCTCTGCAGCACACCAGAGCAGGAGCAGCTGATGGTGGTGTGGCTCAGCTGGATGATCAAAGAAGAGGCATACTTTGAGAGGTAAGGAGGCAGCCATGTGTCCACTTGGGCCCGAAAGCTTTCTTGTTTATCCCCACCTTGGAAATTTATAGTTTCTTTTCTGTTTTAACAGTACATCAGGTGTTTCCGCTTCTTTTGGGGAGATGCTGTTATTGGTGGCCATGTATTTCCATAGCAACCAGCTTAGTGCTATCATTGACTTGGTCTGTTCCACTTTGGGGATGAAGGTAATTTTTAATAATCTTTTTTTTTGCTGAAAGAAAGAAAGGGTGTCTAGACGTTCTGTCATAGTAGTAAATAAATACATTGTGTTCATTTAAGTAGTTTTAGTTGTTTGCTAGTCTGAAGTTTTATTAAGGAATTTCTAGAAAATAGGAATGTTTAGAACATTTATTCAAATTTTGTGTGTATATGTGTGTCTGTGTGGGCATATATACACATGTAATGCAATTGCCCATAGAAGCCAGAAGAGGGATGAGAACCTCTGGCGCTGTTGTGAGCCACCTGACATGGGTGTTAGGAACAAAATTTGTGTCCTTTTCAAGAACAGTCCACTGGTGAGTCATCTTTCCAGCCTTCTTTGTTGTTGTTGTTGCTGTTTGAGACATGCTGGCCTGCAACTCATGCTAGTCTGAATGGGTTTTTAATTTCCCATGTAGATTTTCTAATTTATTATAAAGCTTAAATGAATATATTTATGTAAATATACACACAGGCAGTCACACATCTATATCTTTATGTACTTTGCAGTCTGTTTAAGAGAAAACTGTAGCAAGCAGTTACTTGTATATAACTGTTGTTATTTATGAGTGTGCTGAATACTGTCAGATTATTTTTTGTAGAGCTCTTCCCAATTTCACTGTTCACCTGAGTATATGAGAGCCCTTGGTTTCCTAAAATCTTACCATGCCTGGGCAACCCCTTTTTTTTTTTTTTTAATTTTGCTTTTAAATTTATTTATTGAGACAAGGTCGCCTTATATAATTTGGGCTATCCTAGAACTTGGTATGTAGATCAGGCTGACCTCAAACCCACAGAGATTGGCTTGCCTTTGATTTCTGAGTGCTAGAATTAAAGGTGTGTATCACCATGTCTGGCCTGCATATTTGATTGGTAGAGAATGGTCCAGCTTGTTTTATATCTTGTTGATTATTAGTCAAACTAGTTTTTGTTTTGTTTCGTTTGTTTTGAGGCAAGGTCTTGCTTTGTAATCCAGACTGGCTCAGACTTTCATGGGTTCCCCTGCCTATTCCACGGGAATGTGGGTCTATAGGTGCAAGTCATGACACTCAGCTTACTAGACTTTCTTCTAGTTTATTTGTGGCTTTATGCTTTACATTTAAATCTTTTCTTCTCAGTTCTAGTGAACAAACACAGGGCTTCCCTTACACTAGGCAAACACCCTTTCACTGGGTTATATGTATTTCAGTTCTGCATTGATTTTAATTTTATTCTTTTTGAAGTACTTGCTGTGTAGTGTCACGTGTATAACATAGTATGTTTAGGAAATATGTATGTTTTTTGTCTCCATTCATTGGATAAACCTCTCTATCTATCTAGTAGTTAGTGGTAGTAGCTATTAGCTAGTACCAGTATTTAGTATTATTTATTAAGGAATTTTAAAGTACATCTTGTCTTTATTTTTGACAAAAGGGATTACTATATTGCCCAAGTTGTTCCTGATCTTCTGGGTTCTAGTGATCCTCCTGCCTCCTCCTCCCAAGTGCCAGAGACTACAGGCATGCACATGTGTGCACCTCTTTTACTAAGCATATATTATATTGATTCTGCTTCTGTGTCCCTTAATGTCATGTTTGAGAAGCCACTGGTGAAAGAAAAGTAGTTTAACTTTTGAACATGAATATTGTGCATCATACCCATTTTGGGTAATAAATCCATGAGAGTAAATGAATTTCATAGCTTTTCATTCTATTGAAACTCTTTTTACTATTTTAGATTGTGATTAAGCCAAGCTCCTTAAGCAGGATGAAGACCATCTTCACACAGGAAATCTTTACTGAGCAGGTACTTTCTTTTGTCCTTAGCTACTAACTAAACTACTTCAAAGAATAAAGTCTTTTTTCATTGTTTCAATTATAGTGATAATTTATTTCATCTTTAAACTCTGTGTTAATAATTCACTTAAAGTAACTCATTATAAAACAGTGTGTGTTGAGATATATTTTTGAGAACTTTGACTGGGTACTTAAGAGTGTGTTGTAGATCCTGGTGATGTTCTCATGTGGGCTAACCATTTGGATTGCTTTGAGAAAACAGAGCCTTTAGTCGGGTGTTGGTGTTGCATGCATGCCTTTAATCCCAGCATTTGGGAGGCAGAGGCAGGCGGATCTCTGTGAGTTTGAGGCCAGCCTGATCTACAGCGTTAGTTCTAGGACGGGTTCCAAAGCTATACAGAGAAACCCTGTCTTGAAACAAAACAAAACAAAAAGGCTGGAGAGATGGCTCAGTCAATAAAGGCTAGGCTCACAACCAAAAATATAAGGAAAACAGAGCCCTAGAGAAGTCTTTAGGTTGCAAAGTGTTTGTGGTTAGATTACAAACTAGCCTCTGGTTCCTTATTCCTTTGTTTACATTTATTTGGCTTCAGTACCCTTGTCTGTGGGTAAATCCAAGAAAATTTGTCTTTTCAGTAAAGTACTTCTAAAAGAAAAATTAGTTCTCAAATTCATTTGCCAAATCTCTCTCTCTCTCTCTCTCTCTCTCTCTCTCTCTCTCTCTCTCTCTCTCCACACACACACACACACACACATATCTTTCTATATATAGACAGATAGATATATATACACACATATGTGCATATGTGTGTATATATTTCCTCCTGAGACAAACTCCTAACTCTATAGCTCTGGGTGGACTGGAAATAATTATATAGGCCAAGCTTGCTATAAACTCTCTGAACTCTTCAGTCTTCCTGCCCAGCTTCCCGAGACTGAGATTTCAAGACTGTGCAACCAGGCCCACCACTCCTAGAAAAAGTTAGCCCTCACAGCAACCCTCAAGACACATGTAAAAAATAGATTTGAAAGGTAAAGGGGCTTCTCTAGAGTCAATTAGCCTAGCTACTAAGTTTTATATTTTTAGCATTGTTACATGTTTACTTGTTTTTAGTTGCAGTTTCTTTGATGAATTGAACCTCAAGCCTTTTACTTGTGTTTGTGTAAAAAATTAATAGAAAATTAGAGATTTTCTATTAACTACTGTACTAGTTCCTAAGTGTATACATATTACCTAGGAACTATACTGGGGATTGAACTCAGGAATTTGACCATGCTGGACAAGCATCCTAACACTGAGATAGATGTATTCCTAGCCTTTGTGAGATTAAGTCTCAGTAAGTTGTTCAAGATGGGTTTGAATTTATGAACCTCATGCTCAGTCTTTCTTGTGGCTGAGATTACAGGTGACTGTTACCATACTTTTTTGTTACTTAGAAATCATGAAAAAGTTCAGGTAAATGTCTGTAATCCTAGCATTCAGGGCAAAGAAATAGGATCAAGAGTGCAGTGTCATGGTCCCAAGAAATATAAAGAGTTGAGGATCAGCCCGGTCTATATGAGAGCCTGTCTCAAAACAAAGAAAAATAAGTAAATAGATAGATAGATAGATAGATAGATAGATAGATAGATAGATAGATAGATAGATAAATATTTAAGACTTGTACCAGTTGATTCTCCTTATTTATCCTCATGGACTAGATTTAAGTGTTGATGGCCTACTACTGTTGGTAGTTTATACACTTTATCTTCTCTCAAACTAATTTTCTGTTATCTTTTGTGTCTTAATGTTATTTTTCCCTTCTAGGTTGTCACAGCTCATGCAGTTCGAGTCCCTGTTACCAGCAACCTGAGTGCCAACATTACTGGGTTTCTGCCCATTCATTGTATTTACCAGCTTCTCAGGAGTCGATCTTTTACCAAGCACAAAGTGTCAATAAAAGTATGACTTTACTCTCAGATTTTAAACCTTAACTCAGTTCTTCCTCACTAGTTCTTGGTTTGTTTACTATTGTCCTTTCCTCTGGTTTGTATATATAATGTTTGATAGTAAGCTAAATTACTAGTTATTTATTTAGTTAATTATTATTAAGAACCCAATTTCAGATTTTAAAACAATATTATAACTTATTTGCAAAATGTATGATGTTAGAATCAGGCAGTGGTGGCATACATCTTTAAACCCAGCACTCAGGAGGCAGAGGCAGGTGGATCTCTGTGAGTTTGAGGCCAGCCTGATCTACAAAGTGAGTTCCAGGATAGCCAGGGCTGTTACACAGAGAAACTGTCTCAGAAATCAGAAACAAAAATAAACAAAGTATACTATTATTTTTCCACTTAAATTCTCAATAATGGCATTTAACTTCTTCATTTAACACTTAGCAAGAAATTGCCATTTTTTTTTTTTTTTTTTTACATATTTGTTTTGTTTGCTACAGATTCTCATGTAGCCTGAACTGTTCTTGAACTGGATTTGTAGCTGAGGCTGGCCTTGAATTCTTGGTTCTTCTGCTTTCCCCTCCTAAGGGCTAGGGTTCTAGGTGCGCACTAACATGTCTGGCCCATTTTCTAAATTTTACTTTTGTTCACCAGTTCTACTGTTGCTGTTTTCCAGTTTGTCACAAAATTCGCTAGTGCCTAACTTATAAAAGTTTCAGTTTTTGTATTTGTTTATATCAAAGAGTTAAAAGGTCTTCCAGAGAGAGAAGTCCTAAACCCAAGAGATTAATGCATATTTTTGTACCTTCTACAAGTTTGTTTACTTAAAAAGTGCAACAAATACATTAAAAAAAAAAAAGTAAAAAGAGCAATGAACAGTTTATGTATGGCATAGCCCCCCAGGTGCTCTTGTTTTGATTTAGTGAAGTTATTACTTTTCAGCTAGATTGCATCTTTTGCTTTTTTTTGTGTGTGTTTTTTTATCAAGTCTGGATGCATACCACACATTTCTACAGGCCTTCTACTCATCAATTGTTAAGTGGTAGTCCTGTAGTACTTACCTAAGCCACTTCCGTACTTCTCTTCCTTTCTTTCCTGTTTTTGAGACAGGGTTTCTCTGTGTATCCCTGCTTGTCCTGGAACTTCCTCTGTAGACCAGGCTTCCCTGGAACTCAGAACTACACCTGCCTCTGCCTCCTGAGTACTGGGATTAAAGGCATGGTCCAGCCCAAGCCACTTTCTTAATCAGGGTGTTCTCAGAAGAAATAGCCTCCTGCCACAGTCCCCTTCTGGGAAGCCTTCCATAACACATACAGATCTCTAAATATAGAGTCGGGACTGTTCAAAAGCTGATTACATGCAAAGCCCAGGCCTCTCGCCATCTTAGGCATATCTTTCTTTGGACAGTCTTTTTGGTTAAATTATAATTAGCCACAGCTAATTATGAGAAGAGGTAGTATATTTTAGCTACCAAAACTAATGCTGAGTACACTGATTTGAAAAACAATGGAAAGCTATACATGCCTCTACAGATTTGCTCTATTTTTTTTTTTTTTTTTTTTTGGCCTTGATTTAATGTCTTTTTTTCTAGGACTGGATTTACAGACAGCTGTGTGAAACCTCCACTCCACTCCATCCTCAGCTACTTCCTCTGATTGATGTGTACATAAACTCTATACTTACTCCTGCATCTAAATCAAATCCTGAAGCCACAAATCAGCCAGTCACAGAACAGGAGATACTCAACATTTTCCAGGAAGTTATTGGGGTAAATCAAATAGTATTTCTTTTACATCTGTTACATCTTTGGCTTAGTTCATATTTTTTTCTCCTCAGAATTCTTATAGGTAATTCTTATTCCAAAATATGATTAATGTATAGGCATGTACACTTGGCACACACAATTGCAAACACATAACACTATGTACATACAAGTGAGTTTTAATTTTATTAGCTCACTAATAAAAATTATATAGTAGTATTTATTAGTTCCCAGTAGTTTGTCGAACAGTACTTATTGAAGAGTTCTTTTCTACATATAATTAAAAGAATTATTTATTTTATTTTTCTTTTGTGTATGTATTCCTGAATGAATAGTTTTTGAGAGAGTGTTTCACTTTGTAGCCTGGGTGATCTCAAACTCATAATCTTGCTGCTGCAGCCTCCTGAATACTGGAATAACAGGATTTCCCTACCAGGTACAGCTCAAGGAGTTGTTTTGAATCTTCCTGTTAAAGTATAATGAGTGTCTTGAAGATTATGTATTTGCTAAAGGACCATGGGACATGTCGACATATCCAACATGGTATTGTTTAGCTTCCTGGGAATCAAACACATCTGGATTCAATGATGCAAAGTTTGGTGAAAATCTTTTACCTTACTTTGCTAGGAAAAAGTGGCAGTTTGCACTGACACAGTTAAATATACAGTATCTATTTTTTGAATTGTTTTCTTCATGGTAATTTCATATAGTACTTTGATTCCTGTAAGTCTTTCAGACAGCCTGGTGGTAGTACTGTTGAGAAATAGTAGCTGAAGTCTTGTGACATTTTCTTCTCATCTTTTTTTTTTCTTTATTCCACACCAGATTTATTGAGTAAAATAAATTCACAAAGCATGGCAGTTTTGTTGGCAACAATTTTTTGAGCAGTCCCATTCTTCTTGTTGATTTAGCTGAGGCAAATACAAGTTATTTTATTGCATTTTTATTTACTAATATTAACTCTCAGATCAGAGCTTTCATTACATACCACACAGTAACTCTCTCTATATGCATATTATATAATGGTTTGAAAGGTGTTAAAAAAGGCCATAGCAGAATTAAAGGCATTTCCAAGAGTCCTGAGAGGCAAAACTGATAGGGATGAAAAGAGTCTATGGGATAACTGATTGATGCTGTAGATGTTGCTGCTAAGTCAGACTTCAGGGCCCTAGTTGAGCTGTAGAAATGAGGTATGGTGGAAGCTATAGAGGCACAGGGTAGGACTGGGTCCAGACATATGAACAGGTGGATGGACAGATAGCAAGTCAAGAAGGCTATGTCAATAGTGAGAACGGAGCTGAGCTGAAGTGTCTGGGGCAGGCATGAGTTCTCTACCTGCACATTCAATGGTAGTTAGGTGACAGGTTGGTGGGACCAGTACTGTTACAGTGTTGTATCCCCTTGGTTGTGGGTTTCTCCTCATCTTAAAGACAAGGAAAGGATGTTTCCTTTCGTGGTTATGACCTTCTCAGTCTGCTGCAAACCCAGCAGTCCTCTTCCCAGGCCCCTTGTGCTTGGAGCAGCACACTGGCTAATCTGTCTCACAATTGAAAAAGAAAGCAGCTCTTGTGGTTTAGTATTTTAACAGTTTTCCTATCCCCTCAGGGTGACAGCGTCCGCCTTAATCAGCGCTTCAGTATCACGGCGCAGCTTTTGGTGCTCTATTATATCCTTTCTTATGAGGAAGCACTCCTGGCAAACACAAAGACGTTAGGTAAGTCAACCAGAGCTCAGTGGGTCCAGTAGTTCATGATGAATCTGATAGTCCAGAGAAATCTAGTGATGAGGTAGTAAAGAGGTGCCAGGAAGTTCTTTTAGGCTAGATTTCAGACCATTTATATCGTATCATGGTACTAAGATGCTCCTTAAGTTCCTCAGGAAGCTTTTCTTGGTTAGGGGGTTTTCTCTGGTCTGGTAGCCTGTCTTCCAGGGCTGTGAAGAACTTCAGAATATGCTGCAGTGTTGAGACAGTTTTTTGTCTGTAGCCAAAAGATTATTTGCCTCAAATATATTCCTACCGGTGATAGTTGTGTTGTTTTAGCACTTTGCTAATTGCCCTTTGGTTTAATTAACATAATGAACATTAGTAACCACCCGGTGGCTACAGAGGTAGAATCTGAAATAGAATCCAGTTTTGTAATGTTGTAGCTGTTAAAATACATACATGTGTATTCATTGTTCGTTTAAAAATAAGGACATGAGCTGGGTGGTGGTGGCCCTCGCCTTTAATCCCAGCACTCCAGAGGCAGAGGCCGGCAGGTCTCTGTGAGTTCAAGACCAACCTGGTCAATAAGATCTGGTTCCAGGACAGGCTCCAAAACCACAGAGAAACCCTGTCTGGAAAAAAAAAGTGTGTATGTGTATATTAATGTGTGTGTGGTTTTTTAAAAATGTTGCTTAAGGTTTATTTACTTATTTATTATGTACACAATGTTCTACCTGCAGACTTGCCTGTGTGCCAGAAGAGGGCACCAGATCTCATTACAGATGGTTGTGAGCCACCATGTGGTGCTGGAAATTGAACTCAAGACCTCAGGAAGAGCAGCCAGTGCTCTTAACCTCTGAGCCATCTCTCCAGCCTGTGTATATTAATGTATATAGATGTGTATATGAATTCTAGTTAAATGTTCATTTAAAAATATTTTAGACAGGAGATAAAAATTGTACATATTTATAGGATACCATTGATTTAAGTATCCATCCAAAAGAAGATTCATGGTAGTAAAGAATGACTTCCTGTGCACTTACTGCTTAGTTAGAATGTGAATATTCTTTGTGCATTTCAAGACTTTGTACTTAAAACACTTATAAGCTAGGCATATATCGAAATCATCTCAAAACAGACTGCTTTACCTAGTAAGAAAAATATCAGACAAATAATTTTTATTTACCTAGTAAGAAAAATATCAGACAAATAATTTTTATTTGTTTTTTGTTCTCAAGACAGAGTCTCTTATAGACCAGGCTGGTCTTGAACTCTGTGTAACTGAGTTTTGCCTGAACTCCTGACCCTCTTACTTCCACCTCCCAAGTGAGTGCGTGCACCATAGTCTCAGGGCTCAGTAGTTAAAAGTATGGCTGGCTTAACTCACCTTCCAGCTTCACATTATCTGAAAAGAAATTCTTGCCTTTTTCTCCTCTGTCCTTCCATTGTATGTATAATTTCCTTTTGGTCATCAGCAGAACAAGATTCATTGTTTCATTGTCTGGTACTTAGTAAATTGGTACAGCTAGGCAATTTGAAGTTTTACAGCTGTAAATCCTAGAGTTAAACCAACTACTAACAAAAGTAGTGTTCTAGCTGGGCAGTGGTGGAGCATACCTTCAATCCTAGCACTCTGGAGGCAGAGGCTGGCAGATCTGTCAGTTCAAGGCCAGCTTGGTCTACAAAGAGAGTTCCAGGACAGCCAAGGCTATATAGAGAAATCCTGTCTCAAACAAACAAACAAACAAACAAACAAAAAATGGAATAGCATACAAAGAAATTAAGTTGGACTTGTTAAAAAGAAAAAGAATAGATGTTGCTAACTAAAGGTAGGATATAGGTGAGAAGGAAGTCAATTCACATTTCTTAACATCCTTTAAGTAGATAGTCACCAGCTGTCACTAATAATGTATTCAAAGATCCTTTTGTTTTTTAGACAGTATCTTAGGTAGCCCAAGCTGGCTTTAAATTTACTATTTCTTGAAGATGGCTTCGAACTTTTTACCTCCCATGAACTAGGATTACAAACATGTGCCTGTAATGCCTGGTGTTGTGTTTTATTTATTTTTAAATTCATTTTTATCTTTTTAATGATTTATTTTTATGTTATGTGCATTGGTGTTTTGCCTGCATGTATGTCTGTATGAGAGTGTTGGAACTTCTGGAACTGCAGTTACTGGAGCTGCTATGTGGGTGCCTGGAATTGAACCTGGGTCTTCTGGAAGAACAGCCAGTGCTCTTAATTCTTGAGCCATTTCTCCAGCTCTTTTTTCTTCCCTACCACCATGGTATCTTATAATTTGCACTGGAATTATCAAGCTCTAAGTCTGTGCACATGACTTCTTTGGGCTTTCCTAAATAGATGTGGGAAAGTCTTGACTGAGTTCTTTCAGCATAGTACATTTCTGCACTAAAACCTGCCATGATTTGTTTTTCCTTTCCATTTGTTTCAATTCAGCATATTTTCTAGAACTTGCCCTTGTTGTTTCCTTATAGTCACTATTTTGGTAGCTGCTTTCATCTTTAAAACAATCATATGAAGTGAATGAAAAGTAATTTTATATTGTCTTCATTCCTGTTTGTTTTGAAATTTAAGATTTTTTTTTCCTGTTAACTCTCTTACTTTATACTTTTGTCATTTGCTGACAGCTTCCATGCAAAGGAAACCCAAATCATATTCTTCTTCTTTAATGGATCAGATTCCTATCAAGTTCCTTATTCGACAGGCTCAAGGGCTGCAGCAGGAGTTGGGAGGTATTTGTTTTATTTAATTTTTTTTGATAAAGTTTACTGTTAAGAAATGTTACTTCTTATGCTATAAGTTGTGGCAAGTGTTCAGTGTTAAAAAAATGTAAACAATTCAAGAATGAACATGCTATTTGCTTCTCTCATTAAATCTATTACCTTACCCCTGCAGATCACCTCTCAGAGAACCACAGTGTTTTCAGTTTGACATGCATTTTAAGTCACTTTTCCTTATAGGTGATCCAGATATAATTGCTGATATTTGGTCATTGGGGCGCACACACACACACACACACACACACACACACACACACACACACACACGATGTTATGGATGCCCAGTACTTCTAATTCCCTTCATCTTATGATAAGGTTATATCCCTGTTGTAAACTGCAGTTATGTCAAATCTAAAGTGCATTTGTGGCCAGGTATGGTGGCTCAACCTTTAATCATAGTACTTGGGAGGCTGAGGCAACTCAGATCTCTGTGAGTTTGGGGCCACCCTTGTGTACATTACTTCCACAGTACTGTAAATCTGAGAACTCATTAGTCCTACTCCAATGCTGGAGGCTGTCTTTGACCTAGAGAACATCAGTTTCATGTGTTTGAATCTAATAAGTATTCATATGATAACATTAAAAATATGAATGATAATATACACTGTCTCCTTTTTGTCACATTTCTTTTTTTATGACTTGAAATTTGCACTGAGGGTCTTACATGAATTAAGCTAGTACTGTATCACCGAGCTACATCTTTAGCCCTCTGCCTTTTCTGAGGGCATTTTTCTTAGAGTCTTAGATATGTATCATATCGGTTCCTGTAGATCTAGTTTATTGTTTGAAACTGCTCCATAATATTCCATGAAATATTAATATGGATGTAATAGTTCAATTGTAAATATCATTAAATAGATGCATAATAATTTTGGAAATTTGATGTTTTCTTCATAAAGCACACTTTTTAGTGTGGTTTTCCTCTGACTTTGAAGTTAGGATTTTTCTTCTCTTTCTTTGTTGTGGTTGATGTGGAAGAGGAGCATGAGCCTTCATTGGACACAGCCAGATGGCTGCGTTTATTATAGCTTTACATAGTCTGCTTCTAAAGAAAATGGTTCAGTATTTGGCAGCACTGGCCAATTAACATGTTTTACTGAAAAGAGTACAGTATGTAGATTGGTTTGTGTTTCTCTTTCTCTTTGACTGTTGGGAGTAGTTTAGTTGTGCATATGTTTGGAGATTTGAAGCTCAGTAGCACTTTGGGTTGTTACGGTGCCTGAGTGTAGGAGCATCATCAGTTCTAAGCAGAGCCCTAGGTCAGGCATGGTGGCATGTGATAATCTGAGCACTTGAGAAGCGTTTTGTTTTTGTTTTTTCTGCCTTGAACTCCTGAAACAAGCCATGTTAAACAGCTTTCATGATGAGAGTCTCACAGTGGGATAAAGAAAGCTGGGGAAGATTTGCCGCAAGGGCTCATCCCTGCCATACTGTGAATGAGTTTTCTTGGGGACTTTTATTTAAAATGCTACACAGATTTTTTTTTTTTTTTTTACACTTCAGTCTTTGTTTTGAGGTAATGTCTCACTAAGTCGCCAGGCTGGTCCTGAGCTGAGTGTGTAGCTGAGGCAAGACCTTGAATTTAGGATCTTACTGCTTCTGCTTTTGAATAGCTAGGATTCCAGCCCAGGTCTAGCTAGAATTCCTAAAAATGTGCTACACACCTGCCGAAGTGTTCCAGGCTGCAGTTTCTGCCCTAGTTCCTAGCATTGTGCCTTTCTCTGAATATGCATTAGGGTTCTTAAGCTTCTGATGCTAGAGGGCTTGAACAGTGCTATTAGAGGCTGCTGGCTGCTAAAAATATAGGAGCGCTGAAGATCTGATGAGAGAGTCTGAGAGGCCAGTTAACTTAATGTTGTTTTTTTTTTTTTGTTTGTTTTTTTTTTTTAAGGGCTGCATTCAGCTTTACTGCGTCTTCTAGCAACTAATTACCCACATTTGTGTATTGTGGATGACTGGATCTGTGAAGAAGAAATCACAGGGACTGATGCACTGTTAAGGCGAATGCTTCTGACTAGTAATGCTAAAAGCCACTCTCCGAAACAACTGCAAGAAGGTGTGGTAACTGCTATCTTACCTCTTATTACTACTGTAAAGAGATACTGTGTAGTGGAATTTTCTTTGGTCTGTCAAGCAACTCCCTCCAAAAAGACACGGAAACATATTATTAATTATGAATGCTTGACCTTAGCTTAGGCTTATCCCACTAGTTCTTTTAACTTAATTTAGCCTGTTTCTATTCATCTGCATCTTTGCCTTGGGGATTTTTACCTTTCATTCTGTATGTCCTAATTTCTTGCTTCTTCCATATCTGGCTGGCTAACTGGTTGGCCTCTGTCCTCTCTTCTTTGTCCCTCGAGCCTAAATTTCTCCTCCTACTTACTTTCCCTGCTCAGAAGTCCCACCTATTCCTCCTCCTTCTCTATTGGCTGTTCAACTTTTATAGACCAGTCAGATGCCTTAGGCAGGCAATGTAAAACAGTAACACATCTTTACATAATTACATAAATGCAACACATCTTTGCATAGTTAGACAAATATTCTGCAACAGTGCTAGACTAATTTAAATCCTATATTGTAAGCAATTGTGTTCAATCGAGGTAAGAATTGTGAACCAATTCTTTGCTATGCTGGGTATCTAGTTGACATGTTTATATCATTTCCATATTCTGTATTATATCACTAAAAAGATTTAGAAAAATCCCAAATTGGTTAAAAATAAATACAGTAGAATGGGAGTGTACTTGATCTCAGTGGGTAATGTTCCAGGTTATTATCCCCAAATACAAATAGTGTGAGCTACCCATTAACATTGCATTAGCTGTATTAAAAAGTTTCAGCTTTCTAGCTGGGCGGTGGTGGCGCATGTCTTTAGTCCCAGTACACGGGCACTTGGGAGACAGAGGCAGGTAGATTTCTGTGAGTTTGAGACCAGCCGGGTCTACAAGAACTAGTTCCAGGACAGTCTCTAAAGCCACCGAGAAACCCTGTCTTGAAAAACCAAAAAAGAAAAAGAAAAAGTTTCAGCTTTCTGAAAACAGTTGCACAATCATTGCATAATCCTTACTCCTCTTTGAGATGACAACATTGGCCTTGCACCCCACCCAAATCCACTCTGAATTTTTCTTTTCGTGGTTCTTGAAGTCTTTGCTGTTATTTCTAAATCTTTCTCTCATTTCCCGTTGGAGTTGCAGATTGAGCTGGGCCTTTTGTGCATGTTGGGCCAATGTTCTACTACTCAGCTTTCTCCCCAGCTCTTAAGCTTATTTTCTTCTTGTTTTCTGTTCACAGTTGAAGGATTTGTAAATTATCTAAAGCCAATTGTCCTTGACACATGGATTTTGAAACCAAATACACAGATGACATGTGTTCTTACCAGCTTTGGACAGTTTTTTCCTACATTTCTTTTAGGTGCTATTGGTTTTTCATGGTGAAGGACATGCGTGACTATTTGTTTGCCTCTAAGTAGTCAGCCGATGATGAACATCTTGGTGTAGATATTTACTGTTCATGATGGCAACAAAAATAAATTAAAAGAATATTTGTATTTAATTTCATAGTTCCAATATGTTATTTCATTATGTAATCAAAATGAAGAATATTATTGGGATGGCTTTTTTTCATACATATAATTTTTTCCATTTAATATTTATTTCATGTTTGCTAGCCAGATGTAGTTAGTGACCACTCTAGTAGAGAGACAATTCTAAATATTTAATAACAGCAATCGGCTAGATGCTTATTGCATATAATAGGAGGAAATGTATCAAGGAGTTTGAAACTTCCAAATTAATAAGCCACAGAAGCAATACTCAGGCACACTTTTTCTACTTCAGTGCTATTTTTTAAGAACAACCTGAATTACTCCCAAAAAATGAGGTTAGCCTTTGTGTCACTAATATGATTGTTTTACATATGATTCACCATTTATTAATGACAAAAGCAAATTTGAATGGCAATTAGATAGATGTTCTAAGTTATTTTTTTCATGAAGAATTAAATTTTATTTTTATTTTTACATCATTCTTTGGGAATTTCACATCATGTATCCCAATCATGCTCACCTCCCAGTCCTTTATATACACCCCTCACTCCTGCAGCATGGCCCCCAGAAGAACTACCCACCCCCAAAAAACTAACAGCAAGACAGTACAAAAATTCTGCCTTGCTCCTCCATCTTTCCAATCCTTGTCATTTATCCTCGTGGCATTGGATGCTGAGGTGTGTCAGGCAGTCCACCCTTTCGTCCAATCAGCCCCACCCACAAAATGTTCTCTGCAGTGAGTCATTGGTCTGCTTCAAGGCCCCTGGCCTTTGGCACACCATCTTCACTGGACCCTCACTGAAACTCCTCTGGGATATCCTGCTGTTTCCCCAAGTCATGAGGATCCTGCAGTAAGTATTCTTCAGGACCAGCCCTTTCACATTCTCCAGCATAGATGGTGTAGATGTCAGAGTGGGCCAGCCCAAGGCCCACGATGTGGGTATGGGTGGTAGCTGAGCTGGTCAGTCTGGACCGCTGGGACTGCCCCCTCAAGTGAGAGGCACAACCAGCCCTGCTTGGCCCATGCCTGTGGTGAAGGATGGGACCGTCTCTCACTTTGTGAAACACCATCTGCACTTTTGTGGATTTTTATTTTGTTTTACGTTTTGATTTGTTTATTAGGTATATGTTTATGTGGGACCTTGCACATTCTCCACTACACATGTGGAAGTCAGAGAACAACTTGTGGGAGCTGGTTTTATCCTTCAGGTGGGGTGGAACTCAGGTTACCAGGCTTCACGTAGGTTAACCTAAGCCTCTGAGTTATATCACTTGCATTCCAAGAAGCTTTCTAATGACTGAATTCGCTCTAATGGAAATTGTAGCTATGATCAGAGTTTACTTTTAACACATTGCTTTCTTGATTTGTTTGATCCCTGTTCTAAGAAAGCAGGATTTATTTCTGCTTGGTGGATATTACAGAATTTAGGTAATGGTTGTAAAATTCTCTTTTTTAGCATTTTCAGCTGTCCCAGTAAGTCACACACAAGTGATGCAGATTATGGAGCACTTGACTCTACTTTCTGCCAGTGAGCTTATACCATATGCAGAAGTATTAACATCCAATATGAATCAGCTGCTGAATTCAGGGGTTCCACGGAGAATTCTTCAAACTGTCAATAAGTTATGGATGGTTCTTAATACTGTGATGCCAAGAAGGTAAATTCGGTGTATGCTATATGCACTACAGAAGTTGTAGCTTTGATAATAGACAGGAAATTTAGTTGATGTAAAAACATTCACAAGACCACTCACATCAGTGTTTTTGAGTATGTAATAATAAAATTATTTTCTGAATTTGACTATTTAAAGATATGTACACTAGCAGTGGTGCTAATCTTTAATATCAGCATGCATTTGGGATTGAGAATAGGAAGATCTCTTTAAAGTTTGAGCACATCCTGGTCTACATAGTAAGACATTGTTTCAAACAAACAAACAAAAAAGGATTTGTTACATTTTAAAGAATACTTTTAAGAAATAAAAGCTATTGGGGGCTGGAGAGAAGGCTCAGCGATTAAGGGCACTCATTGCTCTCCCAGAGGTCCTGAATTCAATTTCCAGCAACCACATGGTGAGTTCCAGGTTCTCCAGGACTGTTATACAGAGAAACGCTGTCTCAAAAAACAAGCAATCAAAAATCCTAGCATTTACATCTCTTCATTTTAGCTCAGTAGTAGGCTTATAACAAGTATGGTGTTTTGCTTATCCAACTTAGACATTGTTTGTGAAGTTTAGCAGTCTGACTTTCTCTTGCTTTCTGTGATTCTGCTTCCTTTCCTGTGTTTCTTCTCGAGACAGGGTTTCTCTGTGTAGCTCTGGCTCTCCTGGAACTCATTTCACCTCAGCTGCAAAGACTACTGTGTTCATTGTTTAACTTGTATTTGTGTAATATATTATAGTGATATATTATAGATGTCTAGTTTTTAGTTTTTCAGAGCTTATTCCCAGGGCTGGGGATATAGCTTGGTTGGTAGTATGCTTATCTAGCATACATGAAACTCTGGGTTCTACCCCTAGCAGTGCATAAACTATGTCATGGTGGTACAGTTCTCTGATCTCAGCACTTGGGAGGGCCTGCAGGAGAATCGGAAGTTCAGGTGATCCACAGCTATGCAGTGAGTTTGGGGCCAGCCTGAACTACATGGGAACCTTTTTCTCAGACACAAACAACAAAGGAATTCCAAAGGTTGTTTTCATACTTTTTTTTTGGTCTATCTTGAAAATATCTTCCTTCCTCTCTTCCTTCCCTTCTTCTCCTCCTCCTCCTCCTCCTTCTTTTTTGTTTAGATAGAAAGGACTAAATTACTGTAGATGTGAGTTAAAACATAGCTATTATGAACATGTGATTGTTTTCTCAACAGGCTGTGGGTAATGACGGTTAATGCACTCCAACCTTCTATAAAGTTTATACGACAACAAAAATACACTCAGAATGATTTGATGATCGATCCTCTCATTGTCTTGAGGTGTGACCGGAGGGTTCACAGGTACATTCATTTGTTTTTTGTTTTTGTTTTGTTTTGTTTTGTTTTGTTTTTTAATGGAGCTGTACTTTGGAGAATCAAAAGAAACCAAAGAAAATCATTTTAAAATACTATTGCACATATTTATAAAATATAGTCAGTGTAATATTTAGTATGTGAACAATAAATTTAGCCTTAGAGAAAAGGCATTCTTGGCTTTGGTAGTCATCTATAGGGCTCTTCTGTCTCTTAATATGTAGCTCAGTAAAGAACCACCATTTCTACTAGCTCATTGACAGTGATTTTGCTTTATTGTGTTTTATTTTGAAATAAGATTTTACTGTATAGCTGAGGGTGACCTTGAACTCCTGCTTTAATGCCTAATTTTCCTGCCTCAGTCATCTTAGTGCTGGGAGTACAGGTGTGTGTCAGCATATACAGCCTGAAAAGTGATTTTAAAACACTGATATATTTGTAAGTCATTGCATCCTTTAAACTGGTAACTTGTTTGACATAAGTTGTGATGTAATTTCACTGATTCCTCATTTGTCTCTAATTCCTAGAGAATTGTTTTGACTTCAAAAGGTAGAATTTAGTCGAGTGTTGGTGGTGCACACCTTTAGTCACTCGGGAAGCAGAGGCAGGTGGGTCTCTGAGTTCAAGTCCAGCCTGATTTACAGAGCAAGTTCCAGACAGGCTCCAAAACAAAACAGAGAAACCTTGTCTTGGGGAAAAAAAAACCCAACCAACCAAACAAACAAACAAAAAAACCCAAAAAAGGTAGAATTTAGTTAATAGACATCAATATTTGGATTTCAAGCTGTTATAAGTGACATTAATGATAAATAAATCTACTGGCTTGCCTTTAGTGATCATTGTCTACATGGGGAAAGAAGATAGATACATGAAACTGTAAATAGTGTGGTCATATGTAGCTGAATGGTGTACAAAATGAATTTTTTGTTGTTTTTTTTTTTTTTCTTTTTTTGGAGTAAGGATCTCACTATATAGCCCTGGCTGTCCTAGAACTCACTCTGAAGACCAGGCTGGCCTCAAATTCTTAGAGATCCATCCACCTCTGCCTCCTGAGTGCTCGGTAAATAATTTGTCCAGATTAAATGGATATTTATTCACTTTTAGAATACAGAAATGTAATGCTTTCCTGCACCAAAGAAGAAATAGGAGTAGAAAGACTAAATAATTTGTTTTAGTTTCCATCTTAATTAGTAATAGGTTATGTTTTTTTTTGAAGGTTTGTATCTTAGAGATTTACTGCTTTATCATTTTCTACAAAAAGCTAATATCTTTCTCTACAAGTTACATTTTATTTTAGCTCATAAGATGATGAATGGTGTTCATGAATTTTGAAATGCAAAAATGAGAAATGACCTTATTTATTGTTTTGGAGGACATGTGGTCCTGCTCTGTGGCCCTGGCCGGCTTGTGTTCATTACCCACAGTGATGAATCCCAGCTCAACTTCCCCTGTGTTGGGATGATAGGCAAGCACCAGCACATCCAGCTTGGACCTTTAGAAATGAGTATTTCATTCGGAAGAATTGTTAAACCATGCTTTTCAAACCATTTAAACAAAATTGGTTAAGTTTCTTGGAACTCACTTACTAGACTAGGCTGGCCTTGAACTCACAGAAATAGATCCTCCTGCCTCTGCTTCCTGAGTGCTGGAATTAAAGGCATTCACTACTGCCCAGCTCTCTAAGTAACTATTAAATTGTAGTCTTCCTGATACATTTTCTTCTTTGTTTAGGTGCCCTCCACTGATGGATATTACTCTACACATGCTGAATGGGTATCTCCTTGCATCTAAAGCTTACCTTAGTGCCCATCTGAAGGAGACAGCAGAGCAAGATAGGCCTTCTCAGAACAATACAGTAGGTTTGCTTGGACAGACTGATGCCCCAGAAGTTACTAGAGAAGAGCTGAAAAATGCATTACTGGCTGCTCAGGTAAAATTTGCTAAAGTTAAATTTAGTCAAATTGTGAGTTTGGTTTGGTTTGGTTTGGTTTGGTTTGTCTTTTGGGTGGGTCTTGAGACAAGGTTTCTCTGTATAACATCTCTGGCTGCCCTGGAACTCTCTCTGTAAACCAGGCTGGCCTCTAACTCACTGAAATCCACCTGTCTCTGCCTCCTGAGTGCTAGGATTAAAGGCTGTCACTGTCACCACCATCCAGCAATGTTTGTTTGTTTTTATCTAAATAAATAGATCACACATTGTGCCCTATATATACACTGTTGATATTGTGTGTTCCTTTTATTTTAGAATCTAAAACAATCTCATCTTTACTTTTGAATATCAGGTGAACTTTCATTATGAAAACTTAATACATATTTTAATAAGACTTGTATTTATTATTTAAATTTATTATTTAAATTTAATTATAAGACTTTAACCAGTCTTATATCTACACTTGATCAATACCTATTTATTGGATTCCTGTGTGTCAAATACTATTCAAGGACCTTGGACATGGTAGTAAATTAGATATAATCTTTGGTTACTTGTTTTTAAAGATGAGATGGTAGAAAAGGAAATCAGATGTTGGAGACACACTATAAACAGAAAAGTATGTGAATAGTTAATATAAAATGTCAGGTTGTATTTTCCATATGAAACCCTCAAAGAGGTCACTGCTCAGTTACTGTTCTGTGAAGTGGGGAAATAGAGGAAAATGGAGGAACACCTGTTCGGACCCTGAGGAAAGAGGGGAGTGAGAGGAAGGAAGGGAACTAGGCTTGGGTTGCTTTGGAGGTTGTTGGCTCAGATTACCTGTCCAGTAGATGGTGAACTCAAGTCTTCACTTCTGCCTAATGGTATATAGGCCTTCAGAATTATCCCGGTGCTTACTGACATGCTTATTTTTATTTTATGTGTGTGGGTGTTTCCTTGCATTTATGTATGTGATAAAGGGGTATTGGATCCGATGGGACTGGAGTTACTTCCAGACAGTAGTGAGCTGCCATTTGGAATGAACTCTGGTCTTCTGGAAAAGCAGCCAGTGCTCTTAACCAAGCCATCTCTAGCCTCCTGCATGTTTATTTTTATGAAAAAAACAAAAAAGTGTGTGTGTGTGTGTGTGTGTGTGTGTGTGTGTGTGTGTTTAAACTCTTCAGGAGATAATGTGAGACCCTCTCTGAATTGTAAATTCCTCAGTTGTGCTCTAAGAACTACCACCTTTATGGTGTTTGTGTTTCAAAACAGCTATTGTGCCATTTCTGTTCATATGAAAAAAAAAAGATTTCTTTTTCAGGTCAATTTCTCAGACTTTTTTTTAGTCTCTTTTATTGTGGTTTATACATTAGTTTGTTCTAAGGTGATAACTTTATTATTTTTTTATTTTACATCCCAACCACGGTTTCCCCTCCCTTCTTTCCTCCCTCTCTCCTCACAGCTTCTCAGACTTCTTAATCCACTTCTTATCTTCTTGTAGGATAGTGCAGCTGTCCAGATTCTCTTAGAGATTTGTTTGCCTACCGATGAGGAAAAGGCAAAAGGTGCCAAGCCAGACATCTCCCTCAGGAATACTCAAAGTGTCATTGCCACCAACACTCTGAGTAAAGAAATGGAGGAAGGAGAAGACACTCTGCTCTGTAGCCTTCGTGAAGTCCAGTGCCTTATCTGTTGCCTGTTGCACCAAATGTACATTGCAGATCCCAACATTGCTAAACTTGTTCACTTTCAGGTGCGTTTCCATTTTAGTTTTTCTATTTCTTTCTTTTTTTTTTTTGAGACAGGGTTTCTCTGTGTAGTTTTGGAGCCTGTCCTGGCACTCGGTCTGTAGACCAGGCTGGCCTCAAACTCACAGAGATCCACCTGCCTCTGCCTCCCGAGTACTGGGACTAAAGGCTGCGCCACCACTGCCCAGCTGAATTTTAGTTTTTCTTGAGGGCTTTATGTATTAAATTAATATGGATCATTTGTAAATGAGAAAGGATCATGGTCCAAATTCTGAATACTGATAAGATATTCAAATAACTTATCTCTGTTCTCTGTTCTAATGTATCAGGGACAGTCACAGACACTTGGTATTGAGAGTAAATGTTAGAGAAAGGAAGTGCAGCGTCGTCACTTGTGTTTCTGTATTTGACTCCTCCCTTCTTCCGGAGACAGGGCTATCCATGTGAACTTCTGCCTCTGACAGTGGCAGGGATCCCATCTATGCACATCTGTCTGGATTTCATACCGGAGCTTATTGCCCAGCCTGAACTTGAAAAACAGGTAGTGACCGTTTTAGAACTTGAAGAAGTACTTGATTTCTTTTCAATTGACTATTACATAAGACATTTTATAGTTTTTAGCTCTTAAACTCTTCTAAAGAAATATGTAACATTTGAATTTTGTATTGCAGATATTTGCTATACAGCTGCTTTCTCATTTGTGTATCCAGTATGCATTACCAAAGTCACTTAGTGTGGCCCGCTTAGCTGTCAATGTCATGGGAACTCTGCTAACAGGTATGTAGCCAACCAGTATCAACAAAAGCATCTAATAATGCTTACTACATATATGTTCTGAACTTTAAGACACTGCTCTCTGTGTGTGTGTGTGTGTGTGTGTGTGTGTGTGTGTGTGTGTCTGTTTTTTTCAAGACAGGGGCTCAATATATATATGTTCCAGATAGCTTTGTTTGTTCAGGAACTCACTCTGTAGACCAGGCTGGCCTCAAACTCACAGAAATTCACCTGCTTGTGCCTCCTGAGTGCTGGCGTTAGAAGCGTGCACCCTTTGCTCTGCTTTTTGGTGTTTTTATGAGTCAATATGACACAGTATATGTTGCTGTTATTTTAACTTGTGACTTCCTTTGAATTATTATCTTTTTTTAAATTTTATACTTAAAAATATAGAAGTATAGGTAAACACATTTGCGAGTTGTATGTGTGTATGTGTGTGTGTTATAATACATTTTTAATAAATAAAAATTAAAATCTGCAGAATTAGAATACAAATTAAAAATTACCAAGTGTACTCAATTCCAGAAGAAAAATATTTGAAATGTCATAATTAGCCAGGCAGTGATGGCTTACTCCTTTAATCCAAGCACTCAGGAAACAGAGGGAATTTTAGGACAGTCAGAGCTACATAGAGAAACCCTTGCTCAAAACAAAACAAAAAAGTCATAAATTCATTAGCTATTTCCTTAAATTCTATAACTTACCACACACACACACAAAATTTTATTTATTGTTTTGGTTTTCAGGACAGGGCTCCTCTGTGTAACAGTCTAGCTATCCTGGAAGTTGCTTTGTAGACCAGGCTGGCCTAGAACTCAGAGATCTGCCTGCCTCTGCCTCTTGAATGCTGGGAGTAAAGGTGTGCCCCACCACCGCCTGGCCTTATCTTATATTTTAACTACTTTCTGGTTTGTAGAGTAAAGTGGTATAAAAATAAATTACTTAAGATATGACTATATTCAGTCCTTTAAAAGGTTATACTTTTTCAGTGTTTACAGTGTTTCACAATAGTTTGCTCATTTTCTTTCTATTTTACCTCATGTTATAATAAGCTATAGTTGTTAAGAGTTCATATTGGAGAGGTGGCTCAGTGGTTCAGAGCACTGACTGCTCTTCCAAAGGACCTGGTTTCAGTGCCTAGCATCCACATGGCAGCTCAAAACTGTCTGTGCTTCGAGTTTCAGGGGACCCAACTTCATGGCAAAACATCAGTGCACATAAAATAAATAAATTTAAAAAAAAAGTTGTGTGACTTAGAATAGCATTATTTTTCCCACCCAACTGGAGATTAAGCACAGGGCCTTTTCATGGGCCAGGCAAGAACTGTACACTGAGTTACTCTCCTCATAGCCTTGGGATAACTCTGTAGACCCGGCTGTCCTCAAACTCAGACGCCTGTCTGCCTCTGCCTCTCCAGGGCTGGGATCTTTGAAAGGCACGCCATTATGTTGGGCCTTAAACAACTTTTATAATTTCTCTAAAGTGCTTAGTTTTCTCTTCTGCACAGCTGTTGAGATACAGTTTTGAGAACTAAGCGAAGTAATGAAAGCAGCTTGCTTATCACAGTTCTGGGACATAATAAAAGTGTGGATCTCAGATGATGACTGATTAATAGGATTGTTAAAAATAAGGTGGTCAGCATCCTATAGAACACAGTTTCCTCTATACAACACATAACGTTAATTTGTTTTGTAAGCTGTCTGTGTTGAGTTTATATCTGTGTAAAACAAACAATTCTGTTCCATTTCTTCCCAACAGTCCTAACACAGGCTAAGCGGTATGCTTTCTTTATGCCAACTCTTCCAAGTTTGGTCTCCTTTTGTCGAGCATTTCCTCCACTGTATGAAGATATTATGTCTTTGCTAATTCAAATAGGCCAAGTGTGTGCCTCTGATGTTGCCACTCAGACTAGAGACATTGATCCAATCATCACACGTAAGTGTTATCTTGTTTTCATTTTTTGCCCCCCCCCCCAACCCCCAGGGTTTCTCTGTGCAGCTTTGAAGTCTGTCCTGGAACTTTCTTTGTAGACCAGGCTGGCCTCAAACTCACAGTGACCCACCTGCCTCTCCCTCCCAAGTGCTGGGATTAAAGGCATGGGCCACTACTACCCAGCTTTCTGTTTGTTTATTTATTTGTTTGTTTGTTTGTTTTAATGTTACAAACAAAATATTTTAGAATATCTTGCCTTAGTTATTCCCCTTCCCCCTTATTTTGTAGGTCTTCAACAAATAAAGGAGAAACCAAGTGGATGGTCTCAAATCTGTAAAGATCCAGCTTACAAAAATGGATCCAGGGACACTGGGAGCATGGATCCTGATGTACAGCTCTGTCATTGTATTGAAAGCACAATAATTGAAATAATAAACATGAGTGTCAGTGGAATTTGAAAAAAATAAAAAAGATGCATCTGTTTGCTGCATATTCCCAACAGGAACCTGGATTTTATGACAACTCTAAACTGAATGGAAACAGGGGGATCTTGGAAATTGCTGAGATGAGTATAATTTAGAACTCTTAAGAATTATACTTGTTTATGTTTGATTGGCATATCTTTGGATCTGCTCTGATGGTATGTTTATATTGTAGCAGCTGAACTTCTTTTCCATTGGGAATATTTTAAGAAACCTATTCCTAGAAAGGGATTGGGCCATGCACTTAGTGAAGAAAGATTGCCAGATATTTAATTTAATTTCTTATAAAAATGAGCCTGTGGCTATCTCTCATATTTTTGACCTTTTAACAGTTTTCAACAAAGAATGAATGAGAGGAAGAAAAAAGGGATGTAGGGAAGGAATAATTCAGGAAAAATTACCAGTTAAATATACAAAAATCTCAGACTTGTAGTGCCAGTAACAATAATGCTGGTTGGAAGTCTAGTTTGAGAGAAGGGGTTTTTAAAAAGGCAGGTAAGCCAAGTGTGGTGGCACATGCCTTTAGATCCTAGCCCTAGGGTGAAAGATAGAGGCAGTTGAATCTGGGTTTTTGAGGCCAGCCTGGTCTATATGGTGAGTTCCAGGACAGCCATAGCTACATAAAGAAACCCTTTCAAGAAAAAAAGACAAGTAAATGACTGCCTTGGAGTTACAGATGAAGATAAAAAGATTTCACATGTCTGCTTCAATTTTTCCTAATATATGAAGCCATATGTTTAAAGAGATACTTGAATAATTTGAAAATTTAAGATACTGATTGTAGTTAAAACATCTTTGTGCAAAGAATAACCTTAAAGTAAATTTCATTTATTCTTTTTTAAATTTATTTTTATAATGCTGTATTATCTAATTCTCAGAGGAGCAAAGATGTATCAAATTAAATGAATTTTAGAGCAATAAACCCCAATAGAGCTCTTGGTTCATTATCAGGATTATAACTCATATTTTACTTTGAGATCTTTGAGTAAGAAAATACAGTGTTTGAACCTCAGGAAAAATTATAATGTGGAAAATACTGTGTTGCTGAAGTTTGCAGTTCTCTGTTAGGAACTTCATGATTAAGTATGCATTCAGATAACCATAATCATTTTTTAAAAAATTAAGTAGCCAACGTAGAAGGTACTTCTTTGCTCTCTGAGAAATACCTCAATCATCTGCCACCCCACTCAAAACAGACCTCATTGAAGAAGGTAGAACGTTAAAAAGAAAGTTTGTTTTTTTACAAAAAGAAATTTCACTTCATCCTTTCCACTAGCACATAATCAAATTTCCTATTCCTTCTTCGTTACTCCTGACCCTACCTCATGAAGGTGTTCTATTAAAACAAGTTTATACCTGTTTCCAATCATGAAGTGCATAGATGTATCATGCATGATGGAATATATATAACTTTTTATTAGATGCTTAACTTCAATTAAATAATTTTGATGTGAAGAGTAAAAGAATATGCTTTAAAGATATACCATAAAAATTTTCATATTTTTAAACAAGGCAGTTTTATAGTCTCTTAAGAGTAAATATAACTGCTCCTGTTTTGTTTTTAAATGAGGCCTTTCTGGAATATTTTGTGTGAATAGTAAAATCCTTTAGGAATTCAGAAATGTTCAAAGTATGTTTTGTAATGAAATGCAGTACACATTTCGTGGATCAATTTTCAAAGACTGATCATAACCTACTGTGTTAAAGTAATAACATAGGCTGTTTTTCATTCGATTTGTTGATGATGTAAATAAAATGTGTAAATATTAGTAAATGTTAATATTCATGTATCTTTAAGTTAAGGTTATAAACTTTGTCACAATGTGATTTTTTTATTGAAGTCAAAACAGATGTGTGCAACTATTTTGAATATTGATATATAAATATTCATTCTTTATCAACAAACTGTAGTTTTTGTGTTTTATTCCACAAATGTTGATGTTAAAGGGGATCAGGGAAGACTTAGGCCGTAGGACTGCTTGGTTCCAGGGCTTTAATGTCTCTTTCTGTAAGGCCACACACACACCAAAGTGCTGGGAGTCCACTGAAAGTCTTAGGAGTTCACAGGAGAGTAGTTATTTAACAGTTGGGAGGGTGTCAGGCTAAGTGGTTCACACCTTTAATCTTAGCACCTGGGAGGTAAATTGGTTTGAGGCCAGCCTGGTCTACATAGTGAGTTCCAGGACAGCCAGGAATACATAGTCTTCAGGTCTTCAGAGAAAGAAGAGAGGAGACAGACAGACAGACAGACAGACAGACACACACACACACACACACACACACACACACACACACACACACACGGGGGGGGGGGAGAGAACTTTTAGCTGGGCATGGTACCAAGTGCTTTTAATCCCAGTACTTGAGAGGTAGAGGCAAGGAGAATCTCTGAGTTTGAGGCCAACCTGGTCTACATAGGGATTGCCAGGCTAGCCATGGCTATATAGAAAGGACCCTGTCTCAGGCAAAAAAAAAAAAAAAAAAAAAAAGGAGGGCTGGGGACATAGGCCATTGCTCAAACCCTTGCTGAGCATGTGCAAGCCCTTGTGTTTGATGCTCAGCAATGCCAAAGAACAAAAAGCAAGAAGGGGAAAGTAACAATCTGGAGGTATTTGAAAGATTTCATAGATGAGTGAGTCTTCAGCTCACTTTTGTAACAGTAAATCACTCCATCTTTGACATACTATCTAAATTCCTAACACAATTTTGGATTCTGCATTTTGTTTGTTTTTAGTTTATTTTGGGGGGTTTCCTTTTATGTCTCTATAGTACCTGTGGAGGCCAGAAAAGGGCTATGGAACACTAAGAACTGGAGTTACAGATGATTGTGAGCTACCATATGGGTGCTGGGAATCAAACCTGGGCCCTGTTGAAGAGCAGTGCCGTTCTTAACCTCTGATCCACCTCTTCAGCTCCTGGAGTCTCCTTTTTTAAAACACAACTTTTCACGGAGCATTTTTTTTTTCTTCTTGGAAGCAGCTTAATTTTTTTTTTTTAATCATTTTATTGACTTATCTATTGAACTGGTAAATCAGAACTCTCTCCCTGTTACTAGGCTAAGGACTATATAACTTTTTAGTGTTACAAAGAGACACTTGCCAACTGAGGAATTATCACTTTTAGATTATGCTTTTAGGATAAATTTTGGGCACTGAGCTACTAGGTCAAAGGTAAATTTATTTTTTTATGATTATAAATTCCATAATTTTAGGAAGATGAAAAAATGAAAGGCAAACAACCAATCTTTTCTTGTTCCTCCAAAGCTACCTCACAGTTTTGCCTTTTAGGGTCACTAGTAGTCGAGTCAAGTTTAAGCTACAAATATCAATGACATCTATCTATCTATCTATCTATCTATCTATCTATCTAAGATATCTGTCTATAACCTAGATATCTATAGACAGATATCTATAGATATCTATCTGTGTATAATAAATACAATATTAGAACACCTAATGGCCAAAAAATTTATCAAGGTCATGATTAACCCTATTCTTTGAGGGAATTTTGTTTCTCGAGAGGAATAAAATAGTATGTTAGGTCCATAAGCCTAAGTGTTAGGTCGATGTGATCTAAAGAGATTATCCGCCGCAGATTCTAATATTCTAGAAAGAGACACTTGAATAACTACTGTACCAGTTGCCATGTGCCTTCTCACTTATTTTGGCACAGTAGCAGCAGCTCTGACACATTTTGTCCTCCCTCCCACTTCCCGGCCCGGTCTTTAGATGCTGTAACCTTGGGAAATTTTACTGGTGATAAGACAACTGAGGAAAAAAGATGTTTCCTTTTCGTTTGTTGCCGACCCTTGCAAATCTTCCAGTCGTCAGAGAACTGGCTGTCTAGGTTAGATCAGTCGTTTTCAAAAGTGGCCTAAGAATTTCTCTTTTAGGCAAACCTGAGGATCTGTTCCAGAATTTCTCGCTGAGGTTGGTGCCTTCCGGTGCCGCCAAGTACTTTGGGACTCTTCTTATTTCGCAGGCTCCCATTGGGCGTTCCGGCGTCTACTTCGCGCGATGATTGGCTGTTTACTTTTAGGCCTCGACATGTGATTGGCGGTCGTGCTCGGCGATTGGGCACCGGGAGCTGGGGGGCGGGAGGCGCGAATTTCTCCGTGTGGAGCGGCTGAGCTGCACTGCTTGCTCAGGGAGGAGTGGCGGCGGCGCGGCACCTGGCAGCGCCGTAACAGCAGGTGAGGTAGACCTTTCCTACTCTTGAACTTTCCTCGAGCGCCAAATCTCCTTTTCTCCCGGAGCCGGAGCCAGCCGGAGCCAGCCTCGGGCGAGTGGGAAGGACGGCGCAGGGCGACGCCTGCAGTCCGGCGCTCGCGGGCTCTCGGGCCCTAGGATGTGACCAAATCACTTGGCCCGGTGGCATCATTGGCTGTGCGAGAGCTGGGAGCCTGGAGAAGGAAAGCTGAGGAGCTTGGCACCTGTCCCTACCTTCTGTGATGCAGGCCTGGAAGTAGCCCCCGCAGTACTTCTTGGCCGGAGACAGACTGTTGCTTTTTTTTTTTTTTTTTTTTTTTTTTTTTTAAGAGACAGGATCTCCCTTTGAAGCCCTGGCTTACCTGGAACTCGCTATGTAGACCAGACTGGCCTCGATCTCACGACATCCTCCTTCCTCTGCCTCCTGATTGTTGGGGGTCAAAAATCTGCGCCACCACATGTGGCGGCTTGTTTCTCTTTGATGCATTCTACAAGGGAAACTCCCAGGTTTTGAATGTTGCCACAGCTGCCGTCATAGATTGCCATCTGGGTTAATTTTAGTAAAACAGTATTGAGTTCTTGCTTCAGATTAAGCAATTAATTAGATTCCACTAAGCTCAGCGGTATACAGATAGAATCAATAATTGGATGCTTTTTCTAAGGATCTCTTATTTATTTTTGGACCGTTTCATGCATGTACATACAATGTATCTTGACCATATCCATCCCCAGTCCACCTTTCACACTCCCCTGAACCCTTTCAGATGCCCTTTCCCATCTTCATATTTCCCCACCCACCCCTCTGATAAAGGCATAACCAAGCCTGAATTTCTCTGTTTAATTCCTGAGACCCACACAGTAGAAGGAGTGAACCTAACTCTGGCTTCACCAAATTGTTCTCTAACTTCCACACATGTGCCATGCCATGCTGGTCCTTCTCCCTTAATTAATTAATTAATTAAAAGAATTACTGTGGAAAGAAAGATGCTTTCTCCCTTACAACGATTTTAAGATTAGACATATTGCAGAGAAGAATTTTAGATTGTAGAAGTAAAATGGCAGGGCAAAGACACACGCTCTGCTTCTTGACTGCTAGTCTGCCCTTCAATGTGAAAAAGTGTGTGCACACCAGGCAAATACAGCTTCTTTCAGAAGCCAGATAAGGGCGTGAGGGCCCTTGGAATTGGAGCTAGAGGCATTTGTAGGTGCTGGGAATCCAACTTAGTTCTTCTTGAAGAGTAGCAGCAGGTACTCTTAACTTGTTGAGCCATCTCTCCAGTCCCTCAATATTGATGTTACTGATTCTGTTGCAGTGAAGTATCTAAAGTGAAGAAGAAAGCAGAATGTCCTCAGTGTACTGATTCTGTTGCAGTGAAGTATCTAAAGTGAAGAAGAAAGCAGAATGTCCTCAGTGTCATCTGAATACACCATTGGTGGGGTGAAGATTAACTTTCCTTGTAAAGCTTATCCAGCACAGCTTGCTATGATGAACTCTGTAAGTATTTTACAGCAGTTAAAATTCTAACTATACATTGATTTTGTAACTATTCTCAGGTACAAAATGATGGTTAGTATTTGTTGGACTCATTTGGAAGAGCATTGTAGGAAAGCAGTATCGATAACTCCTAAGCTGAATCTGGTTAGTATATAAGGAAAAACATCTGAAGCCATTCTCAGTTCCTTTGGAACTGTGATTTTATTCTCTCTCTGTCTCTCTGTCTCTCTGTCTCTGTCTCTCTCTGTCTCTCTGTCTCTCTCTGTGTGTGTGTGTGTGTGTGTGTGTGTGTATGCATGTGCAGGTAGTTTGCCTGCATGTATATATGTGCATCATGTACATGCATGGTGTTTGAGGTGACCAGATGAAGGTATTAGATACCCTGGAACTGGAGTTACCTATGAATGTGAGCTTCCATGCTCTGTGCTGAGAATTGAACCTAGGTCTTCTGTAAGAACAGGTAGAGTCCGTAATTGCTGGACCATCTCTCCAGCCCTGTAGGGGATTGTCTTAACTGATGTGAGGAGATCCAACCCGCTGTGGGCAGCACCATTCCTCAGGCAAGGGGTCCTGAACTGTGAAAGCTGGAAAAATAGACCTCAGCACAAGGAAGTGAACGTGTGCATTCATTTCTCTGCTTTTGACTAAGGATATGGCTAGTTGCTTTAAGACCCCGCCTCTGTGACTTTCCTGCTTGGATGGACTGCAACCTAGAATTGTACATAGAATATAAATTCCTTTCCCCCTGTGCTGGTTTTTGTCCAAGTATGATATCACAGCCACAGAACTGTAACTGGAACAGTGGTGGGAGGGATGATCACAGAGCTTCACGGTGCTATCTATGTACATACTCTTCCACTGCACTGTATCCCTAATGGCTGTTTGTTTTTGTTTTCTTTGTAACTTTATATTTAAGATATGTCATCATTGGTTGTTAAATCATTTTAATTGCAATATGTCATTTTTTGTATGGCTAGCATAATCTGTCCATTTTCCTGCTGGTGGTATTTAGGTTGCTCATAATCTCTTGGAATTAGCAAAAAATGATACTATGAATCCACTCACACATATTTCCTGTGTTTGTGTAGGAAGGGTTTGGGGTATGTACTTAGTGATAGACTTAGCGGATTTGGGCATCTTCCTTTTACATTTTTAATTTTTCTCTAACTTTATTACTTATTGACTCTTTGGGAGTTTCAAACATGCACCCCCAATTCCTTCCCCCAAGCATTCCCCCAAAAGAAATACCCCCCCCAAAAAATCAGTTCAAAAGAAAACAAAACAAGCAAAAACCCACCTTACTCCTCTCTTTCCAACACTTCTTCATTCATCCTTGTGGCATTGAGAGCTGTGGTGTGTCACGAAGTATACCCTCTTGTCCAATCAGCCCCACCCACAAAATGCTCACTGCAGTGAGTCATTGGTCTGCTTCAAGACCTCTGGCGCACCATCATCATTGAACTCTTGAATATCCTGCTGTTGCCATGAGTCATGAAGATCCTATGGTTATCGTTTCACAGGACCAGGCCCCTCAAGCGCTCCTGCAGGTCACAGATGAGGTAGATGTTAGGGTTATAACAATTAGTCCTTACATTAGTGGAATTACTCATTAAGCTTTTCTTATACATATATGTAAGTATTACCATATTACAGCCTTTTTTTTCTTTTTTTTTTTAGATTATTTTTATGTGCGTGAGTGTTTTGCCTGCAGTCATGTCTGTGTACCACATGTATACCAGAGGCCTGAGGAGTCAGATCTCCTGGAACAGGAGTTAGAGGTGGTTGTTAACTGCCGTGTGGGTATGGGAATTGAACCTGGATCTTCTGTAAGAGCAACAACTGTTCTTAAATGCTGAGCCACCTCTGCAGCACACATTACAGTTTTATAGAAACACTTTGTGCTTGGAAAACCACTACTCTGTCTGGATTTAACACGATTCTAGTCCTTCCCTATGTTGTCTTGCTGTGTTTCCTGGAGTGCATCCAAACTCTTCTGTGCTGTTCTATTCATGTGCCTTTTCGATGGAGCCAGATCTGATGAAGTAATTGTCTATTGTTATCTTTTTAAAAATTGATTTCTTTGTCCACAGATTGTCAGAGGACTAAACAGTAGTCAGCATTGCTTGTTGGAGAGTCCCACAGGAAGTGGAAAAAGTTTAGCATTACTTTGTTCTGCATTAGCATGGCAACAATCTTTTACTGGTAAGTAGTTCTTATAAAAAATTATTTATTTTGTGTGTGCAAATATGTGTAGGCACATGTGCTATGGTAGGGACATCAGAGGATAAGTTGCAGGGATCACTTCTCTCCTTCTACAATATGGGTTCAGCAGATTGGACCCTGGTCATCAGCTCAGTGGCAAGTGTGTCTTTATTTGCTGAACAATTAGGCCAGCCCCAGGTAAGTTCTTGATATCTTCAGGTTGCTAGTTAGGACCAGAGAAAAATGCAGTATAATACACTTTATCTAGACTGGTTCAAACAAATCAGGTAAACCAAAATAATCTCTGTTAAGACATTTCTTCAAGATGCATCATCAGTGCCAGGCATGGTGGTACACAAATATAAGCATTCAGGAGCCAGAGGCAAGAGGATTGCCACACAGTTTCAGGCCCGCCCAGACTATGTAGCAATTCCTCTGAAACAAAACATTATGAGTCTTCCAAAAGAAGTTTAATACATCAAAATTAATTCTTAGATAATATTAACACAGTTTAGTCCTTTTACTTGACTGTGGAGAGTGTATGCTAACATTTTAGAGGTTTGGAGTTCTTATGAAAATAAGTAGATGATAATTTATATCTAAGAAATAGGAGCTCTGATGCTGCTGATGTATGTACTGATTGCTTGAACATATCCTTGAGTATATTTGTTTATCTGACTTTTATAACATTAAAATGTGGAATATATGAAGAAGAAAACATAAAACTGGAATAGTGGTACATGCCAGTAAGCCTAGTACTTGAGGGATTGGAGAGGACAGTGAGGTAAAGGCAAGCCTGGGCTACATAGCCCCTAGCTCTAAATTTGTGTGTGTGTGTGTGTGTGTGTGTGTGTGTGTGTGTGTGTGTGTGTGTGTGTGTGATACTATCTCAGAGCTGTGCATTATTCAGGAACCCCTACTTCTAAATAAATAAGTAAATAAAAGATACTTGTTGCTTTGTTGCTCTACTTGTTTGCCACCAGGTAAGTAGAAGTTTATTTCTGTTACATCCTATTGTATTAATTGTTGCCAGAGCTACACAGTGAGACCTTGTCTCAAAAAGTAAATTTGGCTGGGATTGGGCATGTGCTCTTGCATCCCTAGCACAGGAAGCCGAGGCCAGAGAGTCCAGACCTTAACAGAAGCCTGGGATACAGCAAGAATCTGTTACGAAAAACCAAACTGGGCCAGGCAGTGGTGGCCCACACCTTTAATCCCAGCACTTGGGAGGTAGAGGCAGGCAGGGCTCTGTGAGTTTGAGGCCAGCGTGGTCTACAGAGCTAGTTTCAGGACAGCCAGGACTGTTCACAGAGAAACCTTGTTTTGAAAAACTAAAAACTAACCAAACAAACTGGAGTCCTGGGGTAGGGATGTAGCTCAGTGATATAACATTTTCCTAGCATGGGCAAAGTCCAGGGTTCAGGACCCACAACTGCCAGAAAATAAATAAAAAACGTATGCACCCATATAACAAAAGGTCCTGGGGTACTGACTCCTATTGCACCACATTCCAACAGTGAGTCCTGGACTTAAATGTTTTTATAGATTCCTACAGGCAATCCTGAATTAATGTTTCTGTTTGTAAAAACATATTTGCTCATAAGAGCTGCCGTATGATTGCTTTTTTTTAATTAAAATATGACTTCATCTGGGTAAACACAAAATTGCTATTGATATTTACTTGATGAAAAACTAATTTTTAAAAAATATTTATGTTTACAATTATGTGTGTATGGATTTATGTAAGCTGCTCTCAGAGGGCAGAAGAAAGTGTTGGATTACCTGGAGCTAGAGTGATGGGGGTAGGGGGCTGTGGACTTGCCCATGTTTATGCTGGAAACTGAACTTGGATTCTCTGGGAGAGCAGGAAGTGCTCAACTTCAGCCATCTTTCTAGCTCCAAGACTGTAATCTTAATAACAAATATAGTATTGAATATTTTTCGGGTATATAAATAGGTAAGTCTGAGCTAAAATGTTAGGAGAATGTATACATGCGCTGTTAGAGGAAATGTTTGGGCTGTCCTCTAAGCCTGGTGACCTGATTTCAATCCCTAAAACCCACCTTGCAGAAAGAGAGAACTGTCCCTGTCTTCTGACTCCCACGTGCATGCTGTGGCATGTACACACACACACACACACACACACACACACACACAGGTGTAATAGAAAAGAAATGTTTGTGTTACTGATAAATATGGTAACAAGAGGTGTGCAAGATGGCTCAGCAGTCAGGGTGCTCAATACCAGTCCCGATGACCCTAGTTCCATCCCTGGAAGCACAGAGGAGAGGCACACATTGTCCTCTGTGTGTGTACCCGCTTCCCACATCAACACAGACAAATGGTGAAATGAATGTAAAGGCTGTTAACAAAAAGTAGAAGTTTTATGATCTTTTGGCTGTCCATTTTGGTTGTTGTTGGTGTCAGTCAGCAGCCACCATCAGAGAGGCGTCTTCTTACCAGTAGATGAACTGACACAGACGTCTACAACTGGACAGCGTGCAGAGTGAGACACTTTACAGCACTCGGCCCCGGCTGGGATGTCTTCATCAAGCCCCTCACCCTGAGGCTCATGGATCTGTGTGGGAAAGGAAGTAGAAAGATTGTTAGAGCCAGAGGGGATAGATGACTCCAGGAAAGCAGTGTCCGTACACATCCAACAGAACAGTACACATGTAAACTCGCAGTGACTGCGGCCGCACACAGGTTCAAGCTAGGAATCCCAGTACTGACAACTGCAAGTCTAAAAGCTATCTGCAACTGATAATCTACTTACAAAGGAAAACATAGTTCTCTCCAATGGAGTCTCCTGACACACGCTTCATGGTAGGCCACATGCCCAGGAGTAGTTCGCCAACACAAAACTAACTCAATGATACTTCTGTAGACTTTTTGTCTCTTATTGCTTTATTTGGACTTTTTTTCTATCATATTGGTCTTGTGAGTGCATATTTTGGTTTCCATTTTTGTGGTTTTTTTTTTTTAATGTGTGTGTTTATTCTTGTTATTTAAACAAAAAGCTATGTAGTCGTGTAGATGCAGAGGTGAGGAGGATCTAAGAGGAGCTGAGGGATGATAGGAGCATTATCAGTATATATTATATGAAAAATATTTTTCAATAAAAATACAATGAAAAGAAAAAAAATTTAATGACAATTATCTGGGAAACGTTTTTGTGTTACAAATGAGTAAACAGTATTATCAGTATATTTAAAAAATAGTTTGTTTTCTTTTCTTTTTTTCTTTTTGGTTGTTTGAGACAGGGTTTTTCTGCATAGTCTTGGAACTCGCTCTGTAAACCAGGCTGGCCTTGATCTCACAGAGATCTGCCTACCTCTGCCTCTCAAGTGCTAGGACTAAAGGCCATTAGCTTTTTAAAGTATATGAGTTGTGTAATTGTGCATCATGTGGGCACATAATATAGTCACTGTAATTTTCTTGAAAAGTATTTATTTTTATTTTATGCGTGTGAGTATATTTTCTTGCATGTCTATGTACCACATACATGCCTGGTGGCTGAGCAGCCCAGATGAAAGCATTGGAGTTGCAGATGGTTGTGAGCAGCTATGTGGGTGCTGGGAACTGAGTTGAGATCCCTGGGAGAGCAGTAAATGCTCTTAACTGCTAAGCCATCTCTCCAGTCCCCATATTGTAATTTTAAAAATTATATTTAGGAATCTTAATTACCTTTTTATTGGATTTGAATATTGTCCTAAATAGTATTAGAATGTGTAATACAATGTTTCTATTTGATTTGATTTTTGTTTGTTTGTTTGTTTGCTTGTTTGTTTTTGAAACAAGAATTTCCTTATGTTTCACTAGCTGTCCTGGAACTGACTCTGTAGATCAGGCTGGCCTCAAACCCAGAAATCCACATGCCTCTGCCTCTTGAGTGTTGGGATTAAAGGTATGGGCAACCTCACCAAGCCTGAATATTCATTCCTATTTGAAATAGAAGTATAATGTGAGGCTGGATGTAGTGACTCATTTTTAATTCCAGAACTCAGGAGGCAGAAGCAAGTGGATCTCTGTGAGTTTGAGGCCAGCCTAGTCTATTTAGTGAGTTTCATGACAGCCACGACTTTGCAGAAAGACAATCCTAACCTTTATTATTTAGGATACTGAAATTTCCGGTTCTTCTTATAGGGAAATAGCAGTAATGAAGCATGTACATTTTGTCTTTGTTTTAATCCTTTTTGCTTGATTTTGAAATAAATCTGGATATAAATACAGCAGTAGTTATATTGTCAGTTACATTATTAATCTTCATTATGTTTTTATAGTTTATACAGTGATAACATTTCTAAACACATTGCAGGCGTAACTTTTTCTTTCCTGATTCAACACTGTAGATAAGGTTCAGGTAGATTGTTTCTCTTTATTTAATCTTGTAACCTGGGAAACTTCCAATCCTTGGTGAACTGAGGTGGCTGCTTACTTAGCTAAAAGGAAAATTATTATTATCTGTTTTTTTTTTGTTTGTTTGTTTGTTTTTTAGGAAAGCCAGTGGATGAGGGTTTGAATAAAAAACCTGAGGTGCCATCATCATGCTGTTGTGCATGCCATTCAAAGAATTTTGCATGCAGTGACACGAACGTGGGCACTTCACCTCATTTCAGTAGTCCAAGCAAACGGTCTGAAAGAAATGGCACTTCATCACCCTGTCAAGGTAAATTATATTCTGCTTGTGTCTGTTGGAATCTATGTTGGATATTTCCCTCCTTACTACTACTCTTAAGCTTAATTCAGATAAATTTAGCTAGTATGGTTAATTTTTCTGAAATTCCTTTTTTAAAAATTAATTTATTTTCTATATATGAGTATTTGTCTTCAGTGTGTGTCTATGTTTCCTGTGCATGCCTGACAGCCTTGCAGACCCCGGTACTGGAATTTCAGCCTCCCTGAAATGATTTAATTACTCTTATCTTTGTGTGTGTGCTACAGCACTCGTGGTTGTCAGAGGACAACTTGCTGGTGTCAGTTCTCTCCTTCTTCCGTGTGGGTCCTAGATCAAGTCATTGGTCTCAGACACACGTGCATTTATGCACTGAGCCTCTCTGAATTCTTTAAATTATATTTATTTATTTTCAGTGTTGGTTATGGACTTCAAGCTTCATTTGTGTCAAAGAATGTGCTTTGAACTGAACAATGGGCCTTAGGGGAATAATTTTACCATGTCATTGACTGCTCAAAAACTTTTGGACCTTTTAATTTGTTTTTAATTTGTGTTCTCACTTTAATTACTGAGATATTTTTCTGGGTTACCCCCCTCCATTAGTTTTTTCTCTGTATTGTCTTCTGTCACCATTGATGAACTTTGCTTTCTTATGAAAGTGGAATTATATATGTGGTTTTATGTCTGTCTTGGTATTGTATTGTTGCAAATCTATTGGTTTATTCTTCACTTCTGTATATTATTTCCTTGTTTTGTTATACCAGGATATGTTCATCTATTCTACAGTTGTCAGATGATCGAGTTGTTTTCATTTTTGCTTAATAACACAGGGATTTTCTTGTTTGTATGAGTATAAATAAATTTTTTTCTATTGTATACATACTTGGAAATAGGGTGGTTATAGCTGTAGTAGATAATGCCAACAATCTCCCAGTTTTTGTGATCCTCTAGCCATCCCTCATTAATTCAGGCATACCTTCTTTATGGTGCTTTGTGTGGATATTGTATTCTTTTCAAATCAAAAGTCTGTGGTAACTCTTAATTAAACAAATTTGTTGATTGTAGGCAGACTTTTCTTTCCCACCTGCCAGTTCCCAAATAAGTGTCACAGAGATTTAATATATCAATTATAAATGTTTATCCATTTATAACTTAGCTCATTTCTTTTTCTTTTAATTTATTTTATGTGCATTGAAGGTGTCAGATCTTGGGAGTTTGAGCTGCCATGTGGGTGCTAAGAATAGAACCCGAGTCCTTTGGAAGAACAGCCAGTGCTTTTAATCACTGAGTCATCTCTCTAGCCCAGTCCATTTCTATTAATCTTTGTATTGCCACATGGCCTGTGGCTTTACCTGTTCACCAGCATGTCCTGCTCCCCTTATGTCTCTTGGCAACCTCAGACTCCGCCCTTCTTCCCAGTGTTCTTAGTTTGGTTTTCCCACCTAACCTTATTTTGTTCAGCTATTGGCTAATCAGCTTCTTTATTAAACAAATCACAGTGACATATATTCACCCAGTGTAAAGGAATAATTCACAGTTGATGCCATTTTTTTTTCTAAAAGCATGATTGTCAGAATTTTTATTTTTAGCAATAAGCTGTTTTTTTTTTTTTAAATAAGGCATTTTAAAATTAAGTTACTTCTTTTCAGATATTAATATTACATAGTTAATAGCTACAGTAGGGACAGTATAAACATAACTTTATAAATGGGAAACAAAAAATTCATGTGACTCATTTTGTTGCCATATTAGCTTTATTGAGATGGTGTGGAATGCAAGTCCCAACATTAGGGGTGTGCTTCAGAGTGGAGGTTTTCAATACTCTTATTTCCTGATGTTTCCAGTTTTCTTAAGTTTGAACCATGCTTGCACATTTGGTGTTCTTACTGATGTATTGTTTTATCTTGTTCACAGAGCTATGGATTGAACCTAGGGCCAACCCCAACCCCAGACTGTCATGAGTAATTAGCATTTTACATGTTTATTGGTTCTTAGGAATAAATACCATCTTTAGTGAATTCCCTGTTTAAATAGTTTTTCTTTTGTACTGCCTTCTGCAAGTTGTTCCTCTTATTTTCCATACCCTTTTCTCTTTCTTCATATATTTTGGAGATACTAACTTCTTTTTAAGTTATGCGCTTTAACAATTTAACCTTCTTGGTGAACTTGCAAACTCCTAAACTGTAGAGAATAGAAGATGTAGAGAATAGAGCTAGAGAGGTGGCTCCTGAGGACCTGGGTTTGACATGGTGACTCACAACCTTGTGTAAATCCACTTAAGGGAATCCCACACCTTCTTCTGGCCTCTACAGGCACTGCATGCATGTGGTGCATATACATATATGCAGACAAAGCTCTCATATACACAATATTTAAATAAATGAAGCCTTAAAAAACAAAAAAGACTAGGAGCTATACCAAAAACAATAATGTAGTTTAGAAAATTAC
This sequence comes from Cricetiscus sungorus, assembly GCA_030556225.1. NCBI lineage: Eukaryota > Metazoa > Chordata > Mammalia > Rodentia > Cricetidae > Cricetiscus > Cricetiscus sungorus. The sequence continues at coordinate 63,275,294 of JANBXA010000069.1, read as the reverse complement.
CATGTACTAAGAATAAGCTCAATATAAGACAATAAAAATCATAGCATATAAAGAAAACTTCTCTCTTTAAGTCTTTTGTTTTTAATGGCTTTAATGAGAAAAGTCTTTTGGATCATGGAAGATCTGAGTCTTTGATCACCATTGTTGAACTATTAATCATTTTATTTAAAAACCAAAAAAACCAAAAAACTACCCCTATCTGTGTCCAGGAAGAGCATTCATTTGTTAGAGTGTTTTCTGTGAATGCATGAGGACTTGAGTTTGATTCGCCAGCACCCACTTAAAATCTTGACTGTGGGGCTGGAGAGGTGGTTCAGAGGTTAAGAGCAAGTACTGTTCTTCCAGGAGACCAGAGTTCGGTTCACTCATATCCTTTTTGGGCATCTATATTCACGTGCACATATCCAATTGAAAATAATAATAAAAAAAAGTCTTTAAAAATCTGAGTTCAGTGGCATACATCTAACTCCAGCACTGAGGTGAAGACAGGATCCTTGGGGCTTGGTTCAGTGAGCTCCAGGTTCAGTGAGGGACACTGTATCAGGAAAAAAAAGCGGAGAAGTGATTGAGGAAGATACCTGTAGTTGACCTCTGGCTTCCGTGAATATGCACATACATGTACATGTGTGTGTGTGTGTGCACGTGGGTATCCACGTGCACGATCACACATATTCTTCCATTAATCACACACCAAACCAAAAAAAAAAAAAAAACAAAAAACCACATACTTGAAAATGGCATGTGGCATTGATTCCGTTTTGTGTTTATAGGCTCAAACTTGTATCTGCTTCTGTAGATCTTTCCGCCCTGTGAGCAAATGGTTTGTAAATCTTTTCTGTCAAGGCATTGTTTTACTCTCATTGATTTTCATGCTATTCTATCTGGTCATTTTGTGGACTTGGTGTGAGAAATGACTATTAAGGGGATTTAAGCCACAGAAATGGAAGAACGTGTAGAGGAACAGAGGAAGGAGGTGCCTTTAAGAAAAGATGCATAGGAAATGGAAGAAGTTAATGTATAGGATAGTGAGAAAGTAGTTATGGACATGGAGGAAAAGGAAGTGTTTGCCTTGTTTCCAGAACACAGGGTGTTGTTTGTTAGTACTGAAATTATCCTTAAGGGTTATAAACTGAAATGGCAAATTATTAACTTCATAATATTGTTCATTTCTTTAAAATTTACTTGGGTAAAATGGGAATAATTTTTATAATTTAGTAGTTAAGAGGTTTTTGATGGCTTTAAGAATGAACTTTCGGAGTTGTGAGATTAAGACACGAGTTTTATTCTCTGAACACTATTTTTAGTCTAAAGAACATGATGAGGCTCAGTAGGACAGGAACATTAAAGTTTTCATAGAAATGAAGCAGCATTGATTGCATCTTAAAGGGCTCTATTTCCATATTTTGACAGTATCCTCTGTATTACAGATTGAGCCTAAAGCTTCTCACATGCCAGGCATTTAAAAGAAAATGCCAGCTGAGTGACACTGCAGCCCTTACAGCTGTATTTCTAAACCATGACATAGAGTATGGCCTATAAAACATGAGTCCTGTTAAATGTATGTTTCTTGAAATGCTCTTTGTATTTATGGTAAAGATAAATCGAGTAATAAAAAGTTTCTTAAAAAAATATCTTGCTGGATGTCTTGGTGCATATCTTTAATTTCAGAGGCAGAGGTAAGTGGATTTCTTTGAGTTTGAGGCTAGTCTGGTCTGCATAGGAAGTTCCAGGCCAGCCAGGGCTACATAGTGAGACACTGTCTCAATCAATCAGCCAATGGAGGAAAAAAAAATCATACATTTTAAACTTGTTGTGAAATTTATAGAAATGTCTTAAATTTTGGTTTTTTTCTAAAATAGCATAGAATAAATTATTTATATTTGTATTATAAATTTACCATATTTATTGTAAAATTACTTTTTATGTCAGACTCTCCTGAAAAGAATACTCTGGCTGCGAAGTTATCTGCCAAGAAACAGGCATCTCTACCCAGAGATGAAGATGATGATTTTCAAATGGAGAAGAAAAGAATCCGACCCTTAGAAACTGCACAGCAGGTAAGCAGTTTATTGACTGTTAAAAATAACCTTGTTATCTAGTTAGGCACAGCTGAACATGAAGTTGGTGGCACTGGTAGAGAATAGTTGTGTCATAGCTACAAAGTAAATGGTCCTTTTCATTTTATTGGTATTGCTGCCAAGGAAGTTGTTAGTGTAGCAGGTTTTTTTACACCAACTTAAGGCAACTGCATGATGTTTTCTTGTACATGAGTAGTTTGGTGGTATTTACTTAAGACATATATGAAATGTATAGCAACTTTACAATTTTTCAGATTTGTTAATTTTCAAAATTGCTATATAAAGTAATAGGTTTCATGATGATATTTTTATTCGTGAGTATTGCTTGTTTTGAACATAGTGACATTCTCTGTTTTCCCCAATCTGCTGGTCTCCTTTTCCCAAACAGCTTATTTTCTGCTTTCTCATCTGATTTCTTTATTAAACTAGATCTTTCATATGAGAGAGGGTGAAAAGGGCCGAGTGCTTTGTGACTTTTTGCGCCACCCTTGCATAGGGGCCATGCTAGTTTTTATTGTTACTATGCTGTTTTAGCATCTATGCTGTTGAAGAGTATTATACTTACGTTTTACTTTAATGTGTGAATGTTTTGCCTGCATGTGTGTATGTGCACCACGTGCATGCCTGGTGCCACCAGAGGTCAGTAGAGGTTATTGGATCCTCTAGAACTGGAGTTTTGGACGCTTGTCAACTACCATGTAGGTGCTGGGAACTGAGCCTGGATCCTCTGCAAGAGCATCAAGTGCTCTTCTGTGCAAAGCCATCTCTCCAGTCCCATTACTGTACTTTTAAAACTCTTCAGTACTTTTTTACCTAATTACAGCATTTTCTTTTGGTTCGAATACCTTTGATAGGAATTTTCACACTATAGATAATTTTGGTGTTGATAGTATAAGTGGAATGACAAAGTTACTCTTATTTATGGAAGTTTAATGTTGTTTTAGTGGCGTTCTTGGCATTTGTGTGTGTGCCTGCATGAACCCAGGTCCTCCTGCATGCTAAGCAAATACTCTTTCCCACTGAGTTGATAATCCAGTCACTTAATTTGAGACAGGATCTTTCTGAGTTGACTTTAGACTTGTGATCCTTTCTTGGCTTTCTGCATAACTGAGATTACAAGCATGCAGCACCCATATGCCTGGCTACTTACTTATTTTTTTTTTTAATATTTGTTTATTTATTATGTATACAATAATCTGCCTGCATGTTATCTCTTCAGGCCAGAAGAGGGCACCAGATCTCATTATAGATGGCGGTGAGCTGGAATTGAACTCGGAACCTCTGGAAGAGCAGGCAGTGCTCTTAACCTCTGAGCCATTTCTCTAGCCCACTGAGTTTTTAAGATCAATGCATGATAAGACATGAATATTTCTAAAACTTATTTGAAAGAACTGAATCACCATATATATCATATGGAATATAACACAGAGGAACACAGTCTTTTTGAAATGTATCCCACGGAGATAGGGAGATTGGGAATTTAATACACTTAGTTATAAATACAGACGAGGGATTATTAATTAGCATGTCACTTGTATGTAAATAATTTAGTGCTTTCACATGGCTATATTTAAATTGCTTGTATTCCAGTTTTACATAGTTTAAATATCTACCAACAATTTCTGGAATTAAATCTTGTTTTTATAAGTAGAATAAACTAGCTTATTTTTGTAAAAGTACCAATTATAAGTGGAGCTGGAATCTAGAATATGGCTTAATTATTAATGTATTTTCTAGTTAGGTCTATGGTTTGGCTTTGCTGTATTGTCTACATGGTATGACAATTTTATAGGAAGATCATTGTAATACAGTAAATTTTTTTTGTAATAAATAGTTATTATACATTAGTACTTGATGAGGACACGAGCTGTTACCATGTATTCTCTTTGACCTTAATGGTGTTATGAGGTTTCTGTTTGTATTGTTTTTTAAGATTTTATTATTTTTTTAAAAGATTTATTTGTTCTGTCTGCATGTATCCCTGCAGCCAGAAGAGGGCACCAGATTTCATTACAGGTGGTTGTGAGCCATTATGTGGTTGGTGGGAATTGAACTGAGGATCTCTAGCAGACCAGCTAGTGTGTTTAATCACTGAGCCAACTTTCTAGTTCCAAGATTTTATCATTAGTAATTAGAATTAACCTTTTGAAGGAAGAAGGGGGAAGCTAGAAACATCTACAGTTTAGCTGTTCTTCATCTGGTTCTGTGTTTATAGATGAGAAAACGTCATTGTTTGGAAAAGGATGTCCACCATTTGGATGCACGAGTAGCTTCAGAAAAGAAAGCAAAACCCGAGTCTCCTGTAGGAAAGACCAGCTCCTCTTTCCAAAATGTATGTATTATGCTTTTGCTTAGTTTAAAGAAGGAAAATGGGGAATTTTCTAAATCTATTTTGAAAGCAGAGAAATTAGCATGATTTGAGTAATTTATTTTTAGGTGTATGAGTGTTTTGTCTGCATGTATGTATGGGTACCATACGTGTGCAGTGCCCATGGCTTGAGAAAAGGATATCATTCATTCCCCTGAAACTGAAGTTACATAGGCTTTGAGCTGCCATGTGGGTGTTGGGAATCTAACTTGGATCCTTTGGAAGATCCAGCCCTTTTCATCTCTGGGTCATCTCTCCAGCCCCTATTCTTTTCTCTTTAACTGACCTTTTGTTTTGTTTTGTTTGTTTGTTTGAGTCAGGACTCATGTGTTACAGGCTGATCTTCAGCTTCTTATGTAACCTAACAATGACTTTGAAATTCAGCCTGCCCCCAAATTCTGATTACTAGTGTGTACCGGATTTATTTTCTTGTAATAATTCATATACTAGCAATGTAGTAAGTCATCAGTCTTCACAGGATCAGAGTGTGGTCAAGAGAAGCATTGTGTTTGAGGGGATATAATACAATATATATTATAATATAATAATAATCTAATGCTGCTTTGTTGCAGAATTCATAATCATTTTCTTAGGAATTGACTTATATTTTAAAGTATATCTTTATAATGAGTAAGGTATTGTTACAGACACATTTTATGCTTATTTTGGTGTTTATTAAACAAATGCTATTAAATACCTTATTTATAGTAATTCTATTAGACTCAATGTAGCCTGCAGTAGCAGCTTTTTTTGTTCAGTGTGTAGGAAAGAGTTTGGTCCAGCAGAGTGCGCTGTTGGCCTTTGTCAAAAGCTGAGGCCAAGGAGCCTTTGGGCTCTTCACCCCCTTTTCTTTTTCCTTTACTCCGACCCTCCTCTTCTTCCCTTCTTCCCTATGTCTGTCTTTCTCTTTCTAGGTGTCTCCTAGGATCTCATGAGAAAATGACCGATTTTCTCTGAAAGTGTTTTTTAAGTCATTTTGCCAATTTTACTTTTATTTAAAATGACCAGTTAGCTGTGTTGTAACTGCATATATCTGGGGATGGTTATTTATTTATATGATGATACTTATTGTGTGCTGGGACACTTCTCTAAGTAGTTTACAAATGTTAATTCACTTTGAAAATACAGATTCATGTGAGTGAATTTTTATTGTCAAATTATATTATCTTTTCTTTGTGCCTAGTTTCAAAATAAAACAAAAGCCTTTGACTTAGGTATTATATCATTCTGATGGGGAAGGTATTATTTCCCGTAATTCAACAGGAGAAAATTGAGATGTAGCCTTAAGTAATTTGTTCATCTCACAAGGTTGTTGAGTAGAGGAGATGGGTTGGAATGGTTAAATCCTCCAGAGTTGTGGAGTTGTGTTCATTTTTGTGCTGTCACAGGTCATACAGTGTGCAGTACTTTGTATGTATTGCTGTGAGGTAGTTTCTCATTTAGTTTCCCAGCATCCTGTCTTTTCTTTCCAGTGTTTTCAAAGTTTGCCATCATATGCATGTTTATCTACCTGGTTTGCCTCATTGGCAGGTTGTTCTTAAAAACAAGTACAATATCTGTTTTTCACAGTTTTATACTCAGCATCTAGCACAGAGCCTGTACTTAGTACTAAGATATTTGTAGAATAAATGAATTTTTTTTAAAGGCCTAAGTTAAAAAAATGCATGATTCTCCATTATTTGTAGCTTATGGTCAGATCCACATACTTAAGGGATGTAATAGTATTATAGTATTAAAACAAAATAAATTTCATTTTAGCTTTTATATATTAGCATACTCAAGGAAGATTCTAAGCAGTATGTTTCAAGAGTTAGGAAGTAAGTTGATAAGTAATATAAATAAAAAATTAGAAACAACTTTTGCCTTCTGTAGCTACCAGAGGAACAAGTTGTTAAATAATATTATAACTAGTTGAAACATAATAAAGGGAACAAAATCTTAAAACCTTTGCCAGTCACTTTTATACAGTAGCCTAATTTCTCAAGGAATTATAATGACTAATAGCTTTTTGAAATCTATACTTGTACCAAATAATTTGTGTTCTTTCATTTGATGTTAAGCTCACCATTGTGAAGAAAATAGAGCAGATGTTAATTTGATAGTTGAAAAAAGTCAAGTTCAAAGGTACTGGATAAGGGGCTGGAGGGATGGCTCAGTGGTTAAGAGCACTTGCTACTCTTGCAGAGTTCCCAGGTTCTGTTTCTAGCACTCACATTGGTGGCTCACAATTGACAGTCACTTCAGTTCAAGGGAATTCAAGGCTCCCTGCTGATCTTTGAGAGCACCCACACACCTGTGGTGAACATACATACATACACTCAGGCATATACACATGCATGTAATTTTAAAAGGTACTAGGTTTGACCATGCTCATACAAGGAAATTGTGAAATCATGGTTAAGATCTAATTCTAAATTATAGATTCATGGGTTATAAATGAGGACAAGAGAAAAAAAGGGGGAATTTTTGTTATTAGCTGATGATTTTAAAAATGTGAGAGAAAATAGACTTTATTACTTAATATGCCTGACATTAAAATATCTCTAGCTAGGGTGGCTAAGGCCTATAATTTAACAACATAAAGACACAGATCATCAAGGATATCTTTCTGGATTGCTTTCACATTTTATTCCAGTGGTTTGTGCTTGGTGTAGGTAGGCTGGCTTGGATAACAACTGTAGCTATTTACATTAATTAAAATTCACTTAGGTACACTAATTACTCTTCAACTGCTCAATGTTCTCATCTGGCTAATGGCCAGTATATTGAATAGTCAGATATTGAACCACCTATCATTAGAGAAGATTCTGTTGGGGAAGGCGCTGTGTTAGAGGTTTGTGTGTAGATAGACGACAGCTAATTTTCAACGACGGTGATAGGAGCAAAACAGTTTTGTGTGTTGAGTGTGTGCACATGTGTGCATCTGCAGATGTGTGTGCAAGCATGTGTCATTTGTCTTACGTCATCCACCTTGATTATCGAGGCAGGGTGTCTTTATTGTCCTGGAGTGCTCAAATTAGGCCAGGCTGGCTGCCTAGTGAGCCCTAGGGATCCTGTTTGCCTCAGTTCAGGACTGGGATTCTATGTATGTGGGTTCTAGGAATCAGACTCAGGTCTTCATGTTCAAAAGTCAAGTACTCTGCCAACTGAGCTAGCTCCCCAGCTCACAAAATTACTTTGTATAAATTCTGTTAATAGTGTTTTGGTCAGTGTGTGCAAGATGACTTTATAGCATAGTATTGTCTTCTTATTTAATTTAAAAAGATTTAATGAAGAAGTTTGAAAAATACCAAAATGGGGGTATGAGATGGCTTAGCAGTTAAGAGTACTTGCTATTCTTGACAAGGACCTGGGTTCCATTCTTAGTATCCACGTGGAGGCCCATAACTTTCCAGGAGATCTGATGTCCTCCTCTGTTCTCTGCTGACTCCTGCATGCATTTGGTGTACATACATACATGCTGGTAAAACACTCATACACAGACAAAATTATAATACTGAAATACCATGAAGTAGAAGATAACAATCACTTCTGGTCTTGAGGAGTGGTATTTTTAAGTATTTTTGAAATGTACAGGTATACATGTCATGTCATAAATGAACAGTTGGATCAGTTTTCACCAACTAAATACATGGATGTCTCCATTCCTACATTCTTTCTTAGGCCTTGTATGAGTTTTCCTGTGCTTTGGTAGGTATTGAACATGTCTCACCTGTGTTAACAAGTGCTGATCTACACCCTAGACTTGACTGTTGGTTTTAGAATCAAAGAGGACTCAGAATTACATTTCTTATATCAAGATGTATATGAAACCAGTTTATCTCACCATTGTTTTTGTATTGTTTTGAGGTAGGGTCTCACTGTGCAGTCTATACTTGGCTAAAACTTACTAAGCCCAGGCTGGCTTCAAATTTAATCTTCCTGTCTTAGCTTGCCCAGCTGTTTAGAGCACAAACATGAACACCTGGCTTAATTGATGCTGAATTAACCACTTGATTAAAGCTTTTTGTAATTGCTGGTTAATCCTTGGGTGACTTTTTAAAAATGTTTCCAAACAAGATCTCATTATGTATTCCTGACTGTCCTAGAACTTACTGATCTCAAACTCAGTGTCTTCTGTTTACCTCTGCTTCCCAGGTACTGGGATTAAAGCCATGTGCCTCCACACATAACTGTTTATTTCATGTGCATTTATATGTGATTCCAAGTATGTGTGTTCACCAGGTGCATGCTGGTGTCTAAGGAGGGCAGAAGAGGGTGTCAGATACCCTGGAAGTGAATTATAAATGGTGGTAAGCCACCCAGTGTGCTTCTGGGAACTAAACTTGTGTCTTCTGCAAGAGCAGTAAGTGCAATTAGCACTTTTTCCGTTTTCCAGCCCCTGGAGTGATCTTTGATACGGTATGATTATTTTGTTCCCAACAGCATTTTTGTTGTTGTTGTTTGTTTTGAGATGGGGGGTCTCATTTTATATACTATGTAGTCTAGGCTGGTCTCTGACTCACAGAGATCCTCCTGCCTCTGCCTCCTGAGTGCTGGGATTACAGGCATGGGCCACCATGTTCAGCTCGTCCAATATTTTAGCATCCACTTAGGCAGCTTGCTTGAATTCCTTAATCAGTTGTGAGAGTTGACAAATGGTGAGCTTAGAAACCAACTCCACTTAAAATACATAGCAGTCTTCTATAAAGAAAAATTTCATTTTTCATTTTCTTTTTAGATAAGATCTAATGTATTCAGCCTTGAATTCCTGATCATCTCACTTTTAATTCCCCAGTGCTGGGATTATAGGTGTGAGCAACCATGCATGGCTTTTTGAGTTCAAGTCTGGTTGTGTATTCCAAGATGGCTTTGAATTTAGAATCTTTCTGCCTTAGTCTCTTGAATGCTGGGATTATAGGTTTATGCCACCATTCTTGCCAGCTCTTTTTTTTTTTTTAAACACCTCAGGTATTTTTCATGAAGTTGGTCATTGGAGCTCATCACTATTTCAATACTTATTGCTATAACCATATCTGCATATAGTGCTATTGGGAGAAGTTTTATGTTATAACAGTTTGGTCTTTTCGGTATATTTGCTAAACTGATACTTCTTATTGCATGAATTTTTCTTATGTAAACTTAGATAAGAATAATCCTACTTTGGATCTTTTTGATTAATTCTACTGAAACAAGACTTTTCAGAAACCAGGGCCGCCGTGTTGAGGAATTTCCATTTACACCAGGCAAGAAAGTAAACAGTAAGTGGAGAGTAGGGTAACAAACACTTACGGTATCAAAAAGCAACCGTGAAAAGGATCTGTCTTAATGTGCTAGCCCACTGCAGTTTAACATATTGCTTACAACCTTCACAATAGAATTTGAATGACTTCAGTTACACATTCCAGGAGACTGGCAGTCTGTTACAATCAGAGTCTGAACTTTAGAGCAGGCTAATTTACAGAGATGGGATGAAGAAAGTTGTGGATTTGTATTACACACTCTCACCTGACACTGTATCTGATCCCATACCTGCTGATTGACATCTTGAATGAGCTCTTTGAAGCAAGTTCCAACTTAATTAAAACGTTTGCTTGGTTAGCAGTGATCTGTGGAAGCCTGTGATAAATATTGAATCAGGTTCACCTGCTGGTTGCTGTGAATGGATCAACAGCTGCTTTGTGCAGTTTAGTCATGAAACTGGCAGTAGAGTACTACTTTTTTTTTTTTTTTTTTTTTTTTGGTAAAGAATGATTGGAAAGGTGTACTTACATCACACTGTCTTACTGAAGTGTGTGCTTCTGTGAGATTTTGTACAACAGGCATTCAAAATCTGTTTAGACAACTTAGAAAGTAGCAAATGGTTGATTAAGTTAACAGTAAGCCTCTTTTTATGCCTCACAGCTTGTATTATAATTCTATGTTAATTGTCCTTTTACTACTGGCCCTGTATATGCATTTTTTTTATTTAAAGTAAACCCATAGTCACACAGATGACCCTGGTTAAACTAACTAGATCACAAAACAGCCCTGAGTGTGAGAAAGAGACTGGCAGGTAGGAGGGGAACTATCAGGGTAAAAAGGACATGGGAAAAATCAGGGTGTGTGTGTGTGTGTGTGTGTGTGTGTGTGTGTGTGTGTGTGTGTGTGTGTGGTAGATGTATTATGTACATGAGTGAAATTGTCAAAGAATATATTTAATAAAAATGCTAATAAAAAGGGACAAGGGACTGTAGAGATGGCTCAGTGCTTAAGAGGGCTTCCTGGTCTTGGAGAACTACTCAGTTCCTAAGGCCAGTACCAGGCAGGTCACAACAACCTGTACCTCTAGTTCCAAGGACAACCTTTTTTGGCCTTCCTCAGGTATCCACACACACATGGCAAATATTTATAAACACACAAATACAGATAAAAAATAATTCTTGAAAAGATTTTTGTATTTTTACTTAGGTAGTAGGATTTAAGATTTTGAATTTAACCACTATTTACTGTGGATTTTCCAGTGACTTAAATTCCTTTTGATTGCCTTTTTTGACCTGTAAAATAGAATTATAAATATTTCAAGGGTTTTTTTTAGCCTTATGCTATATTAATTAATGGATATGAAAACTGAGATGAGTTTAAAAGCAGTGGTTGAGCCTATATGAAATTATCTTCTTTTGACTACCGCCTTGTTCATCCCTGTGGAAAATAAATGTGTATCGCCAAGCTGGTTGTCAAGGAAGTGCTGTTAATATTTCATTTCCATTATAAAATCAGACAGATGCCGGAATAAAGCCTTCACCCACATTAGTCATAGTTCTTTTTGAGTTTCTGATAACAGTTATGGAATCACCACTTTAAAAACTGATTTCTGGGGCTAGAGAGATGGCTTAGCAGTTAAGATGGCTGCTTTTCTGGAGGATCTGGGTTCAATTCCTAGCACATAGTAACTCAAAATGGCCCAGTTCCAGGGGATCTGACACCATCACACAGACATACATTTAAGAAAAACACTAATGCACATAAAATAATAATAAATAAACCACTAACAATTAAAAATAAACGGATTTCCTAGGCACAGCATGGGTGGTGCCTGCCTTTAATCCTACTCCTTGTGTGGCAGAGGCAGGCAAGATCTCTGAGTTTGAGGCCAACCTGATCTGTATGTAGTGACTTCCAGGCCAGTTAGGGCCACAAGGTGAGACCCTGGCTCAGAAAAAAACAAACAAACAAACCCCACCCACAAAATGAAAACAAAATGACCTCAGTGGGATAATCTTGAATTTCTGATCTTGCAGCCTCTCCCTCCCAAGTTGTATAGTCACAGGAAGATGTGCTGGGGGTGGAACCTAGAGTTTTGTCTGTGCTAGGCAGGTACCCTACCCACTAAGCTCCTTCCCCAGTCTTTCCCCATATATTGTTTACCACTGTGATCATTTGCTATAGTAGTATTTCCCAGTTCTCTACTTAAAGCTTCATATTTTTATCTCTGCCTTCAATTTATTTGGAATTTTATGGAGAGACTTACATATAGATCATACTAAACTTGTTCAGCACTGTTATATTGTGCATATGTTCATACATAAAGTTCTAGTTTGTTTTTTATATATGTATATATTTTTCATTGATTAGGAAAACCTTTATTAATTGTCCATTTCGTTGAAAGACTTAACATAGTTTTCTCACTACTAAAACCATGAAGTTGAGTGTGGTGGCTCATACCTGTACATGCAGCACCAGGGTGGCTGAGGCAGGAAGATTACTGTGATTGTGAGGCCAGCTTATGCCAATAGTAAGTTCCAGGCCGCTTCTACAGAATAAATACCCTGACTCAGAAAAGAACAAAAACAAAAACAAAACCAGGGCAAATCATATCCCTTGTGTAACTGTCTTAATGTTTAAGAATTCCTCTAACATGTATATTTAGACCCTTGCTGGGTCTACAAGTATTTTATTCAGGATTTATTTTGAAGGTGTATGCATGTGTGTCTGTGTTTGGGTACAGTACACATGAGTGCAGTTGCATGCAGAGACTAGAAGAGGTATTGGATCTCTGGAGTTACAGGCAGGAGTTACAGGCCACTGTGAGCCAACTAATATGAGTGCTGGGAACCGAATTCAGGTCAACCACTAAGCCATCTCTCAAGCCCCAAAGAACTTAAGTATATTTGATTTCACCAGATCATCAATGTGTTTTCCAAAGTAGATCTGTTAGTTTGTGCATGGGTCTATCCTGTGTGACAGCTGGTCCGTATTCTTTCCAACAGTCTGATGGGGGTAAAAGGGAATTGTGGTCTTAACTAGCATTTTCCTAATTACTAAGATGGGCTAAGCATTAGGTTGTTAAAACTTTTCAAGTATGCATTGGTCTTTCCACTTTCGTGTAGTTTGATTTCCTTGCTCCTAGCTATCCACTGTGTTTGCCTTTTTCAAGTGTACTTATCAAAATCTTGCGTTTAAGATACCTTTACTGATTGGTCTCTTGGCCTTCCTTTTTACCTTGTTTACCTTGGGAGGCATCTTCTTGTTGCTGATTTTTTTTTTTTTTTTTAAATAATTCTAAGTGTTGACTCTTGAACCTAGGCAAATAATCTACCGTTGAACTACAGCACCCAGACCTTTTAAAGTTTTACCCTGAGGTAAGGTCTTGCTAAGTCACCAAGATGGTCTTGAATTGGTTTACAGTCCTCCTGCCTCAGCTACAGAGGTAAATAGGATTATAGAGGTTGTAGGCATCCAGGGGCCTAAGGAAGGTATCTTTTTCAATAGTAGTTTCAATAGTAGTAATAGCATGTGAATGAAGTTAAATTTTCAGTTAATTTTTGCTATTGGTTTGTTGTCTTCGAGGCTGGAGAGATGGCTCAGCAGTTAAGTGCATTTGTTTTGTTCTTGCAGAAGATTCAGGTTAATTCCCAGCACTCTGCTTCCAGGGGATCAGATGACCTCTTCTGACCTTCCTGAGCACCCAGCACACATATCATGCATGTACATACTCTCAGGCAAATCATTTATACATATAAAATAACAATAATAAACAAACAAATAAATAAATTCCTTTCAGGGGCAGATGTAGAGTTGTGTTCCTGTATGCCAGCATTCTGGAGGCTGAGGCAAAAGGATCAACTTTGGAACCATTTTGGGTTACATAAAAGAGTTCATTGTTAGCCTGGGCCACAAAATGAGATCCTGTCTCAAACAAAAAAATCTTTTCTTACATTTGAATCACATGAACTCCTTCCTTCCTTCCTCCCTTCCTCCCTCCCTCCCTTTCTTCTTCCCTCTCTCCCTCCTTCCCTCCCTTCCTTCTTTCTTCTCTCCCTCCCTCATCTCTTTTGTTTGTTTTTGTTTTTTTGAGACAGGGTTTCTCTGTATCCCTGGATGTCCTGGATGGAACTCACTTTGTAGATCAGGCTGGCCTAAAACAGAGATCCACCTGCCTCTGCCTCCTGAGGACTGGGATTAAAGGTACCCAGTGATTTGTTTTTCTTATATAAGATCTTATAGCCTGCAAAGCTTGAAATATTTATTCTCTGACCCTTGATGAACAATGTTTGGCAGGAAAAAAGTTTGCTGACTCCTGTTGTAAATAGTTTCTTAATGGAAAGATCCTCTTATTCATCCTTTGTTATAATTAACATGGATATTAATAAAAAATATTTAATTCAAATAACAAGTTTAATTTATTTTTAATTTAAGTATATAGTTTATTCTAGGAATATTTTGTAATTGCATCACAAAAATAATGCACATGGAACTAAGTAGAAACAATTCCTTAACTCATGAAACTGGTATTGATAAACTCTCCAGACTACTCCTTGTAGAACAATTAAAGAGAGAAGCTGTCTTTGTAGATGAAGTTGGTGACCCTTGTCATTGTCTTCTACTTGGCTTGGTAGAACCAAGGATTCTAATGTTTCTTGACTGAATGGATGAATGAAATGGAATACCCATTCAGGGACAGCTTTAATAAGTGGCAATTATTAATATTGAACCTCTTAGGATATGTATTTGTTGCTCACAGCTAGAGTGGCTCAAATATTATCATAAATGGTTCTTTAACTTTAAAAAGTAGTAAATTATCCTGTGCTTTTGCTTTTAAAGGCTAATCATTTGATTATTGAAGTAACTGTCATATTTAAATCACTTTAAATTAGAACTTAAGTATCAGGCTTTAAAAGTATGTTATTAGGCTACAGTAGTTTGTTTGGGGACACTGAGGATAGTCCTCCAATGGAAACAGTTTAAGCTACTTACACATTCAGTGAATGAGTTATGCAAAGAAGTGTGAGTTGCTGTACTTAAGGAATTTGTAGTTGGAAAAAATGGCTATGCATGTTCAAAGTTAGGGAAAATATGAATTGCTGGATTTTTAAAATATTATTTAGTCTCCCCTCCACATAATTTGCTTTTTCTTTTCTCAGTGTATGTGTGTATGTGTTTGTGCGTGCATGTGCGTGTGTATCTATCTTCTGTGTGTGTGTGTGTGTGTGTGTGTGTTGATAGAGAGAGAACACAAGCACACACATGCATTTTTAGACTGAGCCTCAATCCAGACTGTCTTTAAACTTGCTATGTAGATGAGGATACACTTGAACTCCTCCTTATCCTCCTGCCTCCACTCCCCAAGTGCTGGGTCACAGATGTGTACCACCACACCTGGCTTAAATATTTATTTTGTTCATAATAAATAAGTTTTTTGGTCTGCCTTGGGGGTTCAGTCCATAGTCTCCTTTTCCTGTGTGTGATACACACAGTAGCAGAGCAACTTGATGAATTCAGTCAAAATATCTTGCTATAATTTGCTTGCCATTTTCTCTGTGATCCTGCTGTTAGATGTTTCAGTATATGTAACATCAACCAATGCTGTTTTTTGCCACCCCGTTGACAGTGAAATTAATTTGTATTTCCTAGTTTTTCCTTTTCTAAAATATTTCTTGGCCTTGCTCATTGTATTTTCAGGTAAGTAGGCATATGTTTGCAGGGAAAGTTTGGAGACAGCGGTGATGCTTCAGCAGTTGAGGCTTTAGTAAGTTAGATACACTTGGGGTTGCTCATCACAGCTTTGTGCAAGGAATAGTGGAAAGACTTAGCAGCTGGCCTTCCTCTCAAAATCAAAACTTCTACTCCTCCACTCTTTCAAAGAATTTAGGTGTATCCTTATACAATAGCACAAGAGAGAAACTTAGAAGTTATTAATAAAAACACATGGAAAATTTTCTAAATATTCTTGGTTGATAGCTTTCTAAGAACACTGTTGGGCATTATAGAATTGAGGAGAATTTTTGAGCAGGTGACTACTGTCCCATCTACACATGTTCCCTGTATTATTCTTTAATGATACTGTGCTTTTGCTGCTATGGATCTTGGATTTTATTGCCTTCTGTTGAAGTAAAGGTAGTTTCTAGAAGGCAAGAGGAAGCCATTTTTACAGAGCTTGGCCATAACTTATTAATATTTGTAGGTCATAGAGTTGACAATTTTTGTGGAACATGTGTTTTACCTATTGGCTTTTAATATACTGGACGAGAGCTAATGGTTTTAAATTTTATTTTGTAGTGTTCTGATAAAAATTCTGTAAACTTAAAGAGCATAGGCAAAAAAGCAACTATTCCATGAAAACTAAACCTAACTATTTGTTAGTAGGTGAAATAGCTAACAAGAACTGCAGAGTTGCCCAATTGTATTCATCTGATTGCTTCAATACTTCTGAGTCCAAAGGTTTTAGAGAAAGGCCATGAAGTAGCGGCTTCTTCATGGGTCAAGGGGGTATTCTAGTCCCCTGTCATTGCTATTATCCAGGTCATATCTTGTGTTTTGTTTCAGCATTGAAAGGTAATAATTTTGAAAGCAGCAACTCCTTTTTGTTATTGAATAAATGCTTATTTAAAGCTTTTATTCTGCTGCCCTATCACTTTCCTATCTCAAATATGCTTTTCTCAGATCTTTTAAGTAGTAGAATATTACTTTTGAAGAAATAATTATTCTTTAGTAGCACATAGGAACAAGACATGACTGTCTTAATTTCAGTCTTATTTTTTTCCTTGCTTAGCTACTGTCTTCTTAAGGCATTTACCTAGAGTTCATAGATGCATAATTATTTCAGTTCATGTTAAAAGTTAACAAGCAAAACATATTGCACATGAAAGTATCTATGGCTTATACTTTTCTGAATTAATGGTATAAAATTGGCAGTATCTAATCTACACAGTTAAAAATTTTTTAGTCATGAACTTTTGTTAGTATAGCTACTATATAACATTTTAAGTTGAGATCTTATTTATTGATGCCAAATTCACCTATCTTAAAATGTAAAATTTTGAAATCAAAATAGTTGTAAAACTATAGGGAAGTGTGTCCTTTTTGTTTGAAAATAATTATGTGAAAGATGTGTTTATATGTGAAGGTCTGTAAATTAAATACTAAGGTATTTGTGGTAGTTGATTTATTTTACATATTTCTGTATTTTCTTTTTTGAAAGGCAGTCAGGAAAAAAAAGGTGGACTTAAAAGAAGTCAGTAGTAAATATTAAGTGAAATTAATGTTGAAAAGTATTCTCTCAAAAAGGAATTTCCTAAGCCTTGAGAGCCATTTTAATGAATTACTTTAAGAGTTCTACATAATGTATCCATCTAGGACAAAATGATTTAATGGGTCCTAGCAGTCTAATAGTCCAGTAAATTCAGCAGCATTATAGAAGAGAAATAGTGTAATTGAGTAAAAAGTCTGAATATGAAAAACTAATCTGTACCTGTAGTTACTTTCTTTTTTCAGTATGTTAATTAGTTAATGTGATCACTACAGAAACCAAAAAACAATTGAGTGCAAATATCATGATATAATTTGCATTCCATTTTCTCTGAGTATAAGTTGTTAGATATTGCAACATATGTAACGTAAACCACAAGTCAGCTGTTTCCTGCTACACTGTTGACAAGGGCCCCATTCATAACTCTTCTTTTATCCTTTCAGTGAATAAGTAATTATTCAATATAGAAGGCAGGATATTTGGAACTGGCTATTTAATGTGGCAGCACTCTGTAATGAAATCTGCTGTTACTGGCAACCTGAGAGGGGAATGTAACAATTCCAGCATGACTGTAACTTTATCTGCTTTGACTGAATGTTTATTTGGCACATCAGTGAACCTTTTATCCCAGTGAGTGACAGCTCCAGAAGGGTCACATTTACATCCATTCTATCATGTATTGTAATATTTAATGGTAGACAAGGTTGAGCGAGACTAGGGGTAATTTGAACTTGCTTTTCCACTGAGCAGAGGCTAAAAGACAGCTTGATCTCCAGTATTGTGGTGTAACATACTATGACTTATCATTTGTTTATGAAGGCTAATCTTACTGATTACAATTTTCAATACTGTGAGTAGAGTATATGTTCTACAAAACTGAATATTTCCAGTGTGAATTCTTTTAAATGAGTGTGCTGCTTACCTTTTTCCCTATCAGCTATTGTTTCCCAGCATTTCTCTTAAATGAAGCTTCATTCTGTCTCATTTAAGGGAGGAATTGAAGCTTTGAAGTAGATATTTGTTAAGAATCCGAGTACTCATAGCATTCAACTTGCAAAAAATGGTAGGTAGGCAGAATTTGGAAACAGGAATTAAAATCAGGTAAATTTTAGACTATTCTTGAGGTTCCATTGATGTATTTAAAGAGACATTTGCATTATTTCATTTACGATACTGAATTACTAATGAGCTTGTCCAGGATGAGTTATTTTGTTAACAGTTTTTCTGGTGGGTTTTCATCTCACACATGTAATTGGATTTCAGACATACTTGTTCCATGCAAGCAACCTGTTTTCACTCACTGTTAACTGTTGATATTTTTGCATTCATTTTCATGCCTTTTCTGGAGAAGAATTTTCTTTACTTATTTGTAGTGGTGCTTAAGATTCAACTTGTTATGTCTGTTCTTTTGTTAACCACATTTCAAATACTTTTTACAAACAAAATATTTGAGCCGTGCTGAGAGAAAAACTATCAGTTCTATTAATGTCACAGTGACCCAAGAGAAAGTGAAATGGCCTTCCAATCTGTCATGTCATTTAAAAATGGTAACTTTATAAAAGAGAAGTGTTAAGATGTACTTTAAATATCTAGAGTTAAATGTCAGAAAGAATGTAAATATGGAAGCATTGCTTATAACTTGGAGAAGATAGAGAACGGATCTGTGTACTGTGTGTAGTTTCTTCGGTGATGCTTTTAGAGGCTGTACTGTCTGAAAGCTGCTTGAACCCTTAGGGGTCATTACTTAAGAGCTTCGCTTCTGAGAGGCGGTACAGGGTTTGTTGCGGTGGCCCAGACAGTGTCTGTTTTCTTTTCCCGTTTCAGCTCGATGGCCTCTGTTCTAGGTGCTGCTGTTCTGCTAAACAAGGAAACAGTGAAGAGTCTGCAAATACTGTTAAGAAAGATCACGGGGGACAATTCAAGAGACCCAAAATTTATTTTGGGACACGCACGCACAAGCAGATTGCTCAGATTACTAGAGAGCTCCAAAAGACAGCTTACTCAGGGGTCCCAATGACTATTCTTTCCAGCAGGGATCACACCTGTGTTCATCCTGAAGTAATGGGCAACTTCAACAGGAATGAAAAGTGCATGGAATTGCTGGACGTAAAACACGTGAGTAGAATGACTTTGATGTAAAGAAAACTAAAGCTGGAAAGATTCAAATTTCCTGATGCATGTTTTGTGTATCTTTTCTAGTGATCATTAACTAATATGAAAATCAAATTAATTACTAGCTTTGATTATTTCTTGAAAATGTTTTACCATAAGAAAATCTTAATTCACATTTAAACTTGACAGATTTTGGTTTTAAAACTTACAGATATTTAATTCCATGACATTAATTTCTGTTGTATTCAGATGTAATCTTTTTCTTTTAAATCCTTCTACCCAGTAGTTGAACATGAGTGATGCCAGATGAAGGGATAAAAATGTTTTAAGAATACTATCTAATTAGATCTAATCAACATATTTTATATATTTAAAATCTTCAAAATAAAATAGTTCAAACTGAGCCAATTTTGAATTTTTTAACATTGAAATACATGATTGTTCTAATTAGTACAGATTTTTTTAAAAAATTATTTAAGATTATTAAGTTTAAAACTGTTACACATGGCTTTAAATTTTTCTAGAGTAATTGGAGTGGTATGAATTTTTAGGATGGGTAGAATGATCAAAGAGAAGCTTTTGTAAATGCCATTTTAATAATGGGCAGTTTTGTTTGGGGAGTCTGTATTTGGTGTAGCTAATTTGCTTGAAAATTGAAGTTGTAATTATGAGATTGTACACTGAAATAGTCAGTGAATCAATATATAAAGTGAGCAATGATAGCATATTTTGGAATTTTTTGTCTATTTTTATCAGAGTTGATTCTACATAAAAGACTATAAATGACAGTCCCAAGAGTTTTGTTTCATTGATGGCTCACCTCCTACCATATATTATGAATAAATTATGTTTTATTGGTTTTTCTTGCTTAGTTTTTTACTTTAACCAGGTGAGAGTTTACTTTGTCTTTTTTTCTCATGCCCATTCAAGACATATTTTAATAGCTATTTAGCTTTATATAATAGGAGAGACTTTACAGTGTAAGTAAGGGGTTCAGTGGACAAGCTTGAGTAACTTGTTCAGAACAAAGAAGAGAATATAGAATTAGTCAAACAAAATCATTATTGAAATTCTATAGCCATATTTGTTGCCATTTAAGTTTTTTCTAACTAGATGAAGAATTGTGTGGAATGTCTTCACTGTTTGTTTTAAAGGTACTCAAGGAAAGATTTTTGTGGTAAAACTACAGATACCATGTTTAAGTAAACCTTTTTCCATGAGTTACTAACTGCTCTGCTAAACTCAAGTACTGGCTGCGATTGTCATCACACAATCTTAAAATATCTTTTCACTTGTTCTTGGAAAAATTATCATACATTTGTGGGAAGTATATATCAAAATGTGTTGGTGAAAGCAGTGAAAAAATTAAGGAAAATAGTCTTATTTTGTATAATATTCTAGAATCCTGCAGTACTGGTTGCATTTGATCTTTATTCTCAGAAGTTTGGAGTAGATAAATTAATTTAGTAGACTTTGCTGCTCGGAACTTTCCATTGGCTTGAAATGAAGAACTATTTTGTTTTTGAATATTAGTTCTATGAGTAAGCAAAGATTGCTGCTTCTAGCATGCTCTTTGTCAGACTGCTTACCTCCTGGGTCTACATGAGCCTTCTTTTTCTTGTTCCCAAGCCCTTAGAGTAATTTGGTATTGTAATGAGGACCAATTACAAAGTCACCATAGGTGTCTGTGTTTACTGTGGCTGATTTACCAAAGAGAAGTGATAAATAGATACTGACAGTGAGCGAGAAGCGTTTTAAAGTGTGATAACACTGCAGCTGACAGACTCCTTTCTGGCTTCTGTTACATGGCTAAAAGGGATGAGCTTTTGGCTTCACTATCAGCCTGCATAGAGCTGTCGGTCTAAGAGCCCTTGAAGTGTAAACTTTCCGATTATTTGGCTTGATCTGTAGGTACACGTGTTTTTGTTCACGGTTTCTTTTAAAGTGCCCGCCATACTGGAAAGATAGTCTGTTAAAATTATTATTTTTGTTGTTGTTGTTTCAATTAAGAAAAGAAAATTAAAGTTGAGCCTGGAATGGCAATTCCTTAAAAAGTTTTAGATGTAGACTAACTTGTTCTTTAAAAATTCAAATGAAGCAGTTGAGGTTGCTCAGAAGTTAGAACAGAAGCTGCCCTTTAGAGGATCAGGGTTCAGATTCCAACTCCACATGGCAACTCCCAACCATCTGTAACTCCAGTTCCAGAGGATCTGACACCCTCCTTGGGTACCAGGCATGCATATGGTACACATACACACATGCAGACAACACACACTTGTATGCAAAATAAAAATGAATAATAATTTTGTAAAGAAAATGATCTGTGTATTGTGGTGCACACTAGTAATCCAGAGGGTCCTGCAAGATTGCAGACTTAAGAAGAGCCTGCTTTCCCTCACCTGGAAAGAAAATAACACACGGAGTTAACTCAGGTACATGCATAGAAGAGTAAAAGCTAGCCCAGTATAAGTCCTGTCATCCAGCTCCTTCTGTCCTCTAACCCTTCAAGGAAACCACTGAAAACTTATGTGTGTATTTTGCCAGAAAGTTTAAAAAGAGACATTATATGCTAGAGTATATATATGCATATTTATTCTTTAAGCAAGGACACTTTACACAAACTTAGTCATGCTTTTACACATTTGGTGACTATTTTTCTCATAATAGAGTCATTAGAGAACCTAACAAATAGCACACTTAAAAGAGTATATCATTTGGCTTGTTTTTAAACAAAGTCTCATTATGTAGCTTTGGCAGGCCTGGAACTCACACTGTATACCAGGCTGACCTCAAACTCACAGAGATTCTCCTGCCTCTGCCTCCTACTGGACTTGGCCTTAAAAGAGTATGTCTTTCTAAAAATGACTTAACACGTCTGCTGTTGATCATAGAAATTGGGTTTAGTTATAGTTTTTTGTTTTGTTTTGTTTTGTTATGAAACTGCCATGTATCAAATTTTTGACATCAGTAAACATTGGTGATTAAAATGAAGAACTCTGATGTTTTGGCAAATTGCCTGTTTTTCAAAGCTTCTAGTATTTTTATTACTCAAGGCTTATACATTTGTTATTATTGTTTTTTTGTAATGTGACTGTTAGTTTCATATTTATTCATTCACTTATTTAATTAACTTCTTATTTTAATTGGGAATATTGCTACGGAGCTCAGTAGACCTTAAACTTACCATCTTCCTGCCTCAGGTTCCCATGTGCTTGGATTACGGGCACCTGCTTCAATGCTGAGCTAATTTTATGCATCTTAGATTTTTTTTTTTAATGAATGTGGATGTGATGAGCCTGCGTCCACCATGTCTGAAGGCCAGAAGGGGGCATCACATGCCCCATACTGGAGTTAAGGTGGTTGTGAGTTGCCATGTGTGTGCTATGAACCAAACCCAGGTCTTTTGCAAGAGTAGTAAGTACTCTTTATCACTGAGACATCTCTCTTGCCCCCATTTTCATACAGTGAAAATTGACATGTGACATACTCATACTTGGAGTGAGTTAACACAATTTTAACTCTTTTATTGATACTTGTAATATATATATATATATATACATATATATTTTACTTCCAACAACATGCTAGCAAAGTCATTAATATTTAACATCAGTAGAAGTTACTAAACCAGGCTGTGGTTACACACGCCTTTAATCCTAGCACTTGGGAGGCATAGGCAGACAAATCTCTGTAAGTTCAAGGCCAGCCTGGTCTATAAAGCTAAACAGAGAAACCCTGACTTGGAAAAAGAGTTGGGGGTAGGGACAGTCTATATGCCTAGTATGAGGGAAACTAGTTCAGTCCTGTCACATTAACTCAGTGTACAGATGTTAGCAACAGTGAAATGAGATTTTCCTGATAGTAGTTTGTCTTTATCTTAATATTGGGCCATTTTATAGAGATAACTTTCTATACCTGTGTATAGGAAAGTGTGAGATACATGAAGATGTCAGTAGCATATGTTTTGAATAATATAATTTGGAATTTTTGGGGTACTCTTGTATTTTATGATTTTTCTTTTATAGTTATCCCTCTTTTTTCCCCTCAAGATAGTCCTTTATTTTCTTCTCCTTCCCTTCTCCCCTTTTCTCCTCCTCTCCCTTTCTTGTTTCTTTCTTTCTAATTTCCCCCTATTCCTGTCACCAAATTCTAATCTAAAAGCAGCAGGAAATGCCATTGCTTTGTTCATCCTTCCAGAAATGCTTCACGGCTAATGGCACAGCTACATCAAACAATATAACAATGTTTTTCTTGTTTGTTTTGCATCGGGACTTCTTTCTCATTCTGAGTCAACCACTACAATTTCTTTAAATGCTTTTGAATATAACCTGTAATTCCAGCTACTTGGGAGGGTGAAGCAGGAGGATCACTTGAGCCCAGGAGTTCAAAGTCAATATGGGGAACATGGTGAAGATAAGGTTATGATTATAAATATGGAAGTATTTGTTTTCTCTATAAAGTATTAGCTTTTGGTTTTAGTAATCTTTTTAAAGTTCTAAGATAATCTTATTTTATTCCTTCTATTCTAAAGTTGGCTCACATTTCAGTTTTTTCTGTTTTCAGGGTAAATCCTGCTATTTTTATCATGGTGTCCATAGAATTAGTAATCAGCAGACATTGCAGTCCTTTCGGGAGATGTCCAAAGCCTGGGACATAGAAGAGCTTGTCAGCCTCGGGAGGAAACTGAAAGCATGTCCCTACTACACAGCTCGGGAACTGATAGATGAGGCTGACATAATATTTTGTCCCTACAACTACCTGTTGGACGCACAAATAAGGGAAAGTGTGAGTATATGTGAAAATTAGAACTTTCCCCTACTTATGGGATAAAAGTGATAAGTGTAAAGGCTTTTAGATGTTTTATGTTTTTTTTCCTCTACATTGAATTTCTGTACAGCACTGAACACATGTTCTAAGGTGAATTAAGAAGTGACTTTTAAACCCAGTTATTTTAATGTCCAAAGTAATTAACAGTTAAGGCTCTAACGGACTAAGGCGGAACTGTAGTGTGTTCCTTAGGCTTGGCCAAGTCATCACATTAGGCTGGAGGAGTCTTGGCTGTGATGGCTGTCTCTGCTTTGTGATGTTTAGTGGCTTCCCCGTATCCATCTCTGAGATGCCAATAGAATCTTTACAGTTGTCACTGTTAGAGATAGCTCTAGACATTGTCCAAATGACCCCCGTGGAACAAAATTGTCCCCATTGAAGACCGTTATATAACCGTTGTTCTCTCCATTTACAAAGTTAAGAATTATTTAAGAACTTTTCTCTGGGGGAAAAAATAACTGTTTTGAAGAAGTTATATTAAGAGAATAAGTACTATGAAAATTGTGCTTTGTGATTTTTTTTTTTTAGTAGTCAACTTTAAATTGTATTTATTTGCCTTGTTCTTAAAGAGATTATCATAGCCTAAGACAAAGAGTAAACTGTTTGCTGTAAACCAGCTACTGCTTGCTTTCTTTAGGTGTCACTGTACACTTCACATTAGTTTTCTGTTTCTTTTCTAGTTTGTTGTTGTTGAGACAGGAATTCATGTAGCCTGGGTTAGCCTTGAACTTGGTAGGTAGCTGAGGATGACCTTGAGCTGCTAGTCCTCTGGTCTTTACTGCCCAAGTGTTGGGATTGCATGTGCATGCCACCATAGCCAGCTTTTGTGGTGCTAGGACTCAAACCCAGGGCCTCCTGCATGCTAGGCAAGTACTCTGCTGCCTGAGTCATAGCTCCAGCTCCAGCTTTTAAAGTTCAGGGTTAATAGGCATTTAAATTTTTATATATTTAATTTTTTTATTTTATGTATATGAGTGTTTGCCAGAATGTTTGCCTATGTATCATATGTGTGAGGTGACCACAGAAACCAAAAGGGGGTTATTGGATCCCCCACAAACTAAAGTTACAGTTTTGAGCCCTCATGTGGGTGTTGGAAACTGAACCCAGGTCCTCTGGTTGAGCAGCCAATGCCCGTAACCACAGAGCCTTTTCTCTAGATCCAATAAACAAATTTTATTTACTTCCATACTATTACTCTCTGCTGCTGTACCTTTTATTAGTTAGCTTTTAATTAGGCATCAGATACAACATTAAGTTCCATTTTCAAGATGCTCAGTAGTCTGACATAGAACTGCCCTTTCAGCCTTCACTAAAACTCCCAACGGAGCCCTTGAGTACTCCTTAGAGCCACTCAGGGATTCCTGTGTTTCCCTTTTGATTACACTGCTGAAATGCTCTGCCTTGCTCCTGTCCTCCACAGAAACCCTGCCTTTTACCCTCAGTCTACTTCTGTTCTTCCATAATTCTTTTTCAACCACTCCCAGACCTGTGTATATTATTGCTTTCTCAAAATAATTTATTGGAGGTTACTTTAATAAAATGTCCTTGTTTTGTTACACGAGATTTTCAATTGCAAGTTAAACAACCTAACTTGGAAAGAGCTTGAGAAGAAATAGTCGACTTTCTCTTCATTGTGATGGCTTCATTCTTAGGAAGCCCTTTTCTTGTGGGACCAAGCACAACCACAAGCAGTTAGTTAATCTGGAGGAAAGAACATGAGCCTGCATGCATCCCTTCAGTTGCTCTGTTTGGCCCAGCATACATGGCATTTCCATTCCTAATCTGATCAATTTCTGACCACAGAGGATTGGAATATTCAGCTGATGAGCCTGGTTCTGAGCTTTATTTTACCCTTACTGTGAGAGACATAAAGTCACTAGTTTTGCAGATTAGTAGTCTTACCAGTATCATGCTAGAGAAGAGCAGTGTTGAAAATAAAGGGTCGTAGTCAGGTAAAAATGAGACACATGTACTGTGCTACTTCATGTTAGTATTTTTGGGAACCGATGACTCTGCATTCTTGTTTCCCTTCTAAAGGTTTTCTTTTCGGGGATGGGGTGCAGCTCATCTGTTAGAGTGTTTGCAGAACAATCATGAAGCCCTGTGCTCAGATGCAGCACTGTACACAGACTCAGGTGTTTGGTGATCAGTGTTGACATTGTTCTGAAAGCCTCTAGCTGTATGACTGTATACAGTAATCAGTGTTAATACTGTACTGAAAGCCTCTAGCTGTATGATTGAATACCCTCTGGTCGCCAGTGGTACCTTCATCCCTGCACATGTTCTTGAGAGGTTGGTTGCCAAGCGTTCTTAGAGTGAAAATGGTGAGCTCTGTGGTACAGAACTGGTATCTGGTAGAAGTTAGTGCTCCTGAGGTTGTTTTAAGTCTTAAGTCTATGAGTTCTTCAATGTAAATTGCACAAGCAGTGTTGGCCTATAGTGTGAATTTTTAAACGAAATCTTTTGCCTGCTTCTGTTAAATTCATTTTGTCAAATGTTTTAATAGAGAATTGTTTTATCTTACAGATGGATATAAAGCTGAAAGAGCAAGTTGTCATTTTAGATGAAGCTCATAACATTGAAGAGTGTGCTCGGGAATCAGCAAGCTACAGTGTAACAGAAGTTCAGCTTAGGTTTGCTCGGGATGAGCTGGACAGTTTGGTCAACAGTAATGTGAGGAAGAAAAACCATGAGCCCCTACGAGATATGTGCTATAACCTCATTAAGTAAGCGTTTTGGTCTGTCAGTGCATTTGTATTGTCTTTTTGTCTAGTTAGTAAACTTAGGACTAAAGAGACTCGGTGGTTAAGAGTGCTTGCTGTTCTTGCAGAGGACCTGAGTTAAGTTTCCAGCACTCACATTTGACCACTCACAATCACCTATAATTCCAACTCCAGGGATCTAATACCCTCTTCTGGTTTCCTTGGGTACCTGCATACATGTGACATACATTTCTATAGATACATACACAAACACATAAGTATAAAATTAAGTTAGTAAACTTTGACTAACCAGACTATCTGGGAAATGTATTGTTCTTTACCAGTTTAACTTTTTTTTTTTTTTAAAGCTAGTTAAATTTTCTGTCTTATTCAAAAGACTAATGAAAAGTAATTGACCTCTAAAAGTTAATTTAAAAAACCACTTTTGATTCAGTAGAATAATTAAAGGACAGAAATTAATTAAACATTTTAAATTCTGGGTAATAATCTTTTGTTTCAGATTCATTTTATTACTTTATGTGTATGGGTGCTGGTTGCATGTATTGTGTAAGTGTACCACATGAGTGCCCACATAGGTCAAAAGAGGGCATTGGATCCCCTGCGGTTAGAGTAATAGATGGTAGTGAACCACCAAGTGGGTGCTGGGAATTAAACCTGGGCAAGAACAGGGTCCTAGTTAGAGTCTCAATTTTTGCGATGCAACATTATGACCCAAAAGCAAGATGAGGAGAAAAAGGTTTACTTGGCTTACACTTCCACATTATAGTCATCATTGAAGGAAGCCAGGACAGGAACTCAAACAGGACAGAAAGGTGGAGGCGAGAGCTGAGGTCATGGGGTAGGGGGCTGCTTACTGGCTTGCTCTTCATGGCTTGCTCAGCCTGCATTCTTCTAGAATCCAGAATTAACAGCCCAGGGATGACACCACCCACCCACAATGTGCGGGGCCCTCCCCCATCAATCACTAAGAAAACGCCCTACAGGCTTTCCTATAGCCTTATTTTATGGAGCCATTTTCTCAAGTTCCCTCCTCTTACATGACTCTAGCTTGTGTCAAGTTGATGTTAAACTGTCCAACATAAGCGGCTAATGTTCTCAACTGCCTCATGGCTTTAATTATTACATCATCCTTCAATTCAAATATGATTCCAGTTTGGTAGGTTTCAATTAATGGGGAGATTTCAGTACTTAAAAAAAATAAGTTTAGAAAAAACTTTACTAAAATTTACATTAGATAATTTCTCTCTCATACATTGTTCTAGAATAATTTCTGACTACATCTCATTGCATACATTGTGGCATTTTCTGTTTTCATTGTGTACGTTGAAAAGCTGAAATATACAGTTATTTGAACATAATCTATACATATTTAGTAAAAACTACCTTTTATCCCATTCCTTATTTGTTTAGTTCTTGTTCTCCTAAGCAAAGTTTTTCAGGGTAATTTTTTGTTTGTATGAATCAATATAGATAAATTCTCTTGGTTCTTACTTTTTCCCAAATGATGGCTTATTACACATGGCATTTATTGCATTTGACTTTTCATTTTTGAGATGATCTGTCACTGAATTTAGAGCTTATCAATTTGGCTAGCCACTGGGATCTGTGTATCTCTGCCACTCTAGCTCCAGGGCTGTGGATGTGTTCTGCCATGATTGCTTTTTGAGGGTGCTTAAGGGCCCAAACTCAGGTTCCCATACTTGTGCAAATCAGCACTTCAGCCACTGAACCATTCTTTTCCCCATTCGTCCTTATATTCTTTGTGTTTGATTCTGCACCAGTTTCTGGCCACTGTGTGGTCCTTTATTTGTCCCTAAAGTTTCTACAACTTCTGTGTTCAGTTTCTTGACCTCCATGTGGGGTTGTGACCCCGTTTGAGAGCTGTGGGATTGGCTATTATCTACAGTGCTGCTGAGGCCTAAGTCTGTGTCTGTAATCCTAACCTCTCCCTGGAGTGTGATTCATTGTCAGTTATTTTTATATCTCTGTTAAGATAGCCAATGTATTTCAACTTTAAATCGAGAATCAACTCCTCCATTTCCTCTGTCTACTGTCTCCTCACCCTGCACATTCAGTCTTTCACATCCAAACAGAGCCTATCAGTTCCTCAAATCAAATTTGTAAATAGTCTTGATCACTGCTTCACCAAAGCTGCAGCTAGTCATGAAGTCTTGCAGGTGCCACCTGTACGGCATTTCCCAAATCCATCTGTGTTTTTCATCACACAGATGAATCTATGGAGATCTGGAATATTGTGATAGCTTCCTAATGTGACTTTTCTTTCTCCTATGATCCATTCTGCTTTGGAAGTTGGAATCATCCTTTAAACACTTAAATACTTTCTTATTTAACACTCTACTCCAAGCTTTGGATATAACCCACGTTTCTTATTCTTGGTCTAAATAACCTGATTCCAGTTTATCCCTGTAACGTTGTTTGTACTATTATTTATTATTACTGTCCACTGTGATGACCATGTTGGTTTTCTTTCAAGCCCTCAAAGGAGCAAAACTTGCTAACTTTGCACCAGCTATTCCTTCTGTTTTGAAGCATTTTCTTTTTTTTTTTTTTTTTAACCTCCTGGGACTGGCCACTTTTCTGCATTCAGCTGTTAGAAAATCATTTCTGGGAGAGTATCACAGACATGCAGATTAAAGTAGCTAAGTAGCTATCAACTTGTGATGAGCTTTATTTTTGTGTACATCTCTACTCTCTCCTGTGGTGCTGGGAATTGAACCCATGGCCTCATGGATGCTAAGCAAGCACTCTACCCCTGAGCTCTATCTTTTGCCCTGAAATTTCCTTTCTTATGTATTTGTTTTTGTATTTGTTTCTGACTCCCTTTAGTATACTTTAATTTCCACAAGAATAAGGATTTTGCTTATCTTGTATACTGTCATAACTTCTACTTGGATCTTTGGTATAAAAATTAGCATTTAAGCAATTATTAAATGAGTGTACATATCAATAAATATATATTTTCAGGTAATTCTTTTGTTGTATTTTTATTTATCTCTGTCATTTGATATGAACATCTATCTCATCACTGGCTGTTAGATATAAGTAAAAGCAATGTGAATCCACAAAAAGTCTCACACTTGTTTCTTAATGCAATTACTTATGTAAATGCGCATTTTACGTATTAAATGTGCATTTGAAGGTGTGTTAATCCATGCTTTAGTCCTAACAACTTCAAGGAATGTATACAGACCGATATGACAGTGATACTTTTCTACTTCTCTTGAGGTAATACTAGGATGACACTAGTTGACAAATTATTTGTTGTTTCTTTATTCCAGTTGGTTAGAAACAAATTCTGAACATCTTGTAGAAAGGGATTATGAATCGTCTTGTAAAATATGGAGTGGAAATGAAATGCTCTTAAGTTTGCACAGAATGGGCATCACCAGCGCCACTTTTCCCGTTTTGCAGGTATGGTCCTTTTACCTTCCCATGGCATTCACTTAGCTGACATGTTACTTAGTGATAAAAACTATAACACATCCAGGAAAAAATTCAGAATTTTAAAAACATCTTAAAAACTGTTTTAGAAATTTCTTATTTACCTGGTATTGGTGGCACACGCCTTTAATCCCAGCACTCGGGAGGCAGAGGCTGGTGGGTCTCTGTGAGTTTGAGGCCAGCCTGGTATATAGCGTAGTTCCAGGACAGCCTCCAGAGCAATACAGAGAAACCCTGTCTCAAAGAAAAAAAATTCTTATCTAAATCTGATAACACAAATAGATTGTTATGTAGATTGAAAAAAAATAAGACTTTAAAGGAGTTATTCTTTATTCACAGCTAAAAGAAACCAGTATTTTTAGATTGTGAATGTTTTGTGTCAATTAGAATTTGTGTCAATTAGAATTTCAGAAAATAAAAAATTCTTATTTTGTGTACTGAATCAGAGATTGGAAGTTTGTGGAGAGGTAATTAGACCTTTAGGAACCTCTTTGTAAATATCGCTTTTACACATTCTTCTGGATAGAGGTTCCATACTTTTTTCATAGTCCCTTCTTTAGCAGGAAGGATAAGAATAGTTTGTTCTTTGTTGTTGTTCCTATTTAATTATTGTTAGGAGCGATTTTCCCACTGTACCATTTGACCCTCATCTAAAACCTAGGCAAGTACTGGTCTTGTCATTTCTAAAATGCCATGTAATTGGAATCATACTGTATGTAGTCTTTCCTGTAGCAATATGTGGTTAAGTTTCTTCCATGTAGAGTGTGTATGATGCACAGACCCAAGCCCTGTATATCCATGGCTTGATACCTCATTTCTTTCCTTCACTAAAAAACATTCCATGGCCTGAATATGCCACAATTGTTTTATCTGCTCACTGATGAGGAACATATTGGCCCCATTGGTTCCCAAATGGGGCAATTATGAATAAAGTTGTTATAAATCCATGCCCTCCTGTTTTTGTGTGAATATGACTTTTACTCTGAGGAAATGTTGGGAAGCATAATGGTTGAGTTTTATGGTAAGAGTACTCTTAGCTTAAAAAAAAAAAAACTATTTGTGTTTCCATGGATTCCTGTTGCTTCACCATCTTCATCAGCAATTGAATTTGAGAGCATTTGGAATTTTAGGTATTTTAGTGCTTGTGTAGTGATATCCAACTGTACTTTGTTTTTAATGTAACTCAGTCTGGTCTTGAACCCCTGATCCTCCTGCTTCTACTTCCCAAGTGCTAGGATTCCACTAAGCTTGGCTTCTCACTGTCCTTTTGTTTACCTGAAGACAGGATACTTAGTCTCTTTCTAGTTAGGGTTTCTGTTGCTCTGTTAGAACACCATGACCAAAGGAAGGGTTCATTTGGCTTCCGTGTTCCAATTACAAAGATCATTGAGGGAAGCTGAGGCAGGAACCCGGAGGCAGGACTGAAACAGAGGCTGAGGAGAAATGCTGCTTATTGACTTAACTCCTCAGCTTCCTCACTCGTCTTTCTCGAACCTCCTGGAACCACCTGCCCAGAGATGGCCCACCTGGTGGTGAGCTGAGCCCGCCCACATCAGTCACTAATCAAGAAAATGCACCACTGGCTTGCCTGCCAGCAACCTGATGGAGGCCGCTTTCTCAGTGAAAATCCCTCAAAAAACAACCAGTGTATTTGCTGAGGTGTTTTTGTATCTTTTGCTCACGCTTCAATTTTTGTCACGTTTTAGGAGTTTTTCATGTATTTTGAATACAAATGCTTCATTAGAGAAGTTTTTCCAATTATATTTTCCCTTGCTGTTTCATTTGATAGTATCGTACACAGAGGTTTTAGTTTTTAATAACTGTATCTTACCTCTTATTTTTTTTCTCATGAGTTACATGTTAGGTTTTATATCTAAGAACTCATCACCAACTTCACAGTCGTCTAGATTGCCTGCTGTGTTTTGGAAGTTTTATGTTTTTCCATTTACCTTAGGTAATCCATTTTGAGTTATTTTTTGGAACTTTTATGGTCTAGTTAGCATGATGTGCAGTTCACCCGTCACCACATCTGGAAAGGGTTTTCCTTTTCCATTGGATTATCTCTTTCTTTATTGGAGTATTTGTGTGGGTTGTTTCTGGGATTTCTGTTGTGTTCCACTTATCTGTCTGCTGCTTCCTTTGCAAAGACTACGTTGTCTGAACTTCTTTAACTTTGTAATATTGTGTGGGCTGTTCTAGAATTCTTGCTTGTCCATATAAACTTTAGGATTAGTTTGTCAAATATCCACAAACTTACTTACTGGGGTTTGTTTGTGATTGCATTGAATCTATATATAAGTCAATTTGAGCAGCAACTGGTATCTTAACAATATTCTGTTTTCTTGGGGTAGGGTGAGATGTATATATAATGGGCTAACCCCAGGATAGGGATGTCAGAAAGGGTTCTTTTTTTGTTGTTTAAGATTTATTTATGTACTTATTTTGTGTATATGAGTGTGTGTGTGTGTGTGTGTGTGTGTGTGTGTGTGTGTGTGTGTGTGTGTGTGTGCCATACCTGTTGGCTGGGGAGTGAGAAGAGGGCATGAGCTCCCCCTGGAACTGAAGTTACAGACAGTTGTGAACTGCCAGATGAGTGCTGGGAGCGGAACCCAGATCCTCTTAACCACTGAGCCATCCTTCCAGCCATGGTTCTTTTCTTTTTTTCCTTAAGACTAAATAATATTGTATATTGTTTCTTTTTTTTTTTTTGAGATAAGGTTGTACTTATGTAATATAATCTGGCCTTAAACTTGCTATATACCCAATAATGACCCTGAACGTTTTAGCTTCCTGCCTTTACCTTCCAGGTGCTAGGACATCCAGTTTATTTGTGTTTTATTTTATGTTTTCTTCATTCCATTCATCACTGTGGGTTTTTTTGTTTGTTTGTTTTGATTTTATAAAGATTTATTTATTGATTATATATAGTATTCTGCCTGCATGCCAGAAGAGGGCACCAGATTTCATTATAGAAGGTTGTGAGCCACCATATCGTTGCTGGGAATTGAACTCAGGACCTCCGGAAGAGGAAGCAGCCTGTGCTCTTAACCTCTGAGCCATCTCTCCAGCCCACTAACTGTCTTACTTTTCCTCCTGGGAAGATTTGTAGACCAAGAGATTCTTTCTTGAGGCAAGAATAAAATGGATGATAGTAAACTATGCTTACTCTTCAATGCATCTGCTTTTGAATTATTATTTTCTTATTTTACTGTTCCCTTAAACAATTTAAATTTTACTTATCAGGCCTGGGGTATGTCTCAATAGAATCCCTGCCTAGTTTGTTGTTGTTTTGGTTTTTCTAGACAGAATGTGTCTGTGTAACAGCCCAATCTATCCTGGAACTTGATTTGTAGACCAAGCTGGCTTCAAACTCACAGATACCCACCTGTTTCTGCCTCCCTAGTGCTGGGATTAAAGGGTGCAGCACCATACCTGGCCCTACCCAGTATTCTTAAGTACCTGGATTCATCCACCAAAACAACAGCAACAAAAATGGATACTAATAAATTTTGTTTATCATACGGTAGTCTCATTACCAGAGTTGTTTGCTATATATAATTCAGGCATTTAGGGAAACATAAACACTATTAAAAGTCAATTGGATTTTTTTTTTTAAAGTTTAGTTCATTGTTTCTAAAAGATACTACATACTATACCAGTTGCCTGAAGAAGTTATCCTCCTGAATATCTTTATTGAAGCATCCTATTATTGAAGTGTCTTTGACTCAGAGCAATATTTGCTGACATGAAGATCCAAACTCCATTGCTGGGCTTGGGTTTAGGTTAGTTATAGAATGAATACCTAGTATG
Organism: Cricetiscus sungorus; assembly: GCA_030556225.1. NCBI lineage: Eukaryota > Metazoa > Chordata > Mammalia > Rodentia > Cricetidae > Cricetiscus > Cricetiscus sungorus. The sequence goes on along the minus strand of JANBXA010000069.1, from coordinate 63,241,427 downwards.
GGTGAGGCCCAAGCTCCATCCTAGCCATTGTGGTAGGTAAAGAGGCAAAAATCGAAATGCAAAATGATTTGTGTTTCTGCATTTATGCATACCAGCCTCATTTTGTATTTATACTTTGCAAAGGGGTTTCCTTCTTTTGCCCTCTCCACCTCCTTCATGAATAATATGGTAATTTCTTACAGAGACATTTTTCAGCTGTTCTTCAAAAAGAGGAGAAAACCTATAACAAAGAGGAATCAATACAAATACCTATTATTAGTGCTTCCACTCAAATAATGCTCAAAGGACTCTTTATGGTGTTAGACTATCTCTTCAGAGAAAATAGCAGGTAAGTGAAGATACCTGTTTTGTTGGCTTTTTTATTGTTTAGTTTTCATTTTAGCCTACGGGTCAGCAAGATGGCTCCGTCAATATAGGTGCTTTTTGAACAAGCCTCGCAACAAAGTTCCATCCCCAGAGCCACATAAAGGTGAAAGGAGAGAACCAACTCTACAAGGCTGTCTTCTGACCTCCAAATGCATGCATGTTGTAGAACGCATGCGCACTCATCATGTGTGCCGTGCATGCACACACACAGTAATAAATGAAATTTTAAAAGAGAATGCTCTTTTTACCATAGTAGGAGACTATTAAGTGTTACAGCTATATAGATGTATAGATTGTTCTTATTGACACAGACTCGGGTACATTAAAATGAGTCTTTTTCTCATTAATGAAAATAAATATTGAAATCAGTAAGTTAGTACACTTAATTAACTCTTTGACTTTTGGTCCTCCTGTGATAAGTTTAAGAATCTTCATTTTCTTCTAAGTATAATTTGGGTCTGTGTCTGTCAGTATTTGAAAGTCCCTTTCTTTGTATGCTTTGTTATTTTTATTTGAGGCTGCATTTCATGTATTCCAGGCTGGCCTCAAACTCACTACACAGAAGAGGATGGCCTTGAACTCCTTTCTTTGTTGTTTTGTTTTCAAGATGTGTTTCTGTGTAACAACTCTATCCTGGAACTTGCTTTGTAGACCAGGCTAGCCTTGAACTCACAAAGACCCCGCCTGCCTCTGCCTCCCAATTGCTGAGGTTAAAGTATACTGTTACTACCTTGAACTCTTGGTCCTCCTGCCTTCACCTCCCCAGTGCTGGGATCACAGGTTATACTTATAGTTGGATTTTTGAGTGTTTTAAAATTATATTATCATGTCAAATATACATGAAACTACCATATTAACCAGTGCCATAAGCACTGCTGTAGGGTGCAGTCATCTCCACCATTCATTTCCAGGAAGTTTTATCGTTCCAGGCAAGGATTTTACATATAACACAATTGCTCTCCTTGTTACCGTTCCTAGTAACTCCTCCTTTCAGTTTGTTCTTTGTTGTTACTTCAGACACAAGCAGGCATTCAATGTTTGCCTCTTTAGGTTTCACTTACTTCATTTAGAATCGTTTTCTTTGTTTTTTAAAGTAATAGTCCTCTTAGAGGGTATGAAGTGATTTTTCCTCATGGTTTTGATGTGTGTTTCCTGGTGACTAATGCTACTTTGACTCTATGTGCCTGTTGGTCAATTGTAAGTCTTCTTTGTAGAAATAATCTACTTAAGTCTACTGTCCATTTTCAGTTGACTTGTTTTTTGTTTGTTTTGTTTTTGTTTTTTTTTTTACTTGTTGATTTGTAGATATTCACACAATTGGGATATCAATCCTCTGTCAGATAGAAAGATGCTTCACAGGTCATTTTTACTGTGTTGGGGTTGTCTTTTCACATCTTGACTATGTCATTTTTTTTAATCTAAGAAAATTTTTGTTTTGTTCTGGTTTGGTTTTGGTCTCACTGTACCTTAGAGTTTTATGGTTTTGGGGTTTGATTTTTTTTTTTTTTTAAATAAAATTCTCTTACTGAGTCTTGACTTGAACTTAGAGATCTGATCTCTCCAAAGGTGGAATTAGGGGTGAAATGTCATGAGAGAATGCTACATTTTATCCTGAGTAAGCCTAGGCATTTTTATAGATTCTTTGTGGTACAGATTGGGATGGGATCATTTATGTTGATTCAGTAACATCATAGAAAGAAACTCAAGATGAAGACCCAGATTTTAACTTGAAATTTTTATAATTCAGGTCAGTAAGATGGCTTAGCAGGTAAAGGTGCTTGCCATCAAGACTAAAGACCCAACTTTGGTCTCTGAAACCACCATAGAACTGACTGGCTCTTGCAAGGTGCGCACTGACCTCTATATGAGTATCCAGGCGTGCACACACCCTGGAACAGGCACGGCCCCACACACACAAATCAAATGAAAACGTTTAAGTTTTATAATTTTACTTGCTAACAGTTTTATAACTTTCCTTAAAATTATCTATTTACTCACACAGTAGAAAAGCATAACTTGTCCTTGACTTTAATCATAATTTAGGTTTTCTACTTAATAAGTGTGACAGTTAAGTAATATAAGGTTCAAAGGCTTGAGTTGGGAGTTAGAAGGCATGAAGTAAGTTCTGCTTCTGCCATGGCTTATATCATGTTTAAAGTGAAAATTGAAAGTGGCTAATGAGGTTATTAGCCAGTTAGATAATTTAATATTTCTTATAAGAATTTATTGAGTTCTATGGTTTTATAATTTACATTAGAATTACTGACTTTAGTGATTTGGGTTGCATTTTCTTTGTGTGGGCAGGCTGTTGAGTTTTACAGTTATCAGGTTTGGTAGTATGTAGCTTGATTGTTGTTTTATAATGTTTTGTCATTCAATTAGCATTGTATTTGCATTTAGATTTGCAGATGATTATAAAATTGCCATTCAACAAACTTACTCCTGGACGAATCAGATTGCTATTCTTGATAAAAATGGGGTCTTGGCTCTACCAAAAAATAAGAAACATTCACGACAGAAAATTGGAGTTAATGCGCTAAACTTTTGGTGCTTAAATCCAGCTGTGGTAAGCTCACTCTAGTTCAAACTTACCTTGACCAGAACCAACAATTTAGTGACTTGTCTCTTTTTTTTTTTTTTTTTTTAAAAAGATCTCATTTTTTCCGTGTTTCCGTGTAGGCCTTTTCAGATATTAATGATAAAGTACGAACCATTGTTCTAACATCAGGGACACTGTCACCTCTGAAATCCTTTTCATCCGAGCTTGGAGTTACATTTAACATCCAACTAGAGGCTAACCATGTCATCAGTAACTCACAGGTGAGCTCTCTGCTTGATTGTGTTGAAGCTCTCAGTCCTTTCACCTGAGTGTAATTTAGTTAGAAGGAAACCCTGATGCTACCATGGCAGCTTTGTCACTCTGGACTCAACGGCTACTGAAAATCCCTCATTTGAGGAAGTTTTAGTTTCTCTATGAAATCTAAAAGCAAGAGAATATTCACTTTTCTACTATAGTTCCTATTTGTAATTCTTTATTTCCTTTTTTCCCCATTAGACTGTAGTGTATTCTTATTTTATTTATTCATATCTAAAATTGGTGTTTGCTGTACCTTCATGAGTGTATGTGTGCTGGGTTCATGCAGATGCCTGCATGGGCCAGAAGAGGCATCCCTAGAACTGGAGCTGCAAACATTTGTGACGTGGGTTATGAGAACCAGGTTCTTCTGTAAGAACAGTTCACATTCTTAATCAATGAACCGTCTCTCAATCACCTTTTTGTTTTCTTTAGACAGTGTCTTTTATGGTTCAGGTTAACATCAAAGGTGCTGTATAGTCAAGGATGACTTTAAACGCCTGATCTTCCAGCCACTACTGTTGTAATTTAAGAAAAGTGGCTCAAGAAAGAAAGATGCCATGTGATAGGGCTCAAGTAGAGGGTGTTGTTTGTTTGTTTGTTTGTTTTATCAGGGAAAGGGATCATAAAAAAGGGAGAGGGGACCTTTTAAAGAGGAACAGTGAATGTGCACAGATGGTGCTTTAGTGGCTGCAGCTAAAGGTGTATCCTGTCAGAACCCCAAGGACAGGCCAGAACAAGTGCCTGAATACTAACAACCACCTTTCAGATGCTGAACTTGTAGGTATGAGCCTGGCTCTGTTTCTTTTTATGATGTAATTTAAAGTAGCTCTCTCTCTCTCTCTCTCTCTCTCTCTCTCTCTCTCTCTCTCTCTCTCTCTCTCTCTCTCTCTCTCTCTCTCTCTCCCTCCCTCCCCCTCCCTCCCTGATTTTTTCAAGAAAGACAGGGTTTCTCTATATTGCTTTGGAACCTTTGCAGTAGAACCATGATACAAACCTGGAACATGAGCTAGCTTGTTGGAGCCCATTCCCAATGGTGGGATGCCATGCTCAGTGGCAGTAGGACCACAATATAATCCTGGAACATGAGCTAGCTTGTTGGAGCCCATTCCCTATGGTGGGATGCCATGCTCAGCCTTAATGCACAGTAGAGGGGTGAAGCCCACATGTATTGTTTCAGACTTTTTTTGACTCCTACTGACAGGAGCCTCTCAGCTAGTCCAAGCTTCACAACTGCTTCCCATATATGGAGGGCCTAGTTGGGTCCCCTGGAGTCTCCACATTTGTAGGTTTAGAGTTCATGAGATTCCATGACCGTGGTTCAGCTGTCTCTTTAGATTTCTCCATCACCATCTTGACCTCCCTTGCTCTCCTCAATTGGATTCCCAGAACTTGGCCTGGTTCTTGATTGTGGATCTCTGCATCTGGTTTCATCATTTACTGGATGAGGGCTCTATGATGATAGTTGGGGTATTCATCAATCTGATTACAGGGGTAGGCCAGTTCAGGCATCATCTCTACTATTGCTAGGAGTCTTAGCTGGGATCCTCCTTGTGAAATCTTGGGAGTTACCCTAGCATCAGGGTTCTCCCAAAGCTCATAGTGGCTCTCTCTATTAAGATATCTCTTTCATTGGTCTTCTACTGAATCCCTCCCTGCCTCGGCCATCTCGTTCCCTCCTGTTCTCCCCTTCTCCCTCCTCCCCTCCCCCTAAAAGCCCCCATCCTCACCCCCAGTTTGCCCCATAGATCTCATCTAATTTCCCTTCCCAGGGTGACCCATTGCCCCCCTTAGGGCCCTCCTTGTTACCTAGCTTCTCTGGAGCTGTGGATTATAGTCTGGTTATCCTTTGCTTTATATCTAATATCCACTTATGAGTGAATACATACCATGTTTGTCTTTCTGAGTGAGTTACCTCACTCAGGATGGTTTTTTTAGTTCTATCCATACTGGGTTTTTTGTTTGTTTGTTTGTTTGTTTTTAAATTTTATGTACTTGAGTGTTTTGCCTAGATGTGTAAATACCATGTGCCTGTAGAGGACAAAAGAGGACATGGGATCCCTGGAACTGGAGTTGCTGATGGTTAGATGTTTGTAGTTACTGTGAGGATCACAATGTTAACCAAGAGTTATAATAATTTGATTTTGGGTAGGTGAATTCTATTCACTTAACTAAAGGTATTGATGAAGATTTCTAGTTTCAAAATAAATTCCTGCTAAGTTTTTTTTGTCATCGAAATCACTACCTACTAAATATTAATTTTCCTGCTTTATTTTGGCATACCTACTAAATATTAATTTTCCTGCTTTATTTTGGCATAACTCTAATACTAAGATATTTATTTCTAGGTTTGGGTTGGTACTGTTGGCTCAGGCCCTCAAGGTCGGAATCTCTGTGCTACCTTCCAGCATACCGAAACATTTGAGTTCCAGGATGAAGTAGGAATGCTTTTGTTATCTGTGTGCCAGACTGTGAGCCAAGGGATTTTGTGTTTTTTGCCATCTTACAAGGTAAGGAGTTTTTTACTTTTTGGGGGGCCTCTAAAAGATATAGATTACCATGAGAAACAAGGTAATTATGATTCTTGCAGTATCATGTTATTTTATTTATGATGATGGTTGCCTGGAGGTTCTGCCCAAGTGCATAAAGGCAGGCAACCTGTGAAACCAGGAACTAAAAGAAATCTTCCTCATTTTAAATCTCTCAGGTAGTTTAGCCATAGCTTCATTCATATATATATATATATATATGTATATATATATATATATATATAAAATCAATCATAGGAAAGTAGAATCGGAGAACCAGGTAATTGCTTTGCCTGAATCTGATCATGTGGGTCTTCATCCTTTGAAGTTGTTTTGTAGGAGACATTTGAAAGCAGCTTGATGAACAGTTCTGGTGGGGGCTCAGAAGACCAGAATGCCTCCTAGAAATAGAGACTGTAATGGGAATTGGACTAGAGCTGAGGCTTTTGTCTGACTATGACAGTAATGGAGAAATGAATTTGGTAGAAGAAATTTCAAGACAGAATTGCTTTCAGGCTCTGGCATTTTATTCTTGGAAGCTTTACAATGAGAGGCTTACAGTGCGAACTGGGAGCAGAAAGTGTAGTAGAAAGCTGAAAAATGCTCAGTTCAGTCAGAAAATGAGCACATTTAAATTCATGGAAAGAAGGACTCTTGATTCCCATGTAAACCAGGCTAAAATTAGCTAGGTTCTAGGAAGTAGAAATTTCAACCCATCTGAAAAATTTGGTCTTGAGAAGACAGCACTGCTCAAGAAAGGGCTGCCTGAGAAAGTGTCTTCTCTGCTCAGTCACGCGGCCTCCCAGAGCCCACCGCGCTCATGCTCAGCTAGCAGCAGACCATGGCTTTATTTACTGATTTCGTATTTATTTTGTAGGCATACAAAATGCAAGATTGCACTGTCATGAATCCTTCCACGCTTCGGTGTTTTTTGTTTGTTTTTGTTTTTGTCTTCTTGTGGTGCTGGTAATAACTGAACCCAGAGACTTTGTCTATGCTATGCAAGTAGTTGTTCACTGAGCCCTACTACATCCTTTGAGACAGGTTCTTGACCAAGTTGGCCTTGAACTTGTGATTCTCTTGCCCTTGCCTCCCAGATGCTAAGATTACAGGCATGAGCCGCCACATCTGGCCTCTTCCACCTACCTGTCTTTCAAAACAAGTCCTGGAAAGTAAGGCAGATGTGAATAGAGTTGCATCCCTTAGGCAGTCTCTGAGGAGGAGATGCGTGCAGATAGGAGTCCAAAGTCAAAGCTACAGTGGAAGCACCAAGGTGTTAGGAGGAGACTCAGAACAAAAACACTTGCCAAAGATAGCCAGTCACATGGGTGTAACCAGCCAAGCCAGGGCCATCAGATTGGCATTGCCTAAAACAACATCATAATACTTTGTGTCCCAGGTACAGGACATGGAAATTTAACATTTCTGTCCTGTCTGAGATACATCCTTCCTTTCGATGTCCAAATTCCTTCCATTTGTAGTATGAATTGTAACTCATGGTTGTGTATGTTGATAGTTTGTACTTGGCTTTTACAGTTTGTGTAGATGCTTATAGCTAAGATTCCTGACTCTTGGGGGGAAACTTTGAATTTGAATTTTTGAACAATGTTGAAACAGTTAAGACTGTAGTCCCTTAGGGATGAACTAATTGCATTTTGTGTTATGACATGACCATGAGTCTTAGAGAAATAGGAGTGGAATGTTATGATCCTAAAGTGAAATTACCCCCTAAAGGCACATGTTTTGGACACTCGGTCTCCAGTTGGAGGTGCACTTGAAGGTTTTTAAAGCTTAGGAGGGGAGGCCTAGTAGGCCTCTCCCTGTCTCTTGTTTCCTTTTAGCCCTTGTGGCACACATTCCTCTTGCTGTGTGCTGTGATGTTCTGCCCAAGTGCATGAGGCCAAGCAGGCATGGATTAAAGCCTCCAAAACTATAAACTATAAGCCAAAGTAATCTCTCTCTCTCTCTCTCTCTCTCTCTCTCTCTCTCTCTCTCTCTCTCTCTCTCTCTCTCTCTCTCTCTCTCTCTCTCTGCCCTTTAGCTATCTATTTTGAACAAAGAAACTTAACAGATTTTTAAAGTTCTTTTACCGTGGAGCATCTGGGCACATACCTTTAGTCCCAGCTCATGGGAGGCAGAGGCAGGCAGATCTCTGAGTTCAAGGACAGCCAGGGCTACACAGAGAAACTCTGTCTTGGGAAGAAAAACAAAAGGTTATTTTGTGTAAGTTCCAACCATATAATTAACTCCTTTGAAGTAAGAACTCAGGGCTGGAGAGGTAGTTTAGTGGCTAAGAGTGCCTGCTGCCCTTTTAAAAGACCTGTCTTCCATTCCCAGCACCAATGGCATGAGAATATGATGTTCTCTGCTCTCTGGCCTCTGCAGACACTTGCATGAATTTAGTACTCATAAACTCATGCAGACACAAACATGTTATGCCAAGTTCTCAGGACCCTAAAATATCATCCACCGAGGCGACTCATTGAATGCAAGAACAAAGGTTTCTTTATTGTCGAGCTGCAGCAAGGATTTTGCCAGCTCAGGAGGGGGGTGTGGGGGTGGTTTATGGGAAAGCCTAAAAGACTCCATGGTTACGTAGGATAATTGGAGGATACAATTCAGCAGGATATTGTAGGGGAAATAAGTTTGTTAATTATCTCCTGGGCCAGGGATCTTTTTTTTTTATTCTGAAGATTTATTTATTATACATACATTGTTCCTCCTGCATGTATCCCTGCAGGCCAGAAGAGGGCACCAGATCTCATTACAGATGGTTGTGAGCCACCATGGAGGTGCTGGGAATTGAACTCAGGACCTCTGGAAGAGTAACCAATGTTCTTAACCTCTGAGCCAACTCTACAGCTAGGGATTTTTACAACTGTGAGTTGATGGCTATCTGGTCTTCTTTAGGACCGAGAAATGCTAACACAGCTAGGGTATGTTATCTGGTCTCAGGCCTCTAGCCACAACCCAATCCTTTGTTTAGCCTTAACTGTCAGGCTGCCCATAGGGGTTTAGAGGAGCTTGAAAGTTTTCTTTTTCCTATATGGGCTTTGAAGTCTCCTTGTTTTTTAGACTTTTATTAGTTTTTCCTATTTCACATTTTGCCATAGAAATAAATAAATAAGCAAACCTTTGAGGGTGGAGGTGTGTGTCTCTGATTAAGAGCACCCATTGCTCCTGCAGAGGACTGTGTTCAGCTTCCAGCACCCACATGGTAACTTACATTTGTAACGCTAGTCCACAGGATCCGATGCCTTCTGACCTCTATGAACATCAGACGCTCACATGGTCCATAGATTTATATGCAGGGAAAACACTCATGCATAAGAAATAAATCTGAAAAATAAAGTGTAGAACTCAGTAGTTACATTCACAAAATTGTGAGTCATCATGACTATCTAATCACAAAATATTTTTTTTCTCACTACAAAAGTCACTATCTAGCTCCACCTCCTATCCCCTGTAAACACTCTCCTAGTTTCTGCTTTTACAGGGTTGCCTCCTTTGGCATTCCCATATAACTGAAATTATGAAGCAAGAGACTTTTTGTGTTTGGGTTCTTGGCTTAGCGTGTTTGCAGAGTTCTTTGTGGTAGAATGTGAATGTGTTTTAATGGCTGGACAATACTTTGTACTTTCACCTTGTTAAGGGTTGTAGCTTTAGCACAGTAGAGCACTTGCCTAGTTCAGTGTATTTGTATTTTGAATGTTAAGTGTGTCTTTTGTAAACAATATATAGTTTTTTTTAATCCAATTTTCCTAATCTGTATTTTTATCTGTATATTTATTCGGTTACGTGCAATGCAATTACTAATGGGGCATTGATAATGAACGCTGTTTGCTGTTTGTTTCCTTTGTGTCTGATGTTTCTTTCCCTTCTGTGCTGCTAACTGGGTATTTTCTAGTGTGCAGGTAAACTTTCCTAATGTGCCATTTTGATTCCCTTGTCCTATTTCTTCATTTATTTAAGACTTGCTCTCCCTGTGTAGTTCTGGCCAATTGGAACTGTGTATGTAGACTTGTCTGGCCTTGGGGCAGTCATCTGCCTTAGCTTCCCAGATGGTGGGATAACAGACATGTACCCATGTTCAACCTTGGGGTGTGTGTGTGTGTGTGTGTGTGTGTGTGTGTGTGTGTGTGTGTGTGTGTGTGTGTTTCTGTCTGTCTTTTGCACACGTAGTAGCAGTTTTGGAAATTTCCATTAACACCCTATATTTTAATGGTACTACTTAGAATAATACTAATTTATTTTCAGTAATATGCAAAACCTTGATTCTTCTAGCTGTGTCCCTCTTACTTTACATTACTGTTATAGAAATCAGGAGAAGAGTTACATACACTAACTTACACTGCCTTTTAAGTTTACTTAAGTAATTAATTATCTGTGCCAGTGCTTTTAAATTCTTTTTGGTATTTCGAGACAGGTCTCATTATGTAGCCCTGGCTGGCCTAGAGTTTTCTATATAGACCAGGCTGACTTCAAATTCTGAGAGATCTATCTGTCTCTGCCTCCTGAGTGCCCAGCAGCTTTTCAATTCTTAATGTGGCCTTGACTTACTCTGTAAAGTCACCTGATCAGGATCTCACATGTGCTGCGCACTCCCAGGAAACTACGCTTCCCCTGTTGTAGATTCTGAGAGTCAGTCTAAGGGCTATCATTCCGGGCTGTAGCGTCATCGACCTTTCATGGTGTCATCTTTTAGTGGAACTTTTCCTGCACTGTCACCTTCCAAGTGCTTTCAGTTCTTCACTGGTCTCATTAGATGAGACAGGCGTCTGGGGGGAGCTGGATTTTAGGTAATTTCCCCTCCTGTATGTGGGATGAAGCTCTTATAAAGTCTCTCTTGGTAGTGAACTGCCCTTAGTTATGGGAGATGCCTTGAACCTATTTCAAAATGGTTACTTTCCCCTCTTCTTTTCAGGAACAAGGTTTTTCTTGGCTCTCTATTACCAGAGCTATGGGGTTCCTGGAAGTAAGAGCTTCAAGTATGTGAGAGTCTCCCCAGACTATCACCCCTGGAGTTCCTTGCCTTCAGTCAGTCTACGTTTGTCCCCAGCAGTTTCTCAAAGTCATCTTTCAGCTGTTTTGTCTGCTTATGCCTTTAGTTTATTGCTCCTACTAAACACACCTCAGTTGCAATTCTATGTACATGCTTTTTGCTCAGTTTCCAGATGGCAGTTTGCTCTCACCTTAGTTCTCAATTGAGTTCCACAAAAATTATTCATTTTTTAATGTGTTTTGCTTTTCTGTTATCATAAGGCAGGTGGTGATGAGGTCCAGGTTCTTTATACATTTGGTGAAAGTTGCATTTTTTTTTTCACTTAAGTTTTATAGTGTCAGACACACAGCATAGTGACTAAACTTACCAAACGTACAGTCCTTCCAATGGAGTTTAACCCTGAACATGCAACAGACAAAGTCTGTATTAGAATTTCCTTCAGGCCAGCCTGTTCTACATGCCAAGCTCCAGGACAGCCAGGGTTACATAGAGAGACCCAGTCTCAAAAAGCAAAACAAAACAAAAAAGATTCAAACATGAACCAGTTACTATCTCTTTGAGGTTTCTATTTTGTTACAGTATAAAATAGGCACCTATAAATCCATACAGCCTCTGGCATGGTAAGGGGGAGTCAGAGGGTTCCCACTTGTGGATGTGGGAGCCTGTTAGTCAGTATTTATTTCATAGTCATGACCAGTGCCTGAGGGAAACTGTTTAGAAAGACTTATTTGTGCTCATGGTTTCAGAGGGTTCAATTCATAGCTGTCCACCTGCATTGTTTTGGGGCCACTGGAGTATAGGAACAGAAAAGGTCATGGCAGAGGAAAGCTATTTACAGGAAGCAAAGAGGAAATGCTAGGATTCCTGTGGCTGGCTGGCTTCCTCCTTCTTGGTATCCATCTAGGCACCCAGTCTGTTATATGGTATGACCCATATTTAGGGTGGCTTTTCTACCATAGTTATGATTCTGTATATACCCTTACAGACTCACCCAAAGTGATGCTTTACTTAGCTAAGTGTTTTGCAGGCATCTTGGGGAGTAGAGATGATGGCATTCAAGACTAAAGAGACAGCATCAGCAAAGGCACAGGAAATGCCTTAAATTTAAAACATTACTTATTGTGTATGTGCATGATATGTACTGGTGGGTTCACATGCCACAGTATACATGTGGAGGTCAAAGAATAACTGTGGAGTCTTTTCTCTCCTTCCACCCTACATGAGTTGGAGATCAGCCTCAGGTCACCAGGCTTGTGCGACAAGTGTGTCCACCTGCCAAGCTACCTCTCCAGCCCAGAGAAATTTTCTCTTGGTTACAGTTTAACTTAGCCTGTGTGAAAGGAAGAATACTTGAAAGGAGGTTGCAGGTTTTCCTAGAAGAAACACAGAAAGACGTCTGAAGCTCCTGAAGCAGACGTCTCAGTGATAATTTTTTTTTTTTTTTTTGAATTCTAAACTGGATTACTTGTGTAAGGTTAAGGTTAGAGCATCATTCTGACCCCCTCTCATGCATGTTGTTTTTAGAGCCTGCTAAAATCTCAAGTTTTGTGAAGAATGCCATTCTACCCCCAAGATCAATTTGGGTTTGACTCTATTGTTTAACTTGGTAGCACCCCTACCTTATAAGTTCACTGAGAGATCATGTTTGTGGGTTGAATGGGTTGAAGACTTGGCACTCTTTTTATAGCTGGAAATATTCCTTGGAATAACTTTGAAAAGAAATTCTGTGGTGCCAAAAGAAGCTTGGATCTTTTTCTCTCTGTTGTAGACTTTGGTGTGCCTTTATGTTTTTATGACTAAGTTGTATGACCCATTTTCCTTGAGGAACATCTTTTCATTCACCACTGAGTGACAGATAAAGAATTAAAATACAGTTTTTCTGTTCAGTCTCTATTAAGAGTTTTTATATGTATTATTTAGCATTCAGTTTTTATGTTGAGAAATTAGCAATGCTACTAGTTTGATATTTGCCGTTTTTAAGCTATTCTAAAAGAGAAACTAAATTACTACATTCAAGGTTTTTTTCTTATTTAGATGTTTGAAATTTCTGCAGGTAGAACACTATTTCTTCTGTGTTAAGTAGAAAAACATTTTTATGGTGTTTGGACCTTAGTGTTGTGGTAAGGTGGTTGGACAATTAAAGGTTAGGCGTATGTAGTTGTTCAGCTTATCTGCTACCTAACCATAGATATTTGCACACTTGGGTTCTTTCCTGTGGTCACTGGAAAATAGTTGGTGAACATGTACCACATTTTAGTAAATAATTAAAATAGCTTGGTTAAGGGGTGGCCTCCAGGCTTCTAAGATTGGATCTTTGTTCCTGGCACTTCTGTGGTGAGATACACACAAACACACACACACACACACACACACACACACACACACACACACACACACGTTAATCTCTGTCTCTTTATAGTATTTTAGAAACATTTTATTTTTGAGATTATAATTATATTATTTTCCCCTTCCTTTTCCTTCAAACCTTCCTACACACTCCTCCAAACATAAACATACTCTGTTTCAAATTCATGGCATCTTTTTCATTAATTGTTGTTACATGTATGTATATGTATTTACCTGAATATAACCTGCTCAGTCTGTGTATTATCACTGTGTGTTTTCAGAGATGACCATTTGGTTTAGTGCTCTTTTTGCTTTTTTTTTTTTTTTTGAGAAAGACCATTTCTCATACTCAGCATTTTTTAGTTTGTAGTTCTTTGTGTAGAAATGAGGCCTTGTGCTCTTTCACCATCCATTTTGGAATGTCTGCAGTTGTCCTTGTTGGCTGTTTCTTAAGCAGTCATATTGGTAAGACTTTATGGGTAGTTTCTGACATTTCTAGGAGACACAGTTGCACAGCACACCCCTGATCCTCTGGCTCTTACTGTATTTCTAGCCTTCCCCCCCAATTCTGTAATGTTCCCTAAGACTGAGATGCAAGAGTTGTCTTGTAGATGTATCCATTGATGCTGTGCTCCACAGCTGTGCATTTTGATTGCTGTGGTTTTCTGTAATGGTCTCTGTTGTAAAGAGACATTTCCTTGATGAGAGGTGAGAACTAGACTTATCTGTGGGTATAAATGTAACACAAAAAATAAATGACCCAGAGACTGATACTGGGGTTCAAGCTTCAGAAAAGCAAAGCAGCCAAGCCACTAGCTTCTTACCTTTGCATCAGGCTGGAAGGGCTGATCCTGTCTCCATGAGCTCTCACCAAACTTCAGACTCTAACCTCTCTACAGCTGGAGAATCCTGAGACTTCAGTGTCTTCCTCTCCTCAATGTGGCTGGGGAATGAATGCCTGATATTGACTACTGAAGACCCTGCTCCTGTCTTTTGTACCCCTCTAGTGCTGGGATTAAAAGTGTGTGATCCCAAGTGCTGAGGTCATCTTTGTGTGAGCTATTTCTCTTTAGGACTGGATCAATATTGTGTAGATCTGGGTGGCCTTGCACTCACGGAGATCCATCTGCCTCTATCTCCTGAGTCCTGGGATTAAAGGTTTGTGTGCGCCACCACTTCCTGACCTCTCTAGCTTGTGACTGACTTTGCTTTCTGAATCCTCAGGCGAGCTTCAATAAATCATAAATAATATATCACCACATATAAGGACAGATGTTGAGAATGTAGTTAGTGATATGCTGGTTTAGTAAATTACAGTAATTTTATACTATATAGTGTTTTTTTTTTAAATCATATTTTCAGTGAATCTTATATTCTCTTTGGGGCAGTATCTGCCCATATTCTTTCTCCAAGTGTACTCCAGAATGTATTCATTGAGATTTAACCTTGAAATGTTGAAATCAGAGAACTAAGTCAAATGTAATCACATGGGGAGGTGCTTAAGTACAAAATGATTCTTTGGGGTCTTTTTATAGTTGACATTTGAATACTGAGAATTCAAGCTATACTCATTTTATGGTACCTAAACATGTTATTTAGAAAAACTACTAATTTTTCATTTCTATTTGTATTTAAAAATACTCTTATTTCTAACATACCACCCATAGATATAGATCACCTGAATAAAAGAAAATGTTCCTCAAATATTAACACCTCATGAAATGAATAGCAAAGAATCATCTTCAGATGGAAAAATATGATTACATTTTTACCTATGAAGCAAATTGTGTGAATAGGATTATATGAGATAGTCTATTTAGGCAAGACTATTAAATACATTAGGACTTGAGTACTGGCTATTAAAGTGAGTAAATGGCAATATTAAGAAGAGAAACATATGCCAAAAAAACATTTTCCAAAGGGCTAGGGTTGTAACAATACCAGTAATGAGGGCAAAGAGGTCTTAATGCAATTTGCACTTTCTAAAGTTTCAAAAAGAGGCTGAGTTAGTGCGTTATTAATGTACTGAACATCTGGTGCTGCGTAAAAGCTGTGGACAGTGAACAAAGGCAGGATTCTAACTATTGCCTCCCTGGTGACATACTGGGTTTAAGAAGCTTGAAAAAGTGAAATGACAATATCCAGATAAGACACAGGCATTCCAAAGTATTCTTTTAATTGGTGAGATGTGACTTTTTAAAAAACTTACCTCTAAGGCTAATGAATCCAAGCAATGTGAACAACAGTTGGTAAACTAAATTGTCTCTGTCTTTGTGTATCAGCTAGTCCCTGAATATGACTAGTATTTACTTTTTATGAGCTATAAAAATAACTTAAAAATACCTTGTGTTTTTTCTCATGTAGTAAGCCTGGAAAACAGGCAGGTCTGTGTCCACGTACTTTCCTTTAAGTTGTTTGATTACTAGGTACCTAGTTGTGATACTTAGAGACATAGCAACTGAATTGTGTGTCCAGGCACTCTGGAGACTCCTCTGGCAAGTGGGAAACAATTAAGCTGTGTATATATTGTGTATATGTGCCATTTGAGTATCACCTGCAGTGAGAACAGAAAAGCTGTAGACCTAAGTATTGAAAAGGAGGAAGAGAGCCAGGGGTCAGGGAAAAGCTAGGGGATAAAAGGAGGGAGAGGAAAGGAGAGGAGAGGAAGGGAGGGGAGGGGAGGAGTGGGGAGAGGAAGGGAGGGGAGGAGAGGGGAGGACAGACCATGAAACTCGTCAGCAAAAACCTCCAGCCTGAGTTCATGTATTTAATTTATCACTCCTCCCTTCCATCTCTGTAGTCATCTTGCTAATCACTTGAATATTCTTTCATAGAAGACTTTGGCCCCAGGTTTTGTACTTGTGGGGTTTTTATTTGATTTGTTTTTGGTTTTGCCTTTCTTTATTCTCCTTCTTGATTGGCCATTGGTTTGAATCCTCTATCAGTCACAGCCTTCTCTCATACCAGTCACACTGTCTCATCTCGTCTGCCATACTTGTACCACTCCACTCCTCCATCTTCCCTGCCTCTCCATCACGCATCTGATCATCATAGTGACATTGGAAGCTACGGTGTGTCATGCAGTATAAAAATCTTTACTCACAAACATTCATTGCAATGAGTCAGTCTGGTTCAGGGCCTCTGGCTTCTGCTACACCACTGATACTGGGATATCTTCCTTTTACCCTGTGTCATGGAGATCCTGCAGCTATGGTTTGGCAGGACAGGCCTCTCCAGGCACTCCAGCAGCACATAGATGGGATAGATGTTGGGGTGAGCCAACTAAAAGCCCTGAATCTGGACCCGGGTGGTAGCTGAGTTGGTCAGCCAGATCCCTGCACCCCCTCCTATGCTACTGATGTTGTAGTGACTAGCATTCCTGTGGCCCTCAAGGGGAAGGGCCAGCTTGAACATCAACATGACTTCAGGTGGCAGCCCAGACCACAGACATCCTTGTGGCCTTTGGTGGTAACATGGGTGGGCCCAGATAGCCAGGCCTGCATATTACCATGGCCTCAAGTGCTATGCAGATTCCTTATATTTGCATGTTCCTCACCACTGTAGCATCTCCAGATCCAACTCTGCACAGTGCATGAATCACTGCACTCTCTTTCTCCCTCTCTCTCCACCTCGTAATCTGTCTTTCCCATCTCATCATAGTGGCGCCTGCTGCCCTAGGGCGAGCACTAGGGTGGCTTCTGGCTGCCCCAGTAGTTTTTTCTTAAACAGGACTATGTTTTCAGCTTTAAATGAAATACTATTTGCTTTTTTACTTACCATGTTTAGTTTTGAAATTCATCTTTTTTGGATTCATACATGCTTATGTCGTTTTAAAACATTTCTTAATGTTGCCGTATCCTTTTCCTTAGTCAGTTCGTCAGTATTGGTGATCTTTTTATAAACTGACTCTGATTTTTTTTCCAGTTACTCAGTTTCCTCTCCTTTATTTTATTTCTGTTCTAATCTTTGTTTTGTGCTGTGTACATGCTAGGTAAGTGTCCTTCCACTAAGTAGAGCACTTTTTCCCCCTCACTGTCCTGGAACTCTCTTTGTAGACCAGGCTGCCTCCACCTCCCAAGTGCTGGGACTAAAGGCGCACGTCACCACCGCCTGGTGGGTAGAGCAGTTTTTAAGCTTGTTGTCTTGAGACAGTCTTACCTTGTAGCCCAGGCAGACATTGAACTTGCCACCTATCCTCCTGCCTCAGCCTCCCAAGTAGCTGGGATTTCAGGATTTATTTCTCTTAATGTAGGCATTTGTTTCACCTATGCACTTCTTCCTTAGTATTCTTTTGTTGTGTTCCTTATTTTTGGTGTGTTGTATTTTGTTTTTATTGATTTCAATATAATTTCATATTTTTTTCCTTTTTTCTTTTTTGTTTTTGTTTGTTTGTTTATTTGTTTTGTTGTTGTTTTGGTTTTCGAGACAGGATTTCTCTATGTAGCTTTGGAGCCTATCCTGGCACTCGCTCTGTAGACCAGAATGGCCTCAAACTCACAGAGATCCACCTGCCTCTGCCTCTGTCTCTGTTGGGACTAAAGATGTGTGCCACCACCGCCTGGCCTCATAACTTTCTCTTTTTTTTAATTTCCTCTTTTGACTCATGCTCACTGATCAGAAGTATATTGTTTAATTTCTACAGCTTCCTAAAGTCATTAGTTTTTTATTGAATTCTAGTCTCACTCTGTTGTGGTTGGAAAGGATGTGATATCATTTCAGACTTGTTAATTTTGTTTGTGTGTGGGGGTGTGTGTGGGAGGGGTGGGTGGGTGTGGATAGTGAAGGTCCAAGGACAGTTTTGATGAACTAGTTCTTTCCCTCTACCATGTGTATCCTAGGGATGGAACCCAAGTCATCAGGGCTAGGGACCAGAGCTTTTATTTGCTGAGCCATCTTTCTGGCTCTTGTTAAATCTGTTAAGATCTATTTTGTGATCTAACATTTAATGGATGTATACATTTCAGAAGAATTAGCATTCTGCTGCCATTCTGTAGGATGTCCTATATATGCCTCTTTAGACTTCCAGATTGTGGGGTTGTTAAGGTTTTCTATTTCCTTACTGATCTTCTGTCTAGATACCTTATTGATTTGTTGAAGCTTGGGTATTTCAGTCTCTTATTGCCATGTTGTTATGTTCTGTCAGTATTCATTTAGAGTACTTGGGTTTTCAAATATGGGCAGATATAAATGTGTACTTGTTGCATGTTCTTGGCAAATTGGCCTTTTATCCTTACAGATTGTCTTACTCTTGTCTCTGTGAGAGTTTTTGATTTGTCTGATTAGTTTGGTGTGGATTGTGTGAATGCTCACCACTTATTAGGAGTATCCATCCTTTTTTTCAGGCTTTTGCTTTAATCCTTTTTATAACTTTAAGTCCAAAGAACTGATAAGGGAGATACTAATACTATTTTCTCATTTTCTGTCTCTCTACATTCTTCTTTACTTTTCTCTCTCTCTCTTTTTTTTTTTCTGGAAAACAAAAGATAGTGTAACAACTTCTTAGTTGTATTTTGAGAGTTTAAATGCCTATCTCTATATTCAGATTTTTAAAATAACATATATTCAAGCTATTGATTTATTTCCAAGTATTACTCTTGCTTTGTTGTATGTTTTATTGTATTCTTCTCTCACCCATGTTTTTAAGATTGTTTTAAGGTTGGGCTTTTCACTGACTCTTATTTTTAATCTAACAATACATTAATAGAATGTGTATTCATTATGATACAGACTGAAATTTGATTTTTTTTTTTGTCTAGCATTTGTAATTTACAAATAAAGATCTTTGATCAGTTAGCCTGAAGACTTAATTTTCTCCATCTCTTTTTAGCTACTAGACAAATTAAGAGAACGTTGGGTTTCCACTGGCTTATGGAATAGTTTGGAGTCAGTGAAGACAGTCATTGCAGAACCCCAAAAAGGAGAAAAAACTGATTTTGATGAATTGCTGCAAGTGTACTACGATGCTATCAAGTTCAAAGGAGAAAAAGGTAATTTGTAACACAAACAATAAAAGCCCAGAGACTGATATTGGTGTTCAAGCTGAAGATCAGAGAAAAACAAAGCAACCAAGCCACTAGCTCTTACCTCAACCTCAGGCTGAAAGGGCTATCCTGTCCTCAGTGTAGCTGGAGAATAAATCTCTCCACCAAGCCTCAGACTGCAATCCCAGACTGCTGCCTCTTCCTTTTATACCGCTCAAATCCTGGGATTAAAAAAGTGTGATCCCAAGTGTGATCACCATTGTGTGAGCTATTTTTCTTTAGGATTGGATTAATTTCATGTCGCTCAGTGGTCTTGAACTAACAGAGATCCATCTGCTTGTCCTTTAAGTCCTGGGATTAAAGGTGTTTGCCACTACCACCTGGCTCTATGGCTGGCTAGTATGGCTGCTGAGATTAAAGGTGTGTATCACCATTGCCTGGCTTGATGGTTTGTAGCTAGATTTGTTCTCAGTACACTCAGGCAAGTGTTAATAAATCATAAATAGTGTATCACCACAGTAATTGGAAATAGTTTCATGGTCAGTGAAAAAGCTTTTTAAACTATAAAGCAAGGAGAATTTGGTGCTATTAAAATGTCATTTTATCTTTTTAAGTGAATTGTACTTGGGAAAAGTTACTTTATAATCTTGGGTAAACAGAAAGTAAGTTATATAAAAAGAACACACACACACACACACACACACACACACATACACACACGTTCAAATATTAAGCCACGTTTTGCTTAATACTACCTGAAGTATTTTGTACAAGAAGGAAGGTAGGGTTGGTATAAATATCTTCCTCACTGACAGAATAAGGTCTCGAGATTTTACACAGATTTGTAGTTTGTGCTTATAGTCTACCAAATAAGATAAACTTAGAGGGTTTTGTTGTTTGCTTTTAGCTGTATTTGTGTTGCTTGAAACAGGATCTCACTCTGTAGACCAAGCTGGCCTCAAACTCACAGAGATCCACCTAACTATGCCTTCTGAGTTAAACTTAAAAAGCAGCAATAGTGTGTTTGACTGAATCTCAGTGCTCAAAAGGAGAGGAGGAAGGAGGGTGGTACATTCAGGCCAGCCTGGGTTCAGAGCCTGTCTCAGACAACAGAAAGTAACCCAGTGCTCGATTTCCACATGTAAAAGAGTTTGAAGCTGGGTGGTGGTGGCGCACACCTTTAATCCCAGCACTTGAGAGGCAGAGGCAGGCAGATCTTTGTGAGTTTGAGTCCAGCCTAGTTTACAGAGCGAGTTCTAGGATAGGTTCCAAAGCTACATAGATAAACCGTGTCTCAAAAAAACAAAACAACAACAACAAAACAAACAAACAAAACAAAACAACAAAAAAAAAAAAAAAGGAAAAGGAAAAAACCGTGTCTCAAAAAAAAAAAAAACAGGAGAAAAGAGTTTGATGTGAAAGCTCATAGCAGTAATTTAGCAGCAATGAAGGAACAGGAGTTCCAGTACCATGTGAGTGCTAGAAACTGAACACGAGTTTGTTCCTTGCAAGAACAGCACATGTAAATAAATGCATTTTTAATGACAGCATAATAACCAAGTATGGAAGCCTATAATCTCAGCTCTTGGGAAACAACTGAATAAGGGGACTGAGAGTTCAAGGCCAGTATGGTTCACATACTAAGATCCTCTTTCAAAATAAACCAGAAACAAACAAAACTCCAGGCACAGCATTGCAGAGGCTGCTGCAGGAAGATTGCCTCAAAGTCAATTTGTGTTGGTAAATGCAACGATTAGATTTCAGTTTGTTAGTGAACTCTTGCTTCTGCTTCTGTGCTGTGTTATTTTGTTTTATTTTGGTTTTTCTAGACAGGGTTTCTCTGTGTAACAGCCCTGGCTATCCTGGAACTTGCTTTGTATTTTGTAGACCTGGCTGGCCACAAATTCACAGAGATCTGCCTGCCTCTGCGTCCTGAGAACCCGGATTAAAGACATGCGCCACCACATCTGGCTATAAGTAATTTTAAAAATGGACAGTTGATTTCCATCTAATTTTGTTTCCTATTACATTTAAAAACTGTGTCTTATAAAGCAATGCCTGGTTGCTTTAAACTTACTAAAAATACTGAGGACAAGAATAAGCAATTCAGAAACTTCTGAGTGTGCTTTTACAAACGTTTCATTCCTGTTGCTTAAGATGGAGCCCTTCTCATTGCGGTTTGCCGTGGCAAAGTGAGCGAGGGTCTGGATTTCTCAGATGATAATGCCCGTGCTGTCGTAACAGTAGGAATTCCTTTTCCAAATGTGAAAGATCTTCAGGTAAGTCATCAAAGCCTCGAGGAGCTCTGTGGGTGTGTGTGTTTTATGTAGAGTTAACTCTGTTTTTCTTCAGTCCTCTAATGTTAAATCTCTGGAGAACATGAATGAATGAGAGTGTTTTAGGAGGAAATGTTTACTTGTAGCATATTGTTTTGTTCAACAAAAGTGATTTTGAAAGTATGGCCTCTGAGCAGGAGCATCAATAGCACCTGTGAACTTGATGAAAACACAGCAGTTTTGTTGTTGTTGTTTTGGTCTCTATCAGACTTTTCTGAGTCAGGAACAGTGCTGTAGAGGTCACATTGTGTGCTTCATCAAAGCTCTTGGCAAGATACTCACAGGTTCCCCTGGGGATTCCAGAGTCCTTCCTTTATCTAGCTCTCTAGTGCCCTGTCTTGTAGATCTCATGGCTTTAGTCGTTCTAAGTCCCTGCATTGAGGTTGTGCTTCAGCGGTATGTGCTGTAGGCGGGAAACTGCTCAGAAAGGAGGCTGAGAATAGTGGGCTTCACCAAATGATCCGGTCTCCTCAACAGCCTTGTGTTTGGCTAAAGGATAGGACAAGTTCTCAGTACAAAAGAGAGTTATTTGCACCAGAGGGACAGAAGGCAGGGAGTAAGAGACAAAGACAGACAATGGAGGACGAGGGATAAAGGACTACCTCAGGTTAGAGGGGAGACAGCCATGGCCCATAGGCAAAAGGCAGTTTATAAAAGGAAGGAAGGAGCCAGGTGTTAGTGGCACACACCTTTAATCCCAGCACTTGGGAGACAGAGGCAGGCGGATCTCTGTGAGTTCAAGACCAACGTGGCCTTGAACTAGTTCCAGGATAGGCTCCAAAGCTATGCAGAGAAACCCTGTCTTTAAAAAACCTAAACAAATAAATAGATAAATAAATAAATAATAAAAGGAAAGGAGGAACCCTGATGACATTAGGATGAGTTGGTTTGACTGGGCATGTTAATTAGAGTAGACAAAAGGGGCTTTTGATTGCTGGTCTTCAAAAGATGGACCTTGGTTGTCAGCCTCAGGAGGAAGTGGCAAGTAAGGGAACAGACGTTGGTGGCTAGCTTTAGGAATGTAATCTAACAATTTTTAGCAAGGGGAGAAGGGTAAGAGACAGACCCTGTCGTTGCCATGTTTGCCATGCTTAGGCCTGTTAGAGCCTTCCTTTTGGCATATATGCCTTGAAAATGTTTTCTCTGTTTTGCTCAAATTATACTTTCCTCTAAACAGAAGACTCATTCCTAAAGCAGTTACTTTGTCTAGACCAACATTTGCACCCTGTGGGTCATGACCCCTTTGGCAAACCTCCTTCTACAAAAATATTTACATTACAGTTGCAGTTGTTAATAATTACTGTTATGCAATAGTACTGCATTAGGAAAGTTACTTATGGTTGGGGATCATCACAACATGAGGAACTGTATTAAAGGGTCACACAGCATTGTTTATTCATAGTAAGTGCTAAGGGGATGTGTTAAGCATCTCCAGAGAAACAGAACCACCTGAAAAAAGAATATTCATGTGTGTGTTAGTATGTATGCACATATGTACTTGTATGTATCTATATTCAGTCAGTTACAGGAGCTAGCTGAAAAGGCCAAATACAAGCTGATTGCATGGCTCAGTTCAAGAGGCTGAGAGGTGTTGATGGTTCTTCAGTCCAAGAAGACTCACAGGAGTTGATGATGTAACTCCATCCAAGGTCAAAGGCCAACCACCCCACCCAACACCCCCAGGATCGGCCCATGCAATTTCCAGGGTCCAAAGACCAAAGAACTTGCCTCTGACGTCCAAAGGCACCAGTAATAGAAAAATGTGTCAGCTTAAGAGGGGCATCTAGAGTCTTCTCTCTTTACCTGTAATTTTTGGTGGCCCACAGCTGAACCTCTTCCTCACTGAATTTGCTGACCCACAACCCAACATCTGGACATAATTCAGACACCCAGAAATAGTGACTTCCTAGGCATCCTTCAAATTAGTCAAGTAAGCATCCAAAGTTAGCACCACAGCTGGCTCCAACTAGCATCTCTCTCGGGGAGAGTTTCCTTTTGCTTCCCACGGGCATTTGAAGGTGCTAGCAATGAGAGAGCACGAGTTGACATTTCCTAGCCACTGAGCATGATCTATATTCTACTCCCAAGATACAGCCAGTTAGTTACGGGCGGTATCAGGCCAGAATAGGAGTTCTTTCCACAGCCTAGTTATCTTCACTATTGTTAGCATGTTTGTAAGCACTATAAACTACATATGCTACTTTCAGTTCTCTGGGGTAGCCTCTTCCATTAGCTCCTGGTCTTTAGAAAACCTCTGAACTTCTTCAAAATGTGTACGTCCTCAGGAGGGTGTGTCATCCAGTCACTCGTGATCAAATCCTTCTAGAGTTTGCTGACCTTGACAGTTTCTACTGTCCACAACTGCCAGTGTTCCTCTTTCCAGCATGCTAGGCTGTGTTTGCTGTTCTGACATGGCTGGTGTTGCCCAGACAACTATTGTGGGGTGACATACTCTCTGGAACACCCTGTATTCACCATCAACAGCTTTCAAGCTAAATTCTGCAGAAGCCCAGCTCTTTGGGCCCAATGCTGTGACTGCCTATTGATATCCCGCAGATGTCCTGTCATCTCACCCTGGCCCTGCAGTGTTATATGGATGCACTTTTGTTACATGCCGACAGCCTCTTTCATCTTGTAGACTACATATTCCTTTTCTAGCATCTTAAATGTATTCTCCCTTAAACAGATTCTTTCCAGTTTTGCTCATACTCTTTCTAAGTCATGGACCGTCACACATTCTTCAGAAATGGAAAAGATGACTAACTTCATGGCTAGTACTGGGCTACACTAAGTATTATACTTAGAAAGTGGTGAAACCCAAAAGTATTCATGTCAGACTTAACAGTACTCAATACATTTAAGAGAATGTAACTATCAAAAGGCACTTTATCCTTTCCCATAATTTTTAGTTTAAAAGAAAAGTTCCAAAAATGATGAACATATATTATTCTTTGCTAGTTTTTTAAAAATTGTTTTTAAAACCTTTATTTCTTTTTATTTTGTTCTACCTTCACTCCAAAAAAAAACAAAACAAAACAAAACAAAAAAAAAACAAAAAAAAAACCCACCAATTTAGTTCTGGGCCTTGTTGTTATACAAAACTTGGGTTGTTAATGCTTCCTTTCTCTGTTAATCAGTTTTCCCTCCCTCCACCTCTCCCTTCCTTCCTTTTGGGTGTGGTATGGAATATATGCCCATGTCTGGATATGCAGGAGCCACAGAAGACATCAGGATTCTTCTCTTTCACTCTTTGCCTTACTTTCTTAAGACAGGATCTCTCATTGAGCCTGAAGCTCACCGTTTTGGCTGGCTGGTCCCAGAGCTCTAGGGATTCATCTATCTTTCCCAGCATTAGGTGTCAGGCATGTGTGGTCATGCCTGGCTTTTTGTGGGGGTGCTAGGCATTCCAACTCAGGTCTTCTTGCTTGCATAGAAAATGTTTTTACCACCTTCCCAGCTCCAGTAGTATTCTCTTTTTTAACAATATCAAATGTAAAGGAAATATATTCCACATGGTTGTATGTCTGGACCAGTCCTGTGTAACAAATCCAAATCGTAGTGATTTGAAGCATTAATTATTTATTGTAGATCATACATCTACAGACATTTACAGAGTATGGCTGGCCCACATCACTTACTGAAAAATATTTATTTGTAGAGTACAATGAAGTAGAAAAGAAATACAAAATTTTCAAATTTTGGCAAAACTGCTCATTGTTTTAGAAAATTGCTAGCGAATCCAAAGTCATGAAAATTTTGCCACAAATATTTTCTTTTGTTTTTTATATAAATTTTAAATTTAGTTATATGATCCTTAGTAAATAGATTTTTATATTCATCCAACTTCTTATATCAAAAGCGAGTCCTTTGTAGACAACAAATTGTGATAAAAAAATATTTTCAGTTCATCCTGCCAATCTCTGTCCTTCAATTCCAGAGTTTAACCCATTTGCATTTAGTGTAGTTAATAGTGAGGAAGAACTTGCATTGGCTACTTGTTTTCTGTGTCTTGTGTTTTTTGTTCTGAGATCCTTTACTCTTGCCCTTTTTGTGTTCAGTTGCTTTGTAGTGCTCTAGAGGCTGACTGTCCTATATCCAAAATGCTCGGGACCAAAGGTGTTTCATATTTTCAGACTTTACTGTGAGCATCCCTCATCTGAAAATCTGAAATTCTCTGACACTGAAATTTCCTAGACTCCATATCTGTCATCATATTTCAGACTTCAGGGATCCTAGACTATATTTTAGTCCTTCCTTTTGTAGGTTTTAGGCATTTTATTAATGTTTATGTTGAGAGTTATAACTACCCAGAGATTCACCTGCCTCTGCTTCCCAGAGTACTGGTATTAAAAGTATATGCCATTGCACCTGGCTATTACTTTTTAATTTGTCTTTTTTTCTAATTAAAATATAATTGTATCATCTCCCTCTTCCAACCCCTCAAATGCCCCCTCCAATCTCTTTTTATGACCATATATTCTTTAATTATTATTGTTATATGGCACACACATAAGTATACAAGTGTAACCTGAGTCTGTTTAGTGTTACTTGAACCTGTTTTAGGACTGGCCACTTAGGATTGAATAACTTTTTTTTTTTAAGACAGAGTCCAACTATGTAGGCTTGGTGCTGTCCTCAAACTCAGAAGTCTTCCTACCTCGGCCTTCTAAGTGCCAGCATTAAAGACATGTGCCACCACACAGGCCTTTATTACTTCCTAAAGCACACACACAAGGATTCATTCATTGTGTTACTTTTGATTGTTTTTGCCTTATAATCTGCTAGGTGGTTCACACTGAAGATTGTCAGGGTTCCATAGGCTGTATTCTCCACTGTAGTTTGGGATCCACTTCCAAGCTCATTCAGGTTAATTGGTGGAGCCCAGTGCCTTGTGATTAGGGGAAACCACTCCTGAGTTGCTGCTGTAGAGCCATCTTGGAGGGCCTCTCACAGCATGGCAGTCTATTTCTTCAGGTTCAGTAGGATGCTTCCTTGTACTAGTGAGCTCAGACGGGATCTTTAGATCCTGAGATTAGCTTCCCCTCCTTTGCCGTACAGTATCAAGAGAGTGCTTGTCCCATAACCCACACTCCTTGCTATGCACTTGCTTGATCTCTCAAGAGAATGTATAGATGTGACTCTTCGCTTGTCGCCTTGGAGCATGTTGCCATACAATTTTCTATGAAAGGAAATAACAAAATAAATGATTCCCATAAAGGCATCCTCTAAAACTGTTTCAAATTGCTGGAGTTCAAGCTAGAACTTTATAGTTTTGTGGTACTGTTTGTCAGGCAGAAATGAATGAAAGCCATTTATAGGTAAAGCAGTTTCAATATTTTAATAGAAATGAAACAAATTAACCTGCATCATTTTTTTTCTTTCATTTGAATTCACATTTTTAGAAGTTCAGATTCATGTCTAAGTTAGAAAAGTGATTTGAGTAAGGAAAAGAAGGCAATGACATTAATTTTATGGGACTAATTTTTCTTAAGTTTAGGGAGATTATGGAAATAAAAATTTAAATACAGCTTAAAATACTGACTTCAGACTTTATAGTCTTGCTAGCAGAGCTTGGCTTTTAGAGAGACAGAAAAATGTATGTTAGAGCCAAAACTATGACTTCTTTGGCTGTGACCAGGATTTCCTCTTCCCACCTTGGGGACTAGAAAGTAGAGGTAGGAAATTTTCATTTTGGAGCCAAGAGTGACTTGTTTAGTTCAAGTCATAATTTATTACTCATTCTTTAGGGACCTGGACATAAAGAAACCCACTATGAAATGTTGATAATGGGCCACTCTGAAGGGCGAGCATTAAGCTAACTTTCCCAGTGAGGTTTTTTTTTTTTTTTGTTTTTGTTTTTTCCATATTCACCTTTTGCAGATGCTTCTGATCATTCTGTAAGAACATACTTAATCGTATAAATTTAAAAGAAAACTTTCTGCACACCATATTGAGGTTCTTGAGGGGCATGAGAGGGAATCCAGGTTTTTCTGTAAGTAAAGGTTATTTTCTTTTAATGCAGTTAAGTCACATATAACAAAACCACCTTTTAAATGCATATCTGAAACAAATTCATTGGCAAATTACAACTACAGGAGCTGCAGCATAAAAATTCAGTCACCCACATCTCAAATTGGTGGTTAAACATAGATACTAGATAATAACGAAACTATTCAGATTACAAAACTAGTCAGAATAATGAAGCAACTTTCTATTTTTACCTAGCTAAAAGCACAAACTGCTGTAATGGATTCTGGGAGCACAGAACCACTCCATCCAGAGTCCCTTTTCTTCTGCAGATTACAGTCTAGCGAGGAATACTGATGTAATAGTAAAAGCAGTCGCAGCTGTGCTGAAGGAAGTCATAGGAACTGTGGAATGGTATGGCAGAACTTTATGGGTCAGGAAAGACTTCCTGAGGAAGTGGAATTTAATCTAACATAGGAAAGAAGGTAAGAATGGTGTAGGTGAACAGAATGGACAACAGTATTCTCAGGATAGTATTTTCCAGGAATTGCAAGGAGCACAGATTTGGGGAGCTAGGACAAATAGCCTGTGAACTGGGGCTGGGAGAGATATTTAGAAGTCAAATCACCTAAGGCTGTATATGCCAATTTCAGGTTTGGGAATTTCATTCTGTATTACGGGAAACAAGACCCTGGAACAGAGCCTAATGTCAGAGTGGAGTGGAGCTCTGGTTATAGTGTAGCGTCTGATATAGAGACCCACCTGGATCTAGCCCCAATAACAATATATGCTTCCCCAAGGGGGATGACCACGTATAGGAATGTAAAGCACTGTAATACTAAATTCAGTAACATTTAGGAAACCAGCAGTTTATAGTGGAAATGGTTGGAAATATTTAGGCCAAATGAGTCCATCCTCAATGACTTACACCTTACTTTTTAGAACATTCTTTTCTAGCTTGGCGGGGGGAGGGTATAACTTGACCAAAAATATCGAAAATTTGTTTAAAAGCATATCTTAAATTTTTAAAAAGTAGTTTAAGTAAGTAACCTAATTTGGCCACTTGTATATTTGCCATAGGCAGTAAAAATGATAGTAACAATAATACCCTCAAAAGACAAAAGCATAAAAAGAAAGATCCATGCAATAAATAGATGAGTTGCTGCAGTTACTTCTCTCCCCTCTCCCTCCATGCTAGAAATTGACCCCAGGGATTTGCACGTGTTGGGCAAGTTCTACCACAGAGCCACGTCCCCTGGGTTAGTAGTTGTCTGTATTCCTTAAAGGGATGAAGATGAGTAATGTTTGATATTTGAAAAATTCTAAATTTGTATTCTTTCATTTAAATGATGGTTTTGCAAACACAGGAACTTTGTAAATTGATTTTGCTCTCAATCTGGGTCAGAGTTTTTGGACTTATGTTACCATGGGGACATGGAAGATTGATTGGGACTTGTGTTCATACTGATTTGTTGACACAACATAATTAAGAGCACCTCCTCAAGGGGTGCTCTGGAACTGGTTTTTAACGTCTCTAAAAATAAATGTGATTTGGTCCTCAGTTGTGGGTTTTAACTACACAACCTTAGCCAAAAGACCAGGGAGCAGTGGATTAATCACTTCATTCATTTTGTCAGATCTCCTCTGAAACTGTAGGTGACAGGCATACAGACGGGCTTCAGGTGTGTTGCTCAGGTTTTCCAATTATAAAAATGTTAACATATCGGATAATATGGGTTGTAATATGTGTCACTATTTACAATAACAGCCTTCCTGGCTGGATTTAATAGCTTGATAAAAACAGGAGTGCTACATTCCTATAATTCCAGAACTTGGGTGCCAAAACAGGAGGATCAAGTTCAAGGCCAGCCTAAGCTACATAAGGGGAGCTTCAATAAATAAATACATAATAGCTTGAACCCTTGGGAATGAGCGGTGCCACATAAAGGCGGTGTGCAAGGGAGTATAGTGAGCTGCACAGTGACTCAATCTCTTACTCAGTTGAGTAGATTCGTGGCCTTGATATCCAAGTTTGTCAAACTTGGCACTGTCAACCTTTTAGCTACTGCACTGTAGAGTGTTTAGTCAAACCTCTGCTTGACCCACTGTGTGCCAGCCTGTCTTCCATCTCCTGCCCTCACCTGCCAGATGTGACCTGCAAAAGTACATCCATGTTGCAGATAGCTTCTTGTGGGCAAATTTTAGTTGAACATTCTTTACATATAGCGCACTTACATGTGTATCATGAATTAAAATGAGAAATATATAATATTATTGTGTATACATGCATGTGTATGTTTCTCTCACTGAATCTGTAGCTTACTGATTGGCTAGAAATCCCCAATTCTTCCATTTTGGTCTCTCAGCTCTGGAATTACAGACACCTGCCACCTGTCCCTTTTGTTTGTTTGGGTTTTGTTGTTGTTGTTGTTCCTGACTTGATGAGGGTACTGGGGATCCAAATTCAGGTCCTTGCTTGCTGTGCAAGCAAGCATTTTATGCTCTAAGCCATCATCTTAGCTCCTATATTTATATTAAATTGCATTTTATCAGGTTGGGTAAACAGTCTAGTAAAGCTTTTACTAAGCATCTAATACATACTAGATACAACAGGTGGCTTCTTATAATATCTTGGTGTCTATCCCAGTCATAGCCCTGCTTCTGAGAGGCACTAGCTTTTGGAGTTGTGTTATCCCACATCTATTAACTGTATTTTATCATTATTTAAGGAGTTTACTAAGTTCCTATTTGAAATAAGGATTTAGCTCAGTTAACCTACTTTTCTCTTTTATATATCCTCTCAATATAACAACATATAACAGCACAAGTTTTTTTTTTGTTTGTTTGTTTTTGTTTTGTTTTGAAATCTGCCATCAATAATCACATCATGATGTTGTGGAGAGGTTTGTTTTTTTTTCCTCTTGTCCTGCCGCCGCCTCAACCCCAAATAAAAACACAAACTCTATATTAATGATAAAATTGTTGGCCGATGAGTAGAACTTCTTATTGGCTAGCTCTGTCTTAATTATTAACTCATTTCTATCAGTCTATTGATAGAAATCAGTCAATCCACAAGACTGTTGCTCACCCGGTAATGCCCCGGCATGTTGTTACTCCCTCAGCAACATCAAGACTCTCTGTGGTAGGCTCACTTTGCTTACCTTTCCTTCCCAGAATACTCCTTGTCTCCTAGACCCGCCTATCTTCCTTCCTCATTGGCCTAACAGTGTTTTATTCATTAACCAATAAAAGAAACGTATATGCAGAAGGACAGCCCCCATCATCACAATAGAAATTTTCATTCTTATCTCACTTGAGAGGTGGTGACACTTTTATTTCCCCCATCCCCTTTTTTCTGACTGGTCTCACTATGTAGCACAGGCTAACCTTAAACTTGGCATCTTTTGTTTTGCATTTCTAGAGATGTAACCTAACCCTCATGCAAGTACTGTACCACTGAGCTTTGCTAACAACACCTATATTTTTACCATAAGGAACAGGGTTTTTGCTATGTTGCCAATGCTGTCCTTGAATTCATAATCCTCCTGCCTCAGCCTTCCAAGTAGGCAGAACTGTAACATTCATGGTACTATACCCAACCTTCTCTCTCAACTCGGTGCTCTATACATTTTCTTGCAGTTTTCCCTGTCAGTCTCCTAACCTTCAGTCCCCTGGGCATGTCTGTGCTTTTCCTGCCTTGTTTTTGAAGGGACTCTGAGGGTATATCGGTTTGAACTTCCTCTTCTCTGATATCATTTGTCAGTTGCCCATCTGCATTTTCCATGTGGGATTTAGAGTGAGATCTCTTTTAACATAACTAAAGTTGAAGTTTTTGAAGAACAAGGGAAGGACAGAGTATTTTTGGCTTTGCTTTTGATTTTTAACTTTTTTTTAAAACCTTTTTCTCTGTGTAGCTTTGGGACCTGTCCTGGAACTAGATCTGTAGATCAGGCTGGCCTTGAACTCACAGAGATCCGCCTGCCTTCGCCTCCTCAGTGCTAGGATTAAAGACGTGCACCATCAACTCAAAGTCTCTGTTATTTTACTTTAGAGCATTAGTTCTCAAAATGCTATGATTCTATATGCCTTATTCCATACTCATAAGTTCACATGTGAGAAGTGTTGAGTCATATGTTACTGGCAATAATAGAAAATAATAGCTTTTAAAAATAAAACTTTCATAAAGGCCTTCTTTTTTCTTTGTAAAAGTTTTATTTATTTTTACTCATTGTGTGTATGTTTGTGCATGTGTGTGCACCGTGACATATGTGTGTATGCACTGTGGCACATGTGTGCAGGCCAAAGGACGGCTTTTAAAGGTTGACTCTCATCTTGCATCTTGTTGAAACAGGATCTGTTTTGTTTCTTCTGCTTTGCTGTGACGTGTACTCCAGGTTGCTGGCTTGCTGGCCTCGGGTCACTGTGAGAGTGCTGGGATTACAGATGCAAGCCACTGCATCCGGCTTTTTATGACTCTCTGGGCTCAAAGTTGGGTTGTCAGGCTTGCATGGCAGATTATTCTACTCTCTGACTGGTGTCTCCAGCTTCTTTAGAAAATAATTTGGGTATAATAGGGATCTAGACAGCAACAGTGTTCAACTCCGTTAACACCTGGACTGTAGAGTTCATAAACTGAGTTTTAACATTTTAGGTATGTATTCAGAGTGTTTGTGTGTATTTCATGGAGGAGCAGAAGAGCACATTGTTCTGCTACATACCTTGAACTCAGAATCCTTCTGCCTAGCCTCTAGACTGATGGAATTAGAGATGTGAACTCCCATGCTGCTGGCCTCAGTTTTTAGTTTTAATTAATTTTCTTTAATGTATTATCTTTTCTTGCTTGTGTTCTTAAATGCACCCACCCCCCACCCACCCCCCGTCACTATGCCCATTGCTGCGTCATATGGCATTCACAAGCCCTTTCCATAAAAGATCCTGCCTTCCTCTAGAGAGTTAATAGTTGTGAATATAAGCAAATGTAGGTTTCTGTAACATGCCGAGTGAAATACTGCTTATTCCCCTTAGCGAAGTCTCTTAACATTGCCTCACTTTAAGAACCTGTGGATCTTTACAGTTTCATGCTGCTTTCTCATGTAAGATATCATTGCAGAATGAGTGTGTGTGTGTGTGTGTGTGTGTGTGTGTGTGTGTGTGTGTGTGTGTGTGTGTGTGTGAGGAATGCAGGGGCTGGAGAGTAAACTCACCTCAGCTAAACATATCCTCTACCATGGAGCTACTCTCACATAAGATAATATCTCATTTTGCATGGCTGTGATTGCTAGATTTTCTCCACTAGTTGTGTGACTATTATGAGAGAAACACTGGAATGTAAAATATTTGAATGAAATAATGTTTAAATTAATATAGTCATAGTTGTACATTCATTCTCAAATGTCTCTCCATTTCCATATTTTATGTAGCTGCTTTTAAAAACAAATCATGGCAAAGTGATCAGAAGGTATTAAACACATATTAAAGAGTGTTTATGTAAGCCATAATTTTTCAGAACATTTGTGATCAATTGCAGAAATTATTGAGAAAAAGATGTTTCAAAACTCAACAGTGTTCTCTATATAGTCTGCTGACATAGCTATTGATTGCTTTTTTTTTTAATCATGCAACAAAACCTTTATTAACATTTTTAACAGAGGTTCAACTATTACTAAAACTTGTAATTTCTAAACTTAAGTTGGGGCAAATGGCTATAGTGCAGAATAGTGCCATCCCTGCCCACTGGAAATCCAGACTGAAGAATTAATAGCCATCCTTCAGAGGGCCAGGTGCAGGGTTGACTTTCTGGGTGTTGTAATCGGAAAGAGTGTGGCCATCTTCCAGCTGCTAGCCTGCAGAGATGAGCCTCTGCTGGTGGGAGTGAAGATGCCCTCTTTATCCTGGATCTTGACCTTCACATTCTTGATGACACTGGGCTCCACGATGAAGGTGATGATCTTGCCGATCAGGGTCTTCATGAAGATTTGCATTTGACCTGTTAACAAATGTGATGAAACCACAAAACTGCCAAGTGCAAAGAACCACTGACCTGGACATAGCCTCTGTAACGTAATTGATTTTGTTTTTTATGAAAGTGTCATAATCTAAAGAAATTTATAAGTCACCTAAAATATAAATGCCGTGCGTGCGTGCGTGCGTGCGTGTGTGTGTGTGTGTGTGTGTGTGTGTGTGTGTGTGTGTGTGTGTGTATAGTGTAGTTAAATAACCAGGTGTTAAAACCCTGGTTTGGGGTAAGGAGCCTAAGGCAATGACTACATAACCTACATAGTCGTATGACTTTTCATGTTCATGCAACAGTGTATTACAGTTGACTGTAAAGTCCACAGAATATCTATATTGGGTCTCAGAAGATATGAGAAAAGTAAAGACTTGAACCCACCCTCCCCCTACCTTGCTGGATATGGAGCCTAGGGCCTCACACACACATTAGGCTAGAGCACTAACCCTAAACTTCGGCCCCAGCCTCCTTTCTCCATCTTTCCCTTTTTCTTTTGCTAGAGTAGATCTTGCTAACCTCTCCAGACTGGCCTTGAACCTGAAATCTTCCTGCCTAAGCCTCCTAAATAGCAGGGATTATTACTGCACCACCGGGCCCTTTGCCATCTCACTGCTTCATGTTCATTGTCCTTTTATTCAAAAGTATGAAGTAAGCTTGGCAGAAACCATTTCCTCTTTTTAATAGAGAGGGGCCTCAGCAAAGAAGCCTGGGGGAGCTGTGGTTACACACGGTCTACAGGCCATATGCCTTTGCAGCTCTGTTCTTCTCAGGACAGACCATCGCTTTCTAAGATGGTAACTGAAGCATTTACATGTCTGTCTAAGCAGCATCTTAACATGGGTAGCCTTACTAAATTGCCATAACGCCTATGACCCTAATAAAGTTTTAAACCAAGTCCTTCCAAAAATAGGCATATTGAAGTTCCCTTCATGACTTAAAGAACTGTTTTTCTTCTAATAGAAAAATATTTCTTTTACTCTCTTGCCTTGTGCTCATATCTTGACAAATTGTTTGGATAGTGAAAAACTAAGATCTTACTTCTATTCCATCTGAGATGTTTTTGTGGCATTATTATCAAAAGATTTACTTGGGAGTACCCAATTAAATATTTCGAGGAGTAGCCACTGCTAAGTGGCTTCACGTAGCAGTGGTGAGTGTGTAAAGAACAGAGGATATCCTGACTTCTCTCTGGTCTCTGGTGTATGTGCTGGCTAGCATCTTTCCCTGAGCCTCAGCCCAGCTGTTTCTTAAATGTCAAATGTTCAAGTATGGTTTGAGTATTTTTTTTTTTTTTTTTTTTTTGTTCAACAGCTACAATTTATGACACAAAGTTTAGAGGGTTTCTCTAAGAAAATATCTTATCCAAAAGTAGTCTTAATGCACATATGAAGTAAGTTATATTGCTGTTACTATGTCTTAGTTCTTGTTTCTTGGTAGGTTATTGTGGGTAAGTCCTAATGTAACAAAGTAACAATTGAAAATGGTTTCTAATGTGCTTTTTCATATTATTATTATTATTTAAAAGGGAGTCTGGCTTCTTAGCTCTTGGCAGAAACTTTTTTCCTCATTTAAAAAAAAAAATGTTCTATATTTGGTTAACTTGATGTTTCAGAAATGTTGAAAATATGCCAAATGAAATAAAACCAGTTACACTCCTTTTATCTAGCCAAATTATTCCACATTACAAGGTCTTAGGCTCAGTTGAGAGCTTGAACTCTTGGAATTTATATTGTGATACAATGATAAAAGTGCTTACACTGCAGTGAAACTCTGCACAGTAAATGTCTCTCATGCACTGACTTTGTCTCCAGCTTGGGCTTGCTATAAATGCCAGAGTTTTAAGCTCTACCTTCACTAGAGCCATGCCAGAAAAAAATATGTTTATTTAAAAAGGATGCTTTTTAAATATCATTAATTATTAGCTTTAGATGATTGTTCTTTTTTATTTGCAAATTTGAACTTTAAATTTTTTAAATTTAATTTGAATTCTTTTTCATAGAGGTAAATATATGTTGAATATGTTCTCCCATACTTCCTACCCTGACTTTTGTAATCCCTCTCTCTACCTGTTTGCCTCCTTTGACTTTGTAGATCAGCAGTTCTCAACCTGTGGGTCATGACCTCTTTGAGGGTCAAACGACCCTTTCACAGTGGTTGCCTAAGACTATCTGAAAACAGATATTTACATTATGGTTCATAACAGCAACAAAATTACAGTTATGAAGTAGCAATGAAAATAATTTGTGGTTGGGGTGACCACAGCATGAGGAACTGTATTAAAGGGACAGAGCACTAGGAAGGTTGGGAACCACACTGCCGATGGTAGTTTTACTTCCACTTTCATCTTATGTATGCATTTATGATTCTATTCAGCTGTATATAGAAATCTGGAAGTTACAAGTGAGAGAGAACATACAATGTTTTTCTGAGACAGGCTTAATTCAGTTAATATGATTATCCGTTTGCATACATTCCCTGCTTTATAGCTGGAAAGGTTGCATTGTGTATGTTTACCACATTTTCTTTCTTCGTTCCTGTCGATGGATACTGAGGGTGATTTCATAGCTTTGTCATTGTGAATTATGCTCTAGTTAACATCGATATACAAGTATTTCTGTGATATAATTGACTCAGAATCCTTTGGGTAAATGCCCAGGAGTTGTATAGCTGGTTATATGTTAGATCGTTTTTAGTTTCTTGAGAAACCTCTATACTTTTTTCCATGGTGACTGAGCTAGTTAGTATTCCCACCAGCCTTATATAAGGATTCCCTTTTATCTGTCCCCTTGCCAGCATTTGCTGTGATTTATTTTCTAACTGAGGCAAGATAGAATCTCAGTGTAGTTTTCATTTGCATTTGTCAAATGGGTAGAAAGATGGGTGTTGGGTTTTTTGGTTTTGGGGTTTGTTTTTGTTTTTTGTATTTTTTTTTGTCCGTTCTATCTTTTGAGAACTGCCTGTTCATTTCCTTAGCCCACTTACTGCCTGGGGCTTTTATTTGTTTTTTAAGTTTTTGTGTATTGCACATATTAGTACTTCATTGGGTATATAGCTAGTGAAGATGTTGCTCCCATCATGTGGACTTTCTTTATTTGATTGTTTCCTTTGCTACACAGAAGGATTTGAATTTGATAAGGTCTTAACTGGTAATTGTTGAACTTTCTTTTGGTTTTGAGATAGAATCTCATGTAGCCCAGCCTGGCTTTAAAGCCTTTCTCAGCCCCTGGAATACTAAGAGTCCAAGTGTGCATGTACTATCACACTTGGAGGATTGAATTTGGTCTTCAGGCTTTCATACAAGAAAAGAAATCTGCTTGAATTGGTTGCTGAATTCACATATTTTTGAAATCATAATATACATATTTGTGAAGTTGAATAAAATCTACTGTCTTTCATGTAGGGTAGTGGTAAAGTGAAGATATGCACTTATAGTTTTAACTCATTTTTGTCACACTTTCTTTCTTCAGAAACTAATTATAAAACTAATATAATAAAAGGGGGCTGGAGAAATGACTCAACATTTAAGAGCATGTTCTGTTCTTCCAAAGGAGCAAGTTCAGTTCCCAGCACCCACATTGGGTAGCTCACAACCACCTGTAATTCTGATGCCTTCTTCACAACCACCTATAACTCTGGTGCCCTCTTCTGGCTTCTGCAGGAACACACACACTCTAATGAAAATTTAGAAATAAGTCTAAAATCTCAGAAAAGATTACTGTCACACATATTAAGACTAACATTGTTGGGGGATAATGGAAAATTGAAAAATAACGTGAAGTTCAGAACTGTGGTGAAACTTTTTGATATGTCATGTAATCCTTTGGATATGAATAATTATTTTTTAATTAAAGGCAGTGTTTCTCTGTATACCCCTGGCTGTCCTGGAATTTGCTCCTTAGACCAGGCTAGCCTTGAACTTAGAGGTTGGCCAGTCTCTGCTTCCCTCGTGCTGGGACTAAAGGGGTGTGCTAGAACACCAGGTTTTAAGTGCTCTTTTATTGTGATTATTGCTGCTTCCGATAAAATTGAGACATGGACAATTAAGCAACTTATTGTTTGATCTTGAGCGTATTATGTTGTAAATCAAAACACGAAACCAAGTAATGTGTGCTTGAATGCTTTCTGCTTTCGCTGTTCTGTAGATGTCACCCCAGTCTTGCTTCTCAGGGTCTTCACTGTTCAACAAATCTGCAGTTGGGCCTTGCTGTTCTCTTGCTTATGGCAGTTAAATTTTGGGGACATGCATACATCTTTTAGATACATTTTTTTTATTTCTCTAGAAACTACCAAAATAAAGATACCTTTCATTCTGAACAAACTTTAAAATCTGCTAAACAGTAAAATGATAATAATGTTTTAATAAATCTATGCAGCATCTGACCCTGGTGTGATGCATACTTTCTCAACTATAATAAGCAGGTTATTTAAATGGCTGAACAAGCTGAAGAAAACGGTGAAAAAGCCAAATATTTAGATGTGGCAAATAGTTCTTACTATTGTAAGCCATGACTAAGAGACATGGTAAGCGTGTCTGTCCATGGGCTTGCAATTTGCATCCTTTGATAAAGTAGCTGACCCTCTCACTTCTATTTACACACTTTTCCAAAATTACACATACATAATTTATTATGGACAGGGAGTGAGTGATTTACACTCCTTTCAGATAGCTTCGCTGATTCTAGTTTTCTGTTTGGGGCAAGGCTTGTAAAATGTATTTGAAAAGTTATGGTAGATGATCTAAAAGGTCATCTTTCCAAACCGCACTTGGCCTCAGTTTTTGGTGTTTTTTTATTTGCTGTCAAAATTTAGAAAAAACATTCACAGTTAACATCCATAATGCAGAGTGTCTGTCTCGTTGGGCATTGAAGGAGCATTGGTCAACAGGTATAATATTATTTGGCTGTGTAGCTGATGCGAATGTGGACTTGACCTCCCAAGTAGATGAAAGAGTAATCTCTTTGACAGTTACTGGATGGCAGAGCTTGCCTCGGGCCTTGTGCTGCTTCAGATAGAAACTGTTTGGAAAGCATGCCTGGGGGATGAGAATGCTTATAAGGATGAGCAGGTAAAAGGAAAAGGTTGTCTTTTGACATTTCAGCTAATCCCTTCCAGATTTTGCTTTACTTAGCAGTTAGGCTATTTGCTGGCAGGAAAAACTGGCTTTTTCACATATGCTGTGTGTCATTTTAAATTGGGCATTGGTTTTCATGCTTGATCAAAATCATTGTACATTCGAATGAATTCTACAACATTTTCCATTTAACTTAGTTTTCTTTACTCCTGCTTTTACATAGGAAAAGTAAGGCACAAGGTCATTCAGAAAAGCTGTGCAGGTGTTCAACTCTGTGGCTTTCACTCTTGAAGAGAGCTAGCTCTGGACTTGATCCCAATCCTCGTCTTTTCATGCCTAGTTTCCTTATCGTTAGCATGAAGTACCGTCTTCCTTGTAAAATTATGAGGTGTGTTGTGTGTTACTATCCTTTAGTCACTCAATCATTATACTATGCATGAATCTATATAGAAACTCATTGAATGCTGTTATACTAAGAACTTTTTGTTGTTTTTGTTTGGTTGGTTTTCTTTTCTTTTTTTCTTTTTCTCTCCTTTCATTTTCGTTTGTTTGAGACAGGGTTATTATGTTGCCAGGCCGTCCTTAAACTCCTACTTCCAGTTATCCTACTGCTGCAATCCCCAAGCTTGGATTTCAGGTGTGCATTACTGGACCTGGCTTAATCTGAGCTAAGACAAATTTATCTTTTCCCTTAAACATACCTATCTTCTCTGGGTGCCTACAGGAGTTCTCTGGCTGGAACATTAGAGAGCATGTTAGCGTTTTCCTTCACTTCTAGTTGGTGACTCCAGTCATTGTGGTTCACTGTGTTACAAACTGGACCTCTTTTTTTATTCTTTTACTCCTCCAAACCAGGCCCTCACTGTTTTTATTCCACTATAAAATGGGCTGTCTTCATTTCTCAGTGCTCCTCACCTCTGTACATAGTCGACATTAACATCTTCACATCACTGTTTGATAGCCGTTTGTACTTAATAGTAAAATATTTCTACTCCACCTTTACATCCCTGTTACCTAGCATAATGACTTTACACCCTGCCCAAACTGCATGTGTTGAACTGAATTAAGTGCTTTAGCTTCCACTTCCACTTCTCCTACAGTCTTTCAGTTTTCATACTTTAAATGTTTTTTTTTTATTACATTTCTGCAACATCCTTAAGAGCTACTTCAGACTAGCTCCTTTTTTTTTCCCCCCCTCAATTAGTGTAAACATTCTGAATTGTAATACAGTCAGTCGTCTGTCAACATCTGTGGTAGATTGATTCCAGAAAACATGGAGAAAGAACATGCTCAGATGCTCAGGTTCCTTAATAGTGTAGTGTTGCATCTAATCTCTGCCTATTCTCCTGTGCACATTAAATCATCTCTCAAGTATTCACAATACCTAGTGCAATGTAAATGCCATATAGTTGTCTTTCTGCAGGACTTGGGGGATAATGACAAAAAGTTACACGTGTTCCTGTTCTGGGTAGCCCAGGGTGCTTTTGTTTTGCTGTAGATATTTTCCATCAGTGGTTGGTTGACTCCACTTAGGGTGTATCGGCCTGGAGGGACAATTTTCCACTAGAATATTTTGGACTTGAATTGTTTTAAAGAAGAACTTCTTTGTTGTGTTAAAAAAAAAAAAAAAAAAAAAAGGTAGTTCATTCCTGGACTGATAGCAATATTAAGCAGGGGAGACTTATAAGGCATATGATGGGGTGTGTTAACAGTATTGGGAATTGAACCAAGAGCCTCACACATGCCAGATAAGCACTACACACTGAGCTGCCCTCTGCTAGCCCGTGGCACATTATATTCAATTCATTAATACTATTTTAACCCTGTTGTTTGCTTGGACTGTCATTGAATGCTTTTATATGCATTGATTTTTTACACAAGTGTCTTTCTTGCTGTGCATATGTTTATTTACTTTGCTCTTACTGGGGTGCCTACTGCTGATTGCCTCTTCCAATCACTTGCTGGTGCTTCTTCTGCCTTCCACTCTCAGACACTAAAGTAACAGAAAGCCTTTCTGTTACTTTATTGTTGTTGTTGTTGTTTTAAGACAGGGTTTCTCTCTATTGCTTTGGAGCCTATTCTGGAACTAGCTCTATAGAACAGGCTGGTTTAAAACTCACAGAGATTCACCTGCCTCTGCCTCCCAAGTGCTGGGATTAAAGGCGCGTGCCACCAACACCCGGCTTCTGTTATTTTATTTTTCAATTGTACCATTCCCATTTGAATTTTTAAAAATTTCACTTTCAGGGTAGAGGGAGATGGTTCATTGTTCTGCAAGTATGTAGACCTGAGTTTGAATCTCCAGGATTTAATTAAAAATCTGGGCCTGGATACATATGCCTGTAATCTCAGCATTGAGGGGTTGAGACAGGCAGATCCCATGAGCTAGATGGCCAACCAGTCTAGCCTAAAGGGCAAGCTTCAGTTCAGGAATAGACCTGTCGCAATGATGCATAGAGTAGTAGCAGAAGACTTGAAGTCTTGCTGTGGTCTGTGCATGTGTGTGTATGAGTGTGCAGACCCATATACTCACATGTTTGCAACACATACACCATACATGTACGTGCATACACATACATTGTAGAATGAATTAAAATTTTTCACTGCCAAGATTATCAAGTTTATTCATTAAACTATCAGTTTTTAAAAAGATTTATTTTCATGTGTGTGGGGATGCCTGCACATATGTGCCTGTGTAGGTTTAAGTCAAATCCCCTGAAATTGGACTTACAGGAGGTCGTGAGCCAGCTAATGTGGGTTCTCTGGAAGGACAGTAAGTGCTTATAACCACTGAGCCACCATCCCCCTCAACTGTGGTTTATGCTACTTGACTAGGTTTTCAATATCTGCTTTAAAGTTCTTGTCTGTCACTCTCAAGGCTCCCCTCCTGCTTCCCAACTGTTGTTGTGGACTGCCTGTGTTTCCCCTTCCCTAATGTGTGTCATGTTTTGTTAATAATTTTTAATTGTGTGCTAGACATTATGGCTAGCACATTATAGACATTTTAAGTTCCGTTCTCTTCTGTAGAATATTGATTTTTGTTTTTATAGGCAATTCAGTTAGCACCTGATCATCCAGAATTGTGTGGGCGTGATTTGATGATTTGATACGGAGATCTCAGAAAAATACTTGATCTTTAAACTGTCGTTTGGGCCTTGTCAAAGTTTGGTTTAATCCTTTGTTGGGGTTGATTTAGAATGGACATTAATTTGAATTACCTTTATTGTTAACATGGCAAATGCCATTTTTGACGTCTCAGATGGCTGTCAGGGGGGTTAAACCAGTAATTATGGGTATCATCAGTCTGGCAATTATAACACCTCTAAGCTTCTTTGGCCATTTATGTGTCTTTTCTTTTCTTAGCCTGAGTTAAGTGTTGTTGGCAAAACGTGCATGAGTCACCATGAACACTCACTACCAGACATTTAACCAGGAGCTGGAAAGATTGCTCAGCTAGTTAAGGCTTCCCCCTGTGGCCTTTGTTTTGTAGGCTTGCTTAGGTTGGGGTGGCTTTTCCCACATTGGAATTATAAATAGTTTATTGTGTTTTCTTGAGTTTATAGGTTTTTAAAAGTGTCTTAAATGTATCTGTATAAATAATATAAGGAGATATAACTTTATTACGTGTTTTCTTGCTTTTCCAAAAGTTGTCCCTAACAGTATTTAATAGTTTATTCTTTTCCCATGAATTTAAAATTCCCCCTTCATTCTGCCAAATAAACAGTGATCTGTTTCCAGATTCTGTTCTGTATTCCAGTATTTGATTTATCAGGTCCTGTGTTAGTATATCAGCACCAGTGTTTAAATGAGTGTTTGTGTAAAGATCTAAGTGAATAAGTTTTTTATATATATATAATTAAACTTGGAGCTGTTTTATCCCATTCAATAAAACTTTCCTATCAACTTAACTTAAAGGAATGACTGTATTGTCGACAATGTTGTGCAGTGGGGTAGAAGCCCTGAACTCCGGTAACGCAAAGATTTCAACACTGCAGAAGTCTGCCTTTCAGGCGCCTAATGATACACAAACTGGAGTCTGAATTCCTATCCCAGAGAGAATTAGTTAATTGTTTAATAATTCTTCTAACCAGAGTGTCTTCATTTGTGGTGAAAGGATTCAAATGGCAAAGTTACCAACACTGCGCAGTTTACTGTGAAACGTGTGCACGGTTACATAGTGAGCAAGGTGGGCAGGACACTGTCAGGATTTCACAATGGAGATGCATTGAACAATTCTCCCTGCATACAGGCAGATCTTTCTTTAAATTTTTAATATAAAATTCCTTCCCAAGGGAATAAAACACCAGGTATGCCCACCTGCTTAAAAGAACTAGAAAAGCAAATGTTATAGTGAAACACTGTTTTTAGATATCTAACACTATTAATCCCAGCACTCGGGAGGCAGAGGCTCTGAGTTTGAGGCCAGCCTCGTCAACAAATCACAGAGAAATCCTGTCTTGAAAAATGAAAAAAAGAAAAGAACATGAGCCCCCGCAGTCCTGAGCCACAGCACACAGTGTAGGGAGAATAAAGCCAGAGCCTAGCAGTTAGTCTCACTGCTATGGAAGGTCTCATTGCAGGGGAGTTTGCAAGGCACAGTACCAGGAAGGATTGGACCCAGTAGGGAGAAAGCAGCACCTATCTGCAAAGGAACCACCTTGAACCATTCCATGGATAGTGATTGGCACAGACATGAGGTCAGGGAAGGAGAAGGTGGACAATCCTTAACCTATAAACACCAGGACTGCTTTGTGCTCTCACTAGCCATTGAATGGAGGGCAGCTCATAACACATTGGGGTGCTGAACATAGAAAAGTTTCACCTTTGTCTTCTGGAAATAATTCGCTCTAGACCAGAGGCTGCTCTGGAGCTGTTCTCACTGCATTTGAAAACAAGCCTCAAAAAAATCAGCTGGTTCCAAGTCACCTGTCTGAACCTAAGAAAGCACAGCACTATGGAAAGTACTGTGACAACAGCACACAGCCATTAATGTAATAGTCACAGTGTCTAATATCCAATCAGAATTTAGCAAAGAGAAAAATACAGCATCTAGTGGTAGGAAACAACCATAAATGACATGTTAATGCCAGCAGATAAGGACTTAAAATATCTTAAGTTTTATGTTCCTATAACCAAAAAGGATGGAGAAAAGCATGACTATGATGAAAAGAGAGATAAAAATTAAGTACTTCTATGACATGTCCAGATATGGAAAAAATATTGTGATGAAAGATGTACTGAGTCAGGTACCATCTAAGAAAGATCAGTGAGCAGGAGCACAGAAGTTAAAATTACTGAAAACAAAGTATAGAATGGAAAAAACTAGAATACCTGGACAGATCATTGGTGTCATTGTAGAATAATATAAAATGGCTAAATAACTGTGCAATTAAAGTCCAAGAAGTAGACAGAGTGGAAGCAGAAAAAGAAAGTAATAGTTAAAAGTTTTCCCAATGTTAAGGAAACTATAAGCCCACTCATCCTCTAGGCCTGCACTCATGCGGAAGATGCTATCAGGTACACCGTGATTCAACACAAAGTCAGAAAATAACAAGAGGTCATACAGAGGACAAGAACAACAGCAGACTTCTATCTAAACTTGTGCCAATCAGAATAACTTTGTGCTATCTTAACATACGGAAAGAAAAAGAAATGTCAACTTGGAGTTCTACACTCAAAAAAGAAGATGTCATTATAATCCCAGCACTCAGGAGGCTAAGGCAAAAACACCATGAGTATAGATCAGCCTGGGCTACATATTGAAGAACCTTCTGTCATCCACCCCTATCCCCTTTAAATAGTGTTTTTCTCTGCAAATCTGTCCGTCCGTCCGTCCGTCCATCCAATCTATTCACAGGGTTTCACAATGTATCCTGACTGACTAGGAACTGGAAGATAGCAGTCTGCCCTTATCTCCCTAAAAGCTGGTATTAAAGGTGTGTGCCGCCACTCATGGGCAAAATCCTTTTTAAAGTAAGCTAGCACACAAAGCAATGGATTTCCTCATGGTGTCTTTACACATTCTTTGCTTTGTTGTGATTTAGAAACTTAAATCTATAGATGAGAACAAGAAGTGCCAGAAGCCATAAATCTGTGAGTGAATAATCTACAGTTAGAGAAAAACAAAAAAAAAAAGAGAGAGAGAGAGATTTATTACTGCAAAGGTGAAAATTTGAGAAAAACACATAGATTAAATTAATATTCCAATTTTATTTTGAAGTATATACCACAGTGATATAATATGTTAATGTTGCGGGAAATTCAGTAAAATGCATATGAAATTTCTGTACTTTTGGTTTTTTTGAGACAAGATTTCTCAGTAGCTATGTAGCTACTCTGCTGTGGAACTCACTCTAGACCAGGCTGGCCTTGAATTCAGAGAGATTTCTCTGCCTCTGCCTCCCAAGTGCTGGGACTAAAGG
Organism: Cricetiscus sungorus; assembly: GCA_030556225.1. Classification (NCBI taxonomy): domain Eukaryota; kingdom Metazoa; phylum Chordata; class Mammalia; order Rodentia; family Cricetidae; genus Cricetiscus; species Cricetiscus sungorus. Next base: position 63,196,544 of record JANBXA010000069.1, on the reverse strand, counting down.
CTTGTGCTGTTACTACCACCTGGCTGTTTGTTTTGTTTTGTTTTTACTTTTATGTAAACCGAAACACATACTAAAATTTAAAAATAGTTTAAATAAGTGGTGTTTAAAAACATAAGGAAAATGTGTTATGGTTTATAGTACATGTAAAACTAAAATAGCATAAGATATGTAAAAAAATTAAATTGTAGTATGTTCGTATGCCATTTGTGAAGTAGTGTAATACTATTTTACAGTAGATTGTGTTGTAAACTCTAGAGCAATCACCAAGAGCAAAAATGGAACCACTAGAGGCTGGAGAGGTGGCTCAGCACTTAAAAGCACTGGCTGCTCTTCCAGGGACATGGGTTCAATTCCCAGCCCTGACGTGGTGGTTTACAACATCTGTAACTCCAGTTCCAGGAAACTGAATGCCCTCTTATGGTCTCCAAGGATACCGCAAACAATCATACACATAAAATAAAAAATAAAGGGAAAAAATTAGAGATGGAAATACTAGGCAAAATTTTTTCTTCATAATTTTTTTATTCAGTCTTTGTGAATTTCATATCATTTGCTCCAAATCCCACTCATTCTCAGTCCTTCTATATTTGCCTTCTACCCTTGTAACCTCCCCACAAGAGAAAATAAAAATTAAATTAAAACAAAACAAAAAAACTTCTTGCTGTGGAAGCTGCAGTATGTCACACAGTATATCCTTTAGTCCAAACAGCTTTACTTACAAATGTTCATTGCAGTGAGTCATTGGTCTGGTTCAAAGCCTCTGGCTTCTGCTACACCATTGATACTGGACCCTCACCAAGACTCCTCTCGGTTATCCTGCTGCTGCCAAATCATGGAGGTCCTACAGCTTTGTTTCTACAGCCCCTTCACAAGCTTCCGCAGCTCATAGGGAGAGCAGATTTTGGGGTGGGCCAGCTCAAAACCCTGGGTGTGAGCTTGGGTGGTAGCTGAGATGGTCAGCCAGCCAGCTCTCCTGTACCAGTGCGGCCAAGCCCAGCTCTCCCCTGTTCACAGCATCAGGACCAGCTCTCACACACAGCCCTAGAGAGGTGGGGGGCCAACTCAGCATGGCACTTGGACATCACCATGGCCTCAGGTGGCAGCACAGACCTCCCATGTCAGGCTGTTCCTCACCACCGTCACACCTCCATCCAGATCTGTCTCTCTTCATAGTGCACAAACCATTCTCTCTCCCATCTTTCCAATCACAGACTTACTGGTTGTAATGATAGAGCCTGTGGCCTCTCTAGAGAAAAATTTTGATACCAAAAAAAAAAAAAGTATAATTGTAGATGGGACAATAGGAAAAACTAGCAGTCTGTCACTCTTAACTTGATTATAACCATTACTATATTAAATATAAATGGAATAACCATTCAGTTAAAAAAAAAATCAAGGGTCATGAGACTGGAAAAAACACCAAAAAGTGAGCTAGATGTGTATGTGTTTATTAGTCACTGTTCTATTGGTGTGAAGAGGCCATAACCTTTTATAAAAGAAACGTTTAACTGGGGGCTTGCTTATAAGCTCAGAGGCTTACTTAGTCCATCATCATCATGGCAGGGAACATGGCAGCTGAGACTTACATCCTGATCCACAAGCAGAAAGAGCTTGGGCCTGGCAAGGACTTTTAAAATCTTAAAGCGCACTCCTCAGTGGTATAGTTCCTCCAACAAGGCCATACCTACTAATCCTTCTAAACCTTTCAAACAGTTCTACACCCTGGAGAGCAAGCATTCAAATATATGACCCTATGGGGGTTGTTCTTATTCAAACCACACACACACACACACACACACACACACACACACACACACACACACACTGCATATATAAATAAATGGAATATGTATATGTTTCATTTATGTACTTTGATATGGATGAATTCCCAAAGTAATAAGTACAGAATGTCTAATAATATTTACATGAAAGTTCAGAAAAAGCAAGCAAGTCTGTGCCTGCCACAGCCAGGAGTTTAAGAAGGCAATCAAGTGAAAAGATGTCAGTGTTGGAAATGATCTATATTATAATTACCTGATGGTTACAGACTGTACATTTGCTAGAGCTTGTGAGAGCATGTGAATTTTATTTTATGGAAATGTTGTCACACAAATGATTGTATACGTGAAAGAATAGTGGAAATATAAGAATGAATAAGGCCAATATACTGAAAAAACTCAGGACTGGAAACAAAATACTCTAAATACAATTTAAAATGTTAGATATTCATGTGATGTTTAAATAAGCTTTACTTATCCACTACATTTTTTGATGTTTTAATTAATAGGTTGAACTAAAACGACAATACAATGACCACCACTCAAAATTGAGAGGCCTTTTACCTGGCCGTCAATGGTATGAAATTCAAGCATACAGAGCCTTAAATCAGGCTCTAGGCAGGTGAGTAAAGGAAAATCGGTTACAGTGTTACTGTGTGTAGTTATGAGAAGAAAAAGTAACGTTTGCTACTTTTAAAAATCAATGTGGAAAGCCAGACAATAGTGGTGTATGCCTTTAATTGCAGCATTCAGGAGGAAAGAAGCAGTTGGATCTCTGTGAGTTCAAGGCCAGACTTCTGTACATAAGTGAATTCCAGCCAGAGCTACACAGAGAAATCCTATCTTGGGAAGAAAAAAAAAAAAAAACAATGTATTAAAATTTTATTTAGTTTGAACTCTAGGAAAGTATGCTTTCATACATTTCTGAAGTGGGAGTTGAGAACTGTAGCAAGCACTTGTCCAATTGAGCCATCTTTATTCCCAGCCTGTGGGATGACTTTTTAAATTAGCATCTTAAAAAGTAATTTAATTTTTTTAATTTAAATATTTTTTGTTGTTCTTTTCAAACCAATTGCATTGTTAAGCTGCTGTTGTCTTGCTGCCTTTCCTGTCCAGCATTCTATTTCCCTAGGCACCCAATTGCATGTTTTTCTTGGCCATTTCATTTTCTCTTCCTGATAACTGCCTGTTTCTGTTTGAAGTATAATATTCGGCTTATAGTTCCTATGACAGCTTGAACATATATTTTTTAAATTTTTGGCTTTTACTTGTCATACTTATTTTTTATAAAATTAAGTAATCTTACCTCTGTTGATTTTTTTTTATATTAATATAACACCTTAAACTTCAAGAAAACTTACATTCTTTATTATGTCAGAAGCTGTCTTTGTGGGGCTGCAATCGGAACCAGCCACGTGGCCCCAAGTTTGTACCTGAGTGGGGAGTGTGGAAAGAAATTTGTACCTGAGTGGGGGTGTGTGGGTGAGGGAAAGGCTAGCTATAGACAATAAAGAAAAGACAGAGACACAAAATAAAAGTCAGGAGGGCAGATCAGTCAATACTGAAATGCCACAAGTTTATTTTTCACCACTCTTATATAACTTATCCAAAAAGAGGAATGCAGTATCATGTGTATGGAGCAAACAGACTTTTCTTCCTCACTTATTCTGAGGGTTCAGTAACCACACCTTAGCTTCAACTTCTTGTTCCCTAGCCTTGAGGATCAGGAGTAGTCACACCTCAGATTCAGGACTGTTGTTATTTAGAATAAGACAGCCAAACATCCTACTGTAGCCACACCTTTGACCTTTAGGTCTTATGACTTGTTGAGGACAGCTTTGAACTCTCTGTCCCTGTGCCAAGATGGAGTGCAGCCATCTTTATGAGCACTGACAATAAACTCCACATATCACCATGTTTGATTCTTCAGTTGAATAATACCTAATAGCAATGCAAGTTGGAACCTCATATTTTAATTTTCTTATTTGTTTTCAAACTGGTTGATCTGAAACTAAATTACCTGGCTGAGATCAGATATCTACCAAATGGCCCTTCACATTGGAACCCCACCTGTACTTTTAAAACTACAGACTTGCTTTTTCATCTGTCTCTAACTACTAACATTTTCACCATGAAACCTACCATACTCTGGCATGCCCTTTCTGCCTTGGTAATAAGCTTCCATGCTATTCATAGGGCATAGTAGCAGTTACAACCTGGTTGAAGTCAAGATCTATATGGATCTCTTCTGTTTCTTCACCTAGAGTTATTTATACCCTGGTAAACCCAGATTATGTACATGCTCTCTATTATAGCATATATTTTATCATCTTGTTTATGTATGTGTCCCTTCCCAACATGTATATACACTTGTATTCTCAGTAACCTCCTGTGTCTCAGCTTGACATGGATGCTTCAGAATTGCTTGGCAAATGGTGGAAAACGTAAAGCTTGCTGCTTTGCCACATTCTGCAATGCCAGCCAACTTCTAAAGCTTCAAAATGTGTTTTTCCAAAGTACCACAAGTGTCATGCACTTGAAATATCAGCACACAATACTGTACCTTTGGTATTTTATTAATTGTATTGTCATTCATTGATGTTTCAGGGACACTATCAGCAAATGGCAATTTGTCACAAAGAACATACTGTTAATAATTGTGATTTTAATGGAAAAATAGCAAAATGATTGTTTTGTATCATGAGTGCTAACTGATGTAAAAATGTTTATACTTTGAAGCACTCTTATGAGAGACACATGCAGAAAACTGAGGTAGACAGAAACCAATCAATTGCTTTAATGTCTTGCATGCACATCACGCACCTGGGGACGGTGAGGGGTATATGCCACGTGGAGGTCAAAGGTCGGCAGCAGTTGTCTTCCTCTGTTACTCCCACTGTGACTTTTGGAGGTCCCCTCATTGACTGTGAAGCTTATAGTCAGCTAGACAGACCAGCCAGAGAGCTCTAGGGTCTTCCTGGCCCTGCCCCTCAGCACTGGGGTTGCAGTGCTGTGCTGTCTCCCTGGCCTTTTATGTAGGCTCTGGGGATCTGAACTCAGGTCCTCATGCTTGCCCCATAAGCACTGTACCACCCGAGTTACCTCCCCAACCCCTCATTGCTATCTCTTTTTAAAAGCTACATCGCCATCATAGTTATCTGGAGTAGTAAAGTCTGTGGAATATACTAACAGCCTTCAGAAATACACCAGATGGTTTTACAGCTAAGTCACAACTAAGATGCCTCACCATCTCCTTCACTTCAAGTACCGTAGCATTTCTCAAGCGAGCGTGATTCATTTGAGCAAGGCAGTAAAAACAATGGAAAAGAAGAACCCTTCCTCTCTTTAACGTTTTATTAATTTAAATACCTTTCTACCAAAATCCACTTTAAACACAAAGTGAACCCAAAATAGATTGCCCTGACTTCCTGTTGACTTTCAACACCCTTCTAGAATAATGACAGTATATAATTTCTTCCTGTTCTGCCTTATGCTATATGATCTGTTGTCCTGGAACCTGTAGCTTACTTTAAAATAATGTCAAAGAAGAGTGTCATATGAAATTAAAAATTTCAAACTGTAAAAGTTGAACATTTATTATCTCCATTCCCTCAAAATCCCATCTCAGTGAAGGAGTGAAAACGCCAAACCCCAGAGGGAAAAGAGAGACAACGGCAGGCAGAGATATCATCACGTTTTTAATACTGAAAATCAGTTGAGGGACTAAATGACTTAACAGACTGAATTGATTACAATAATACAGAGCTGATACACCATTTTCTTAACTATCCCTTTGGAAATCTAGCTTTATTTTTGTTGTTTTATACACATTCTATCTTCCCCTCTGTTTAGGTGTATTCGACACAAAAATGATTGGGGAGCTCTTATTCTGGTGGACGATCGTTTCAACAGCAACCCAAACCGCTATATATCAGGTAAGATTCTCAGCACAGAGTAAGAATTACTAATAGCCTTTGTTTTTCCTTAGTGGTTTAAAAAAAAAAAAGCCACGTGCGGTCTGCCCATCTATGTGATATAATTGTGTCTAATATAGTACTAATTATAATGGATATTGTGTTTTAGGTCTATAGAACTTGTAATCTTTTTGTTTCTTTGTTTTGTTTTTTGAGACAGGGTTTTGTTGTGTAACAGTCCTGGCAGTCCTGGAATTCACAAACTCACTGAGACCCACCTGCCTCTGCCTCCTGTGTGCTGGGATCAAAGGTGTGTGCCCAGCAGAATTTGTAATCTTAATACCTGAAACTATATGATTGACCATCATTTTGCTCTCCCCCGTACAGTGGCACCCACCATTTCTCCTTTGAGTCCAGCGACTTCCATGAGGCATGTAAAGTAGTCATGCAGTGTCTGTCCTTCTGGGACTGTCGTGTTTCACTTAGAACATTACCCTTAAGGTTCATCCATGTTGAAGTGTCCAACAGGCCTTGCTTATTTCCTATGACTGATAATACAGTCCACGTATTTCTCTGTTCACCTCTAATGTAGGCATTTAGATTGTTCCTACTAGTTGGAAACTACAGTGAGCATGGGTGGTCGGACACTTTATCATATTTAAGAATGAAGTCACTGTATCATATCGAAGTTCTAGGCCTGCAGATATTTATGAAGATCAATATTTTGAAGATATCCCCTTATTTTTTTTTTCTTCTATGATTTCTACACAAACCTGGAGCACACTGCACAGCCTGCAGGCAGCCCAACAGACTGGAGAGTGTCTTTTCCAGGTGCCTCGGTTGTTCACCCCTTCTCCACACATGGGCCGGACTCTGCCTCCTCCAGGCAGCTCGGCTGCTCTGAGTACTTTGCAGCAGTCCTTACTGCTTACATATACTTAAGGAAGGAGGAGGCTGGTGTATCTGGTCAGTTTCAGGAACTTGCAGAAGCCCTTTGAGTTGCTCGCTTTTGGAGTGGAAGGAATGTTTTGCCTCCCTTTGGAACAGTGCTTCTCAACTGTAGTTGGGCTTTCTTTGGACCACTAGCTCCCAAATAATGACAAAGAAACTTCTCATTAATTATGAAAGCTTGGCCTTAGCTTAGGCTTGTTCCCAAGTAGCTCTTAAAACTTAAATTAACCCATTTATATTAATCTGTGTGCCCTCATGTGGCACATTGCCTCTCCTCAGAACAGTACGTCTGACTTCCTCAGCCTCTTGCTGGCAAATCTGCTTCTCAGAGTCCAGAAATCCCATCTAGCCTCTCCTGTCTTGTTATTGGCCGTTCAGCTCTTTATTAAACCAGAAGGTGCCTTAGGCAGTTGAGGAAGGATAAACACATCTTCACATAGTGTGATAAAATATCTCCAACAGTCAACCTTCCTAATGTTGAATACAAGTTTCTCAGATTATGGGGACCTCCAAGCATAACATTATTTTTACTGTTACTTCATAACTGTAATTTTGCTACTGTTAGAATCATAATGCAAATATCTGTGTTTTCCATTGATCTTAGGTAACCCTGTGAAAGTGTTGTTTAACTCCCACAAAGGGGTCACAACTGCAGGTTGAGAACCACTGCTTTAAAACATACTGCATCTTAATGAGCTTCCATCCAAGATGGAAGGTTTTATCTCTGAGGAAATTGCTGCACAGCACTTGCCACTTTATTAAACATTTGCCTCTGTGTGTGTGTGTGTGTGTGTGTGTGTGTGTGTGTGTGTGTGTGTACATGTGTACAATGTGTATGAGTGATACATTCATATGTGAATGTGGGTATACACATGACATGGTGCACGTGGTAGAGATTAGAGTACACCCTTGAATATCTGTCCTCATCTTCTACCTTGTTTGAAACAAGATCTCTGTGTTATCCCACTGTGTATGCTAGGTTACAGACCAAAGGCTCCAAGGGATTCTCCTATCTCTGCTTCCCATTATCCCCATAGGAGCACTGGGATTACTCATCTGGCTTTCTCATGAGTTGTGGGAATTCAAACTCTGTTTCTCACTGTTGCATGGCAAGTGCTTTATCCACTAAGCCAGCCCAAACATTTACTTTTCAGTCACCAGTGTTTGTGCTAAAGTCACAAATTACTCTTTTAAAATTATGTCTTCCTACATATTTTATACTAATTATTTTGTATACTTTTATCTTTTAGATCCTGTGCCAAAATTAAAAGTGGTTTATGATGCTGGATATAGGCCATTGGTCGAGTACTTCCCTGCTTACATAGGTCCTAGGTTCAATTCTCAGCCCTGGAAAAGGGGAGGGTGTCATTACTGAACTTAAATATTTGGTAACTGTCTGTACAATTACTTTATTGGCAAGCTGCACTTTCATGTCTACTATGTTCCCCTTACCACTTCTTATAACGCAGATCTAGCGGTCATGAACTCCCTCAGCCTTTGTAATCTGAGAAAGTCTGTCTCACTTGCATTTTGATGGACAGTTTGCCAGATATAGCATTCCTAGTTAGTAGTTTGGGGCTTTTCTTTTCAGCGCTTTGAATATATCATCTCATTCCTTTGAAGCCTGTAAGAGTGCTCCTGAGAAATCCATTGACAGTCTTTGGAAGTTTACTTGCATATGATGGATTGCTTTTCTCTTGCTGCTTTTAAATTTTCTTTTGCTTTGTGCTTAGACAATTTGACTATACCTATCTTTTGTTTTAATTTATTGCTTTTTTTTTTTTTTTTTTTTTTTTTAAGAGAGAGCATTCTCTACTGTGGCTTTCCAGATACTGGAATTACAAGCATGAAACCATTTTGCATCTCTAAACTGTTTTGTTTTGTTTTTGTTGTTTTGAGACAGTCTTAACTCTCCAGCTCTGACTGGCCTAGAACCCCCTCGGGCTGGCCTAACCATGTAATTACAGATCACCTTAGACTTGGCTAAAGTTTCCTTCTGCTTGGTCAGATCTGCGGTCAAGCTCCTCTAGTGAGTGAATGTTTCAGCTTCAGAATTTGGACCTCTTTTTGTTTTTTCATTCTTTATCTCTTTGATGATTAATTCTCATGCTGTTTCTTTTGTTCCCATCCCCTCTCTCCTGCTCTCATCCTTTTCGAAGTTAGCTTGTTCCTATGATGGGGCTATGTATTAGGTGTCTTTGAAATGTTGTATTGGCCTCTACACACATTTGATGAAAGCCACCTCTAAGAGTTCTTACTACAGCAACTTCACACAGAAAGACCGTCACTCATCAGCCCTGCTAGGCAGCTGGTAGCCTCTCTGATCTTCTGTATGGACCGAGTTTATCTGCATCCCTATGTGGATACCTAATTAGAGAGCTTTGCAGTTTCTTTCTTTGACCCCTTTTTCCTCCCTGAACATCAGAACCATGGTATGCTCGTCTGTCTCTCGTGTTGTGAGTCCTCTAAAGCAACAGCATGCTCCCCATCCAGCTCTTTTGTTCTCAGCAATCTCTAGGCATGGAGAATATGCCATATGACATGAGTGCTCCCTAATGACTAAGACAGTCCGGTCCTAGGCTCACTAAAACTGACATGCATTACACACTAGTCTTCTCTTTGCTGAAGCCGCTGAGCTGGATGGAGCAGCTCAGTGTCCTGGACTGTGGCTCTGCAGCAGCAGCCAGCCCCTCACCTTAGAGAGGACAGAGCAAATGCTTCAGGACTTTGTGCCCACTCTCCAGTCTTCTTTCCAGAGGCTGCTCTCCTAATCTTGTGGCACTGTCCCGAGACAGGAACTCTGAAGGTTCCACACGTTTTCCTGCCTGCTTTGATACAATTGGTCTTGCTCTAGCCTGGGTACCAGAACTTTTTAACTTGTCTCCGGGTTTCTCATAAAGGGGTTTGGCCCATGAATTTTTGGATCCATGTTTCTATAGGAGGAACATGGGATCTGGAGTTTCCTGTTATGCCATCATAAACTTTTTGTATTTTATGACATGAGTGTGTGTGTGTGTGTGTGTGTGTGTGTGTGTGTACATGGGGGATACAAATGTATGTGTGTGCATATGCATGAACGTCAACCTCAGCTATGGTTCCTGTGGGGTGCACTGCTTAGGCTAGGCTGGTGGACCACAAGTCCCAGGGATCTGCCTGTTTGATCTTCTCAGCACTCCCAGATTTTGTTATGTGAGTTCTGAGGACCAAATTCAAGTCTCCATATTTGTCAAGAAGCACTGTATTGACTAAGCCATCTCTTTAGACCTCTGTAGCTTCATTTTTAAAAAATGAAGAATTAGAATGCAAATTTGAATCATGAAATCAAAGATGAACGATTCCCACTAACTGGAGAGCTAGTCTTTGAATTCTCATGTGTTTACAGAAATTCTTTATGAGTGAGAAATTTTTTAATCATCAACTATTGAATCAGTTATTTTCAGTTTTATAGAATTGGTCCATAATTTAATATTGTAGCAATATTTTGTTTACCATTGCCAAAAGGTTTTACCTCAAAAAATAATTTTTCAAAAAATACTGTTTTTTCACTTATGTAAGTATATCTCTTTTGGCTCCTTAACTGATTGATTTTCAGGGTTTGCTATTATATCTATTTGCTTGTTTCTTTAAATATGTTATGTTTCCATTCTTCTGAGTTTTATTTAAAGGGCTAGGGAGATGGCTCAGTTGGTAAGTGCTTGTCATGCAAACATTAAGACCAGAGTACACCCACATAAAAGCCAGGCACAGAGGAACACTTTTATAACTCCTGTGCTGTAGAGAAGGGAGGTAGGCAGATTGCTGAGCTTACTGGAGCTTGCTGGCCAGGTAGCTTATAGTTCAGGGAGAGATCCTGTCCCAAAAAATAGAGAATAATTGAGGAAGATGCCTAACTTCAATCTCCAGCATCCATACATAGGCATACATGTAGGTGTGCACATACATGTACAATATACATGCATACAAAGTAAAGTTCATGTTAGTTAAAGCAAGTACTTTCTAAAAGGAAGTAAAGGGCCAGTGGGCAGAAAGATAAGTAGATGGTCATTTAACAGGCATTACAGGCCTATGGTTTTCATTCAACAGTGATAATTCATTCAATCAATTCCAGAAATGTGTGTGCTGTCAAGGTTTAAAACAGAGTATATTGCTCTAAGGTTTTCTTTTTTTTCTTTTTTTTCTTTTTCTTTTCTTTTTTTTTTTTTTTTGTCTAAACAAGGCAGCACCTCTGATCAAGAAGTAACTAAAGCAAAAATACAAAGTACTAGTGTTTAGTCAGCAGATGGAGCTCAGACCCTGCCAAGTGTTCATAGTTCATATACATGCAAATATGTATGTATATATAAAGATTGAAAACCATTCCATATGTTCAAATGCAAACTAGATTGCTACACTAGAAACAGTAAAGTTCATCTTAATGCATAAATATTTGGTAACTAAGTAACCAGTTTCTTGCTTGGATCTACTGTATTTTAGGACTTTCTAAATGGGTGAGGCAGCAGATTCAGCACCATTCAACCTTTACAAGTGCCCTGGAGTCCCTGACTGAGTTTTCTAAAAGACACCAGAAAGTTACTAACAGATCCAAAAAGGACAAGGAGTCTACTCTGGAAATGGCCTGTTTGGAGGATAGCACTCTTACAGATGTGACAAAAGCAAGTCATCTACCACCAGAAAACTCTAGGGAAGACAACACAAAACTGTGTGTTCAGGCGCTGCAATGTCCCCAAGTAGCTGCTAAAAACCCATCGGTACGGAGTCACAGCATCTCCAGAAGGAAGAAAAGTATGTTGAATTCTGCCCATTTACAGTCTCATTACATAATAGGGGAATGATAATGATTGGATACAGGTTAATTTCCTGATATATGTTGGTTTATAACATGACGTGTTCCTAAGATAATACAGCATGTTTGAATGGGGACAAGCTTTTGTTAGGATACCAAAGTGTATTTTCTGGTTTCCCATTAGCTGTGCCACTTGCCTAACATTGTAACTGTGAATGAACTACTTGACCTTTTTAAGTTATAACAGAAAAAGTGAATAACCTGCCTACCTACCCCACTAAGGTGTGTTGTAAAACTCGAATAATAAATATAGCGTTGTAAAGTACTATAGAAATGGTAGACATTATTTTAAAGGCTTTATAAAAAATGAGCTAAATTGGGTATTGTGGCACATAACATGTAACCACATAATCTCAGCATGCTGGAAGCAGAGGTAAGAGAATCAGGAATTCCAGGCCAGGACTGGTGAGAACAGCAGGTAAAGGTATTGCTGTCACATGTGACAACCTACATTTGATCCCTAGATCCAGAAAGAATGAACCTACTCCTGCAAGCTGTTCCTATGAGCTCCACAATGCGTGCTTGGGATGCCTGTCCCCCACCACCATACACACAATAAAGAAAGTGTAAAAGTTAGACAGAAGTAGGAATAAAAGTAACACAGAATTACTAAATTAAAAAAAAAGGAAAAACTCAAGGCCAGTCAGCCTTAGCTATAGCAAGCCTCTGTAATTGCAAGGTCCCACTTAGGACCACTCCTTATTTGAACCTGAGATGTGAGTCATTTATTCTAAATGATACAAAAATAATAATGATGTTTTTAACATGTTAGAAATCATGGACTCTATCAGGGATTGAACCCTGGCCATCCTGTTGGCTTGTTTTATGTTTGAAGTTTAATGCAACTAGGACATATTCATTTGCTTATAGAATCCAAAAGCAACAAAGTTGAGTAACTGTATTTTTATCCTAGAATAGCCTACTTGAATAGTTGAAGCAGACATAATATGGACCATAAAACTTAAAATATTTGCCATCTGGCCTGTAACAGAAAAAACAAAACAAAACAGATTCTGGTATAATGATCAATGTAGCTTAATATACCTGTTTTCAAATGTTTTGAGCTTTAAATAAATGTTAGAGTGACTTCAGGGCTGTTACAGCAGCAACCCAGAACCCCAGGGTCCAGTTCTAGTCTTGTGTGCGGACCAGTTTTATAATTTGAGAAATAGCTTACATAGCCTTGCAACCACCAGCGTCCTTGCTCTTTAAACGAGAGGGCCAGTCTTTTCCTTGGTTACTAACTAGTGGATTTTTGTGGCAACTTTCTCCTTTTTCTTTCCCTCTCCAGTGCTGGCGTCTTGCACATGCCGGGCCAGTGCTCTGCGCTGCTCCCCAGACAGTGGCCTGTTCTCTCCGCTTGATCACTTCTTCCTCTTTACCCATCCTCTTGTGCAGCGTTGTGTCTCCGTGGTGTTCATAGGATCGCTTTCACACAGCGTTGTAACTCAGGCTGGAAAGTACTGGAGAGCCACTGCTTCCTTAGAGTTGGCATCCTCTCCCTTACATTCTAAGATGAAAGTTCAGTGTTGCTGGTGGTAGGTGCTGACTGTGTATTTTATACTGCTGTTAAAGTATTTCTAATTTAAAAGCAAACCGTTTTACCGTAACAGGTGTTGTTACCATGGAGCACAGTATCAACACTGATTTAAGTTTTTGTTTTCTTAGGTGACCCAGTACTAAGAGAAGAGTCTGTTCAAACAATGAAAACAGAGAAAAATGTCATTTCCAGATCCTCAAGCCCAACTTTTGGGAAGCAAACAGAGCCAGTCAACTGGCCCATCTTTAAGTCCCTGAGACAGCACTTCACTAGGAAAGAAAAGAATCAGACACCTGTGCTTGGGTCTTCAGAGAGCAACTCCTCTGGTTCTTCCGCCTTCAAAACAGAAAAAACAGACGATAATGCTCCTTTGCCACTCACAGGTAAATGTGTGTCCTCAAATGAAACAGCAGATGAACCTTGCCCTCATTCAGAAATCTCGAATTCTTCGATGAAGGTTGACGTTGCTTCTGCTAAGAGCCATTCCAGACAGCTGTTCTGCTCTGAGAAAGACCTGCATCCGGGTAGTGAGTTGTCTCCAGTAAGTGAGGAAGCCAGGCGATCCAGTTCAAGTGCAGCTGTTGAAACAGAGGCAGACGACTCCCCATGTATCACACCTGAACTCTTTGATCCTGTTGATACCGATGAAGAAAACAATGAACCAGTTGAAACCGAAAGATCCAGTAATAATTCAGACTGTTTCTCATCTGAAGACCTCTTTGAAAGTGTAACTGGATTCGGCCAGAAATGAAAGTTGAAGGTTGCACAGACACCAAGTTGAACAGAGCCATGCCAGTGGAAGAGAACAAAGCTTACAACTTATATAAGCGAATTAGAGCGGGGGGGGGGGAAACTCATGCATAGACATGAGGACCGATGAGCAGTAGTGGGAGGGGGTCCCTGCTGTTAGGTAATGCTGTCAGATTTTGTTAAGCCTCTATCCACTGGTAAATGTTGTAACTTTAATTTCTGAGATATATTTTCATTTTTAATTCATTGTCTGATTTGTCTATTTTATGTTCAGAAATACAGGCTTTATTCTAGAGTTTTAATTAAGTAATCCATACAAAATCCTTTCCTCCAATATTTATTTTCCTGGGGCACTTCCAGTTTCACACAATTACTCATATTTTATGGCTCACTCAATGTAACTTCATTCTCATATACAAAGATTAATCACAGTTAAATCTACCCACACTGCAGCCATAGTATACTGTGTATTTTAATTCAAATTTATAAAAGATGATTTTAGAAATCATAGTTTATCTCCAAAAGCCTGCTGTCTCTTTAAACTGCCTTAAATTGGGCTTTCCTGGCACGTGGGAGACTCAGGTTCTGGGTTTCAAAGTCAAAAGAAAAAAAATTGTTTAGAACTAGTTTATTACAAAGAAAAAAGAAAGAGTACTCATATTTCTTTGAAATTGGAAGGTTTTTTTTGTTTTCTAAAACTAAAATACCAAAACCAAAATTACATGCAGTTACAGAATGCCATTGGAAATATTCAAACTTTCAATTCCAATTTCTTAGCTGCACTGTCATCATAGAAAGAGATGTTCCTCAACCTCTGGCCTCCACGCACATATACACAGATCACAGCATGTACACATGTACACACACTCATGTACACATACACATGAACACACATACAGAAATAATGCACGGGTCCTAGCAGTGCCAAAGATGTGATACATTCTGGTATAAAGTTTTAATTCTGTAACTATTAAGATGGAAAATGTGGTATGTAAATTTAATAAATAAGCAGGTGTTGCATATCCATATACACATATATAAAATAGTCTCTGAACTGTGTTCTCTTAAAGAACAGAAATCTACTGGGAATTTTGAGTGTATGCAAGTTTTAGAGAGTGAAACTGTATATCTGATCAAACATGTTTATAAAAGACGGTCACCTATGGCATTCCAAAATTACATCCACCAAGTGGTTGTTTAGACTTTTTGTGGTGATTTCAATTGAGCTAGTGTAGTGTGTGTATGGGTAGCTGGGGATCAAGCCTCGGGCCTCGCATGCTAATCCGGTGTGTTCCAGCATTGAGCTATGTCCAACCTGAACTGAAATTTTATAAGCTGTTCAACTACTCTGCATGGTTTATTATCAAGTCAAAATTCCCAGTCATTATATTTTCATGTTCTTTTAAATAAGTGAATTATCATGTATGCATGTATTTGCTTTCATTTTGATAGCATTTAGGTTTGGTACATGAAATTTGAATTGACAGCTTACCAAATAAGGAATTTATCTGTGGATTTAGATGGTGATTTCTACATTGTTTTGAAAGAAGTCATTTCTCCTGTTGTGGATCTTACATCATAGATAGGGGTAGTAGTCGGGTCCTAGAAAGAATGCGTGGTAGAAGATGGAAATATGGCCTCCATTCCTGGCTGGGCCTCAGACTTGACATGGCAGTACCATGCCCTCCATGGAATTAGTCTCATTTGTAAAATATGGACTTTAATACTATAAAGGCTTGCAAATCCCTTTAAGCAATTTAAAGGAATATCTGTTGGTATTTTACTCTGAGTCAGTTTTTGTTCCAAAATGCTTAAAATGAAGCATACAATTGTATCGAAAAGGTGAGGTGACTTACTTACCTATACTCTGGGAACAAACATATGTGTATAGCATCTTAGAGTCAGATTCTGGGAACATATATATGTGTAGAATGACTTAGGAAGCAAGGTATTTATTTCAACTGATAAACAGTTTAAACATTTTTGGTACTTTTGGAATTGCCCTTCTTTTTCCGTTTTTGTTGTTTGGTTGGGTGTTTTATTTTTGAGACAGGATTTCATGTGTTCCATTTCAGCCTTGAACTCCAGTCCTCCTGTCTCCATCTCCCAAGCTCTGTGTTTGCAGTGTACTGTATCACATTCAGTTAAACTACACGAAAAACATCAAACAAATCATTTTATAGTTAGGTGCCCCTAACTTAATCACAAATACCATCTCTTTCCCTATATGATTTTTTCCAAAATCTGATAATCTCTGTATATTACTAAGTAATTTTCAGAGAAGTTCCACAAGCTCTCAGCATTGCAAAAAGATGTTTAAAATTTTTATACAAGGACAGCATTGTAGCAGATCAGAGGGTCTCCTCAGATCATCATTCTGAACAAGAAGATCATCCCAAAAGTAAGTTCCCAGCCTTTTGGGAGTAGGAAATAAACCACTTTTGCTAGTAATAGCAAGAGATACTTTGAAACAGGAAATCATGTAAAAGAGTGACACATAGCAAGTGACAGTCACTAGTAAAGTCACTGTGCCTCTGCAGTATCCCCTGGCTTCCGTGCTGTCTTCCCTGACTATGGACAAATCAACTGGCAGCAATAACTGTTAAAGACTCCAAGAAAAATTTTTTGGCTGGTTTGTTTTTCAGGCTTTTTGAAATATGTAGTAGAAATTATCAAGCAATTTGTCTTAAATGTTTAATATACATGAAGTAATTATTTAACATTGGATTTGTTCAAGGGTTGAAGATATATACAGCGTATAGGCCATGCACCATGAACTCTATCAGTTGGAGAATGGCCATTGTTCATGAAAGAAAGGTACATGTAGGGAGTAGATTCTATTCATGACTCAATCGCTGAATTTTAGACAAACCACTTAAAGCTTTCTCAAATTGTGTATGAAATGAGAACTCTTAACTATTGTCCTACTGTGCATTTTATTATTATATAGTTTTGAAATTGGGTACTGTTTCTATAAAGCTTCATTTTTCTTGTGATCTTTCTATTCAATACATATTTAAAAGGAGTCATATCTATATGTTTTTAAAAATAGGATATTGCTGTGTTTTCTACTTATAATAAAATGCACTCAAAGCGTATAATCTTTTAGAAGAGCTTATAAATGTTTCTTTGCAGAGTGCCTGTTGTGACGTCACTTGAAGGACTGTCTGTTGTACATTGGGAGCTAATGGTATTATTTTTATACTGGAATCCCACACAATTCCCTCACCTCTCTTTGCTTTCTCAGCTACACAGAAATTTGATTTTTTTATGAATTTTTTGTAATCTTGTCTATCTGCATAGATAAAGGCAGTGATTTCTTTTGTAAAGGAGTATTTTTAATGAAATATATCATAATTTTTTAAAATGTAAGGCTACATCCGATAATGCATGTTTAAGGAAGCTAAAGCCTTCTTGTGAAATACCCATCCTATAAAACAATAAAGAATATCACAGGGAAGGGGCATTTGGAACAGAAATGACCAGTGCTATGACCAGTAGGCTTAAGTGATTTTCATGGGGTTTTGTTTTGTTTCTTATAAGAGTTGTTTAGTAAGTTTTATTTGATGGGACCATTAGTGGCCTGGCTTCCTGTGTCTCACTTGGAGCTTATAATGTCCATGGGATCTGAGGCATTGGGCCACCTTATTGGAAAGGACACCTTTTACCTTTAGTAGCTCAGTGCTCTTGGCCCAGATCTAAAATAACCCACCTTATACCAAATTCTACTCTAATATACAAGCTTTATTGCACTTAAAAGGAAAATTACAGGAAATTGTTTATTCCAGAAATGAATCTTTGAAAATCTAGTAGTAAATACTAAGAGAATATTTTAATAATTAATAATTTTACCACATTTCTTTATTTATTGAGACAAAATATCACTAAATTTTTGGATTGGGCTTGAATACAGGATCTTCCTGCCTTAGCCTCCCAAGAGCTAAGATCGCAGATATGCACAGTTTTTAGAGCTGGGCGCGTAGCTCCGTGGTAGAGTTCATGCTGAGTATGTGTGAAGCCCTAGGTTCCATCCTCAGCACCCAAAGCATAGTAAAAGTTATGCATAAATGCATGGGTGCTGGAACTGGAACTTGAATCCTCTGGAGGAGCAGTCAGTGCTTTTAGACACTGAGCCATCGCTCCGGCCTAAGATTTTATTAATTATTATTCCCAATGTTTTTGTTCTCCCTAATGTTGTATTTGCTGACTTCTACTGTTTTGTAGTTTTGGACAGTCTCGTGCAGCTCAGGCTGACTTTACTCCTGAGCTCCTTTTTGTAGCAAATGCAGGGGTGATAGGCATGTACCGCCACACCCAGCTCGAGTGGAAGAATCTAGTAATAATACATATCTTTACATTTCTTGCCTCTCACTTGTACTTACTTCATTTGACAGAAATCTGGACTCTTTTCTTTTTCCAGATTCTTACCCTAAATTTACTCTTTCTTCAAACATATTACTAAAACTTTATCTCTTTAGTATGGGCCATAATTTTCTTTATAATAAAAATGTACCTTTATAAATCAACTTTATCTATGAAAGGATGTTGTGTTTCTGCACTTTTGTTTGAGATAAGCAGCATTAGTCTGATGTAGTTGGGTTCCAAACTAAGAATTGGATTTCAACTAATTGATTAGTTACAAACCAGCCTATTTGTAAAAGCTTTGCATCCCTATTACAGCCCTGCAACAAAATTAATTCTCCTGTTTGCATCCAAAGAAAATATTCACTATATATTGTAGTTTGTATATTGAAAATATTTTATGATAGTGCAATTTATTATTTCATTGTGTGGTATACAATTAATTGTCCTATGCATTGTGACTCATCTCCTAATGAATAGCTTTCCATATGGCTGCCATTTATTTATCCATCCACTCATCCAGCTTTGAGAATCTACTTTGCATCTAGAGCTGTGCTATACCCAGAATACTAAAGATACATTAAAAAAAAAAAAAAAAAAAAAGATCATCTCCACCAGGAAGTTTACATAGAAGTAGACATGATGAAAGTTGTGATGAGAACAAGGCACTCAGACTATTTTGTTGAGTGTGGGCATATATCAGGATATATGTACTAAGATTATACTAGGTGTGTAAACCATTTGTTTACTGTAGGATTACATGTAGTGTGTGTGTGTGTGTGTGTGTGTGTGTGTGTGTGTGTGTGTGTGTGTGTGTGATGTTGGGAGTGCAGTGGTTCAAGGATAACTTGCAGGGGTTAGCTCTAGCCATCCACCGTGTGGGTCCTGGGGATAAACTAGGGTTGTCAGGCTTGACAAGTGCTCTTACCTACTGAGCCATCTCATCAGCCCCTAATTTCCTGTAATCTTTAAACTGAATATAGTTTTGCAATACAGCTTACAGTCTTGCAATATATTCTTGGATCCAATCAAGATACACTGTGTTCTCTGACTCTGTCTTCAGATCTTGTAGCCCCCTCTGAATGGAGTTTCTCGCTTGCCTAATAGGAACAAAGCAGGAGAATAGGAGAGCTAAAGCACCTCCCTGTGGAAAGCTGATATACTGAGCGTCCACAACACTGACTTGTTTGGTTATCACAATTGCCTGCCAGAGTCAGTAACACAGGGGATATTATATTGAATTTGAGGTGACCAGGGTCCAGAGAGACTTAATGCTTAGACCACAGTCATATCTACAGCAACACACCACATTGTTTTTTAATGTAGTTCACCTCATAATGACTTTCTCAAGACACTATTAAAGTACAGTTGCAGATAACCAAAAAGTGAATAAATTGATATACTAATAATAAAAGCTTTCAGTCACATTCTTTGTAATGGCATATAGCCGTGATTTATTATGACAAGCATTGCATATTGTTAATAATAAATTTTAGTGATAATTTGCCTGCTTACTGTTCCCACAGGAACAAAGGTGCCTGCTTATATTGCTGACTACTCAGGAGCCGGAGGCAAAAGAAGCCATTTGAACCTTGGGGTTCAAGGCCAGCCTGTCTTAAAACAAGCAAGACACACTACTTTTAAAGAAGACATGGTTATTTCTGTGACACCTTTTCTAAGTCTTCTTTAAACCTTATTTTTAGACATACTTTTAAAGCTTTGTCTGAAATTTGGGACTGATAAAAGTTCAAAATGTCCCTGAGTGGTAAACTATTTAACAAAATCCATTTGTCATAACCTAAGTGAGTCAGTACAGAGCCGAAGGGAATTTGTGCTCTCTGCAGTGGGGCTGTTTAAACCCTTCAAATTGGTGTTAGCAGCTTCCTGGCCTTTCCTGAAGAGTGGAGGTAAATCAATGACTAAATTGCTTATGGTTTTCTTGTCTCTAAGTGAATAAGTCACCAAATCACTTCAATGAGAATTCTAAACTGAGAAGCAGTATTGATATTATTTTTAAAAATAATTTCTACTGGACTGGGTTGCTGGGTTTTGAGCACTGTTAGCTCTTGCAGAGGACCTGGGTTAATTCCCAGCACCCCCATAGCAACTCACAACCAAGTGTAACTCCAGTTCCAAGGGATCCAGTACCCTCTTCTGGCCTTTGTGGGTACCAGGTATGCACATAGTACACAGACACAGACGTAAAAATAAATCTTTAAAACAGAAAAAAAAAAGGTTCACTGTTTTAAGAATTTCAAATTCACAACCAAGACAGAATCTCAAAGTCAGTTTATACAAAACAAAGAAATGTACAAATACATCATGTTGGGATAGACGAGCATCCATCCATCTGTTTCTGATACTGACTGCAAAGAAAATGCCCCAAAAGCATGCACATCCACTCCTGAGCTAGCAGGCTCAACCTGGGCGGAGGACGAGCATTAACTCATGGAGTCAGCTCACAGAAAACAGGAATTCTAACAGCTGTTCTGAAAAAACAATGGCTAGTGATTATAGACAAATGACCTCATCCTCTCTGTGTGGACTTCTCACATTGCCTACTGCCCTTTTGCAATTTTCCAACCGATTCCTAGAATGCTCATCATGTTCCTTTCTATCCTGCTAATACCTGTTTCTAATGTTGGCTAGAAGTGATTAAGAGATGCAATGTGATTTACTCCAGGCCCTGTGTGTACCCTGAAATACAATGCTACATTCCATGCATATCTAGTGGCTATTATGTCCCAGTTTTCAAAACTCAGTGAATCCATTTAAACAAACATAACAAGCGCTATGGTAATATCTACCATTTGACACTTTATATGAAAGACTCAGCTAAAACATGAAAATTTCCCTGCTGCCTTCCTCTCCAAAGTGACCCATTCACGACAAATTTCAGTGTTTACTTTGGTTACAAATGCCTGCAGAAACATATGGTCTGATCATATGGTTCTAATCATTTTCCCTTTAGTACTTTGCAGCTTTGCCCAATTTCAATATTTTTTCTGGAATTGGAAATTCTTTCTTGTGGTAATGTACTCATTTATCAAAAAATGAATATGTGGTTGTAAGGAATTTTTGGTTTATTGCAATATGGAAGATTGTAAGAAGTTTTTTCTGAGACCTACAACTTTACACAGTTTCGTACTTACATTATCACACAAATTCATCTCATGTTCTATGCACCCTTGTGCCTGAAGTGAAGGGCATGTTGTTACTTTTCTCTGACTCTCCAAGGTCTCCTTCAATTCTGAACTGCCACTCCTCTTTTCAATCAATACGTGGACAACTTCCAAACATAAGGTAGTTCCATCTTAAAGAAATGGAGAGCATGGGAGGTGAGTATGAATAAGGGAGGTTGTCCCTTCCCAGCCATGAGTGCTATGGTTCCACATTCCATCGGTTGCTGCATAGATGTGCCCTCAGATGGCTCAGTCATCGGTGTCTGTGTGTACGTCCCCATGAAAACTTGTCACTAGGACTAGAGAGGTAATGATGCTTGAAAGCTGCTCTTCCAGACAACCTAAATTTAGTTCCCAGTGTTTCACAACTGCCTATAAATCCACCTCTAGGGAAGCCGGGCATGGTGACATATGCAGGGGCAGGTAGATCTCTCTGGGTTCAAGGCCAGCCTGGTGTACATTGTGAATTCCAGAACAGCCAGAGCTATACAGTGGGGTGGGGGTGAGGGGCTTCCAGGGGATTCAAAACCTGGACTCTTCTGGCACCTGCACTCACATACACACATCCCTACACAGACACAAACAACTATACAAAAATAATGTGTTTTTTTAAGTTAGCACTTGAGTAGGGCATGCCTTTAGTCATAGCACTCTTGAGATTAAGGTAGGAGGGTCACAAGTTGAAGACTAGTTTGGGTTACAAAGCAAGTCTCTGTGTCAAAAACAAAACAGATTGTAATTACGCAAATAAAAAAGGGGGGTAAGGAAGAGAGCGGAGATGGCTCAGTGGATAAAATAGTTGTTTTGCAAGCATGAGGACCTGAGTTTGTTTTCCAGAACACAGGTAAATATTGCCAGGTATGGTGATGTGCTTGTTGTAATCCCACTACTGTGGAGGCAGAGGCAGACAGGTCTCTGAGGTTTACTGGCAAACTAATCTATCCTACTTAGCAAGTTTGGGAGTATGAGAGAGCCTGTCTCAAAACAAGCAAACAAACAACAACAAAAAGACACAAGGCGGGTGGCACCTGAGGAACACCCTGAGATGATCTCCGGCTTCCACACTCATACCCACCCACGTGTGTAAATGACCACCTGTACACATGCCCAAGCACACATAGAGAAGGTGGTCATTGTGCATTTGAAACCTGAGTCATTTGGTTGACTGCTCTGTTGAAGAATATGCAGAAACATCTTGTGGGAAAGCCAGGTGCCCAACAGTGATCCCGTTACTGTTAGGTGAGTATCAAAGAGGAACTGATGCTCCCACAGACATGTGCCCAGGTGGATGCTTCAGCAAAGGTACTTAGCTGTTTCTAATTCAGAGGAAATAGATGTATTTTTTAAGTTTCTTTTAAAATAACCTCCTACATGACATATTTCTGGGATCAGTTATTTCTATTACAGCCTCTATCATGGGTAACTGCTTCCTCATTTTAATATGCTAAAGTTCTGATTATGATCTCTCTCTCTCTCTCTCTCTCTCTCTCTCTCTCTCTCTCTCTGTGTGTGTGTGTGTGTGTGTGTGTGTGTGTGTGTGTGTGTGTGTGTGTGTGTGTGTGCGTGCGTGCGTCTGTGTCTGAGTACTGGCTATGCACATGCCATGGTGGGTGTGACTGTCAGGACAACCTCAGGCATCACAGGTGTCAATCCTCACCTTCCACCTTGCTTGAGACGGGGTCTTTTTGTTGTTTGCTGGTGCACAAGCCAGGCTAGCTGGCCCATGAGCTTCGGGGTGTTCTCATGCACTGCCTCCTGCCTCACTACAGAAGCACTAGGATTACAGGGCTGCACTGCCATACCCAGCTTTCCGTGGGCTCTGGGGAGTCAAACTCCCATCCTCACATTTGCACAGCCAGCATTTTACTCACTGAGCCTCGTTTCCAGCCCCTAAAATAAATCATTGAAAGATTCTGTTTCATATTTAAGCAATATGCACAAACTTTCTTATTTTAGAATGTGGTAATTTTAGGAGAATTTTATTTGAAAACAAAGATTTTTTTTTCTCTTGAAAACAACAACAAAAACAAAACAAAAAACTCTTAATTCATTTTTTTTTTTCTGAGAAACCAAACCCAGGGCCTTGCACTTGCTAGGCAAATGTTCTACCACTTAGCTAAGTCCCCAGCCCCCAAACCCTAATTCCTAAATCAAAGGGACCTGAGCATGAATTTCAACTTTGTCCATTTTAAACCTAGACTAATAGTTTGTAACTGCAATTTTTATGACCTGAAACAGTCTCTTCATTCATAAAGTGGAGACCAAATACTTCATTAGAGTGACTGTGGGGATAAAACTTATACAATAGACATTTTTAAAAAGATTTATTTGTTTATTTATTATGTATACATGTATGCTGCTAGCCAGAAGAGATCCTACTATGGATAGTTGTGAACCACCATGTGGTTGCTGGGAGTTGAACTCAGAACCTCTGGAAGAGCAGACAGTGCTTTTAACCTCTGAGCCTTCTCTCCAGCCCCTACAATAGGCATTTTAAAAAACCTGTCTGTAGTCTTTTGTACTATGTTAAACTATAAATTTCTTATAGCTTTTCACCAAAAATATATTAAGCTACTGCTTTTCCAAAAAAAAAAAAAAAAATTACAATCTTACCATCCAATCCACTTCTTATTGGACAAGGGAAATTGAGTTGTTGAATGTATTATGTAAAGTTTTTAAAATATTTTCTAGGTATGGAGACAGGTTTATCTTTCTGTGGCATCTGGAATAGCCACTTACAGTGTAGAAATCACATCAACCAGCTTGTATTCCTGTATCCTGTATCTTTTTACCAGGGCTGAAATAACTGATTCTAGACACTGCTGACTCAAAGGGTGAGTTTATATATGTTTGTTCTCAAAATCTCATATGGAATTATTTTTATATAGCTATTGTATGTAATGGCAGGATATGGAAGCATTTCTATGCTGCAGGTTAGCATGGTCTGTTTTATTGGTACAAGTGAGTATAGAGGTGCTTTTCTGAGCTAGAACACTTTAGTTGATTTGTAATTAAACCATAACCATCAAAGCCAAAGTAAAAAGCTACCTCATGAGGTAACATATCACATCTAGGTGCATGCCTCCATGCTGTAATGAATTCACACTTTAAAACTTGCATTGGTAATTTAGACATCTCTTCATATGTGTGTCTTAATCTGCTTACTGAACCCTAATTGAGATTGAATATACATAAGAAACAAAGATGTGACCCAAGATTGGCCTGGGAAAATAAGAATCAGATTTCCAACTCAATATATATTCACATTCAAAGTGATAGTAGTTAACTATTTGATTATGAGTACAGGTCCATCAGGCAATGTTTTCTATGACTAAGAATAGGTCTGTATAAGCTGGGCTGTGGTGGCACACACCTTTAATCTTGGCACTCTAGAGGCAGAGGCAGGTGGATTTCCATGAGTTTGAGACCAGCCTGGTCTACAGAGCCAGTTCCAGGACAGCCAGGACTGTTAACACAGAGAAACCCTGTCTCAAAAGATAAAATGGGTCTGTTCTTAGAGTATTGTAAATAACATCACTAAATTCAGTTGAGATCTTTTAATTTAAAAATGTACGTGTATGGTTATTTTGCCTGCATGCATTTTATGCATCATTATGTGCCTGGTTTCCTCGGGGGGCCGGAAGAGGGTGTCAAATCCTCTGGAACTATAATTACACATGGTTGTGAGTGGCCATGTAAGTGCTAGTATTCAAATCTACATCCTCTGGAAGAGCAGCCAATATTCTTAACCTCTGAGCCATTTTTCTAGCCACTATTGCCTCTGTTAAGATTTAATATTTTCTGTATGTAATATTGTATGACAACTAAAAATGTAAACAGCTCAGTAAGACTGGTTGGGTAAACTCCTACCTCTGCACTTTAGTGAACTACAAGACTTTGGAGGAAGGCTGCTAACTTTTTGCTTTACTTTTGTGCAAATTATGGAAATAATGCCTAAGCAGAAGTGTTACGAGGATTCCAAGAGTTCATTCATAAAAACCACTTAGAGTACAATCACTCTGCAGTTACTAGTAACAGTGACTGTGGTGATGTTATTGTGATGTTATTGTCACTGCTGATACTTCCTTAAACTTGGCCTTTTAATTCTAAGAGTGCAGAATTACTCATCCCAGCATTAAATACGCTAAGTGAAGTTTAGAGCATTTTATCATCTTGACACGTAAATCGTCTCCTGATAACTAGACTATGAACAATTTAAAGTCCAATACTCCTATTTTAACATTGTGAGTGACCAACATAGTCCCTAAGCAACAAGGAAGGCTCTACTTCTGGGACTATTCAGAAGGTGAGGTTCAGTACACATTCGGGGGAAATGCTGTTTATAAGCGTGCAGTTAATCGAGCATTTGCAGGAAGAGCACAATTAAGCACCAGTCCTTTGTGGGTTGATGAATTATACATTACAATTAATACTCCTCTGTGGGAAAGAAATGGAGCTCATCTTTCTTCCCAGGAAGGGGAAATTGGCAGTGTGGGATGTTTAAATGTACTCATAGGGTTGTGTGTTTCATTCTCTGAAATTTACCCTTCCCAGATGGAAACGTAATAAAGATGTCATAATAAGGTTTTGTTCCATTATCTTGCCTGGTAAGCATAACCTTTTCTAAGTGAAAACTAGTGAGAATTACTTTTCAGTAGTGGCTTTCTTTTATTCCACTTTAAACTCACTGTTTCCTGGTTTGCTGGGGTTTTCATGACCCATCGGTGCAGACCGGATCTCTTTTGCAATAGGCTCCAGTTCTTCACAGTTCCTGAAGGTAAAGATCCATGATAACAGTTTACAGGGTTTGGTTTCTTCAGGGACCTCTCTCCTGCTTCCGGATGCTGCCATTCTCCCTATGTTCTAAGGTGGTCACACTTTGATACATACACATGTGCACGTGTCTTCGTGTTCTAAGGTGGTCACGCTTTGATACGACTGTGTACATGTCTCCCCTGTGTACTAACATGGTCATGCTTTGATATGACTGCATATGTCTGGTATCTCCATCCTTATCTCCATTTCCTTTTATAAAGACATCAGATTAGATCAGTGACCCCAGTTTTACCTAAGTAATTCTGAAGATCCCGTGTCTGCTTATAATCACATTCTGAGGTGTTTGTACACTAGGGATCCTCATAGGGATTTTGTGAGGATCATTCAATTTAATATTGATTTATATCATTTTTATTCTTCCTAAAGAACTCCTTGCCAGGTCGGTGTCCTGGTGACAAATTCCATCAGAGGAAGTATTTATTTTTCCTTTACTTGAAGGATAATTTAGCTGGATATAGAATTCTCATTGTGAGTTTTTCTTTGGGCATTTTAGATTTGTCTTCTTATTTGCATGATTTCTGAGGAGAAATTCTGATCCCCATTAGGCAGTGTACGTTCCTCCCTCCCACCCACCCATCCCAGTTTCTTTCAGGATTTTCCCACTGTATCTTTTTCTACAGTTTGGACACATCACGCCTTAGCTAGGGAACTTGTAGTGTTACTCTGACCCACATTCTAGCTTTCTGCATGGATCATTTGGCTTGGAAAGGTCTCAGTCATTGCCTCAAACGATTCTTCTGTTTCTTTCCCCCTTTACTTTCTCGTGTTCTCACTATACCTATGTTGTAACTTTTGTAGTTGTCCCAGAGTTTTCTTTTCTGTTTCATTTATTTATTTATTTTTAACTGGCACTTGGGATTGAACCCACACTGTTGCACTTGCTTTGCTTGGAGGGCAAAAGTGTTACAGCTCTGCTTTGGCTCCCGTGAAAAGCTCTCCTTCGCTCCATTCTGGTGAAGGAAGGTCTCATCCAAACGTCTTTCAAGAGATTTATTGGGAGGGAAGAATCCAGGAGAGTGGCTGCCTCTGCCAGGGTAGAAGACAGCAGCAAACTTTATACGCACAGAGTTTATACAGAACTTCTTAGGGGTGGAGTTTTTCCAGGAAGATTTCCAGGGTGGGGATTGGTCAGATTTCAGTCCCTGAGCTCAGATTGGCTGGTCTCCTGCTCAGGGATTGGTTGGTTCTCCTGCTCAGGTTTATGGTCAGATTTGGCTCTGGTTTCAGGGCCAAAGTGTGTTTCTTTCACTGATCGTTTTTGGCCTTTTGGTTCTAATTTTAGGGCCAGGGCACATTTCTTTCACTGGCTCTGATTCTAAGGTCGAAGTGTGTTTCTTTGGCACTGGTTTCAGGGTCAGGGTGCATTTCTTTGGCTCTGGTTGCAGGACCCAAGAGTATTTCTTTGGCTCTGCTCAGAGTGTTCCTTTTCCCCTACACCCAGTTCATTTTTATGTTTGTATTTCAGGTTTAGAGGTTTGGGATCAACACTACCGAAACTCACTGGTCATTTCCCCAGCTCTGTGACCCCACATTGGTGAGTCTATCAAAAGCAGATTTCATTTGTAGAGCTCTTGGTGACAATCATCCCTCTTTTATTAGAACTTCCATGCGTCTGCATATGGCCTATCCTTGCCTGCTTTACTCTTCACACTACAGCCATTAGCATATATTAATTATATTTTCATTATTTCATTATTTTATGCATATGGGTATTTTCACCCACCTGTGTGTAAATGCACCATGTGAATGCCTGATGCCCAGAGAGACCAGAAGAGGGCATTGAAACCTCTGGAAATGGTGTTACAGATAGTTGTGAACCACTGTGAATCCTGGGAATCAAAACTGGGTCCTCTGGGAGAACAGCCAGTGCTCTTAACCACTGAGCCACTGTCTTGCCCCTAGTGACAGACTGTTTAAAATCCCTAATCTGATGATTCCTACATCTCTGCCACATGAGTCCTCATTTGGTGCGTTCTCTGTGGCTTTAGGACTTTTTTGTTACTATCATTTAATATTCTTTGTGGTGCTTTGATTACAAATTGCATGTGATATACTGGGCAAAAAGGACTGAATAAAGAGGGTTCTGTGCTTCTTTTGCTAGAGGTCAGGCTGTGTTTTTTGATAGCTGTGCTGTAGGTATTAAGAGGGTCAGCTTGCCTTCAGTGCCCTTGTTTTTTCTTCACTGCTATCTTTGGGCTTCTCAGCAGACTTCCCCTGTGCCCTCTGGGTCCGAAGGACTGAACTCAGAGCCTTGTATATCCTAGGCAAGTGCTATACCACTAAACTTCATCCTTAGCTCCTTCTTAGGTTTTAAATTTTTGACACAGGGTTTCACTAAGTTGTAGGCTAGCCTTGGAATTGCAGTATAGCTCAGAGAGTCTTCAAAGTTGGGATCTTCCTGCCTCAGCCTTCTGATTGGCTGGTGTTGCTCATGTGTGTCATCATACCTAGTTTTAGACTTCTTAAATAAGGCCTGACACATGTAGGCTATCATTCTTATTTCCCTGTTATCAAAGAGGAGCCCTTTTAATGTAGTAGGGTAAGGTCTGTGGGAAGGAAATAAATGCAGTTTATGAATCTTTGTCTTTTAATAAGCCTGTACCCCTGAGATGCAGCCTTCACACATGTGTCTCAATCTAGCCTTGTTTTGCTTTCCCCATTGGATTAGCCAGGAAGGCTAGAACAAGTTATAGTCCAATATTTCCCTCCCCACAGATCATCTAGGCTCTAATAAAAAAAAATACCCATGCTTAGTGCATTAAGTTGGGCCCTCTAGAGAAACAGAACCAATAGGATGCATGTGTGCATTATAAAATGCCCTTCTTGTATTGGCTTACACAATAGTGGCTTTAACCCTGCAATGGCTGCCTGCACACTTGAGAGGCAAAGAACTAGGTAGCTGTCCATTCTAAGAGCCTGGCATCTCATAATGCTAACTCAGCGGCAATGAAGACCCAGAGGCCCCTGAAGGCCCTCGTGTTGAGTCTATGCTGTAAGATCAGGAAGCTGGAGTCTGGGAAGGCACACATGCTCACTCAGCAGAGCAAGGGGCTTGCTGGTGCACCAGTTCACTACCTCCCCAATACTCCTTTTCATGCAGGCCACCAGCCAGCCTGTGGGAAGGTACTGCTCACATCAGGGTGAGTCTCCCAACCTTCATTACTGTCCCACGTGTCAGTCTTTCTGGAAACATCTTCACGGACATGCAGAGGTATGTTTCGCTTGAAGGATGACAACCAGGCAACCATCACAGACATTGATGAACCCTTTCTCTTAAAGGAAGGCCCTGGTAAGAACAGATTACTTCAGTCTGTTTCATAATGACTGCTTGAAAACTCAATACTTGAAAATAAGAGGAGTTATTCCTGATTTCAACACTGAGAAACTCAAACTTACTGTGTAGCCCAAGATGATGTCAAGTTTGCAGTCCTCCTGCCTCAGCTTACCAAAGTGCTGGAATTACAGGTGTAGTCTACCACATCTAGTCTTACCATTTTTGAAGGAAGTTTTCACGGGCTATAAAATTCTACTTTGACAGGACTTTTCCTCCTTAGCACTTACATAAAACACATCTTCTGGTCCCTTTGTAAAAACTTATTATTGCATTTATTGATGCGCGCGTGTGTTTGTGTGTGTGTGTGTGTGTGTGTGTGTGTGTCTGTGTGTGTGTGTGTGTGTGTGTGTGTGTGTGTGTGTGTGTGTGTGTGTACCCACACTGTAGGTATTACATGTGGAGGTCAGAGGACAACTTGCAGGAGTCTGTTCTTTCCTTCCTTCACGTGAGTCCTAGGGTTCAAATTTAGGTTGTGAGTCTGGGCCACAAGAGCCTCTACCTGCTGCGCCATCTTCTCAGCCCTGGTCCTTGTTTTTATGAAAAGTCTGCGGTCATTCTTATGCTCTGTATGGTGTATGCCTTTAGATTCTCCTGCCTGGAAGACTTCTCTTCTCCTTTCATTTTCACTAGTTTGACTATGCTGTTTCTAGGTATGGTTTTCTGTGCAATCTCTTGTGGGATTGGTTGGACTTCCTGTGACTAACGGTAGATATTTTAAGTGAAGTTTGAAACCATCATAGTGAATGTTTCTTGAAATTATTTTTTCTCCTACTTTAGTCTTTCCTCACACTTTGAATCTCTAGTTTAGTATGTGTTGGGCCACTTGGTGTATCATCCTATAGGTTACTAAGGTTTGTTCCTTTTCCCTCTGTATTTTCTCTTTGAATTCCCATTACTTTGTCTTCGAATTTACTTTTGCCATGCTGTCAAAGAAATAAAATGTTCACTTCAGAAATTATTCATCCCTGTGAGTCTTTTTTATCCCACTCTCAAATATATCCTAAACTTCCCCCTCTGGTTCAGTCATAATATCCATCCTTTAAAAATCTGTAACTCATCTATAGGTGTTAATTTAATGCCTTTGTAACTCTGACATTTAATCGCCTGTGGATCTCTTTTCTCTTTGAAGCTTGTTTTCATGTTTTTATTTTAGACTGAATATTTTGATAATATATTATAGAGACTCTGTTCTGCTATAAGACCTTTAAAGAGTTTCAGATTTTATTCTGAAAGGCAGTTAATTAATGTAGAAGTTAATCTACACGATTTCCTTTCCTTACTGTTGGGAACTTTTCACATGAAAAAATCTGGTTGCTGTTTCGTTTCAGCATCTGTACATCACAGCATCACTACTCCTGCATCCTGGAGCTGATAAGTAAAAGAAGGGCTACTGGCACTCTGCACTGTGATGCTGTGATGTTTGATCTGAAAACAGAGATTGATGAGTCACCAGTGGCCTGGTAGTGCATGGTGTGGATACACTGGGCTACAGGGATGAGATAGCTCACTGAAACTACACAGGATTCAATAATATTACTTAGACTAATATGCAATTTGAAATTAATCAATAGTTGATTGCTAGAATTTTATTTTAATTTTTTTATAGTTGATATCCAGTCACTGAAATGGTGAAGGCAAAGGGGGGGAATAGTGTACTCCAGGATTTCCCAATCTGAACTGGCTGTCTGTTAACCAATGGGATACTCTAACAAGCTTTTTGGCCCCATCTTTTCCATAAGTTGATAACTACATGTAGAGGATTACTTAGATTCATGTGTGACCAGTAATATGGCTTCATGAGTACTGTTAATGTTTGTCCATTGAGAAGCAGAGCATATCTGTGTAGGGAGTATGTTTTCCCTGGGGGCCAATTGTAGCAAGTATGTTTTCCCGCCGGCTATCAGTCTGGTCCCACCGGCTGCCTGGTCCCACTCTTTGTTCCTCCCTGCCAGCCACCTGTTCCCACTGCCGCGCCAGCACCAAATAACACGCTGAGACTCTGTATTTGATATAATGCTGTTGGCCAGTTACTATCATTTCTTATCGGCTAGCTCTGTCTTAAATATTAACCCATTTCTACTTATCTAAGTATTTCCACGTGGTCTCATCTTACTGGCCAGAGTAGCTGGCATTCTACCTCTCTGGTCTGTCCATGTTGACTCCTCCTTACTACTTCCTCTTTCCTCCTAGTCTCCTAGTCCCTCCTATCTTGCTTTCCTATTGGCCAACAGTGCTTTATTCATTAACCAATACAAGAAACATATTTACAAAATGACATCTCCCATCATATCTGAATGTTTTTCTTTCTTTAAAAGGATTATATATTTATCTTCTCTCTCTCTCTCTCTCTCTCTCTCTCTCTCTCTCTCTGTGTGTGTGTGTGTGTGTGTGTGTGTGTGTGTGTGTGTGTGTGTGTGTAGATTAAGGAAACTTTTGCAGGAGTTAGTCCTCTCCCTTGTGGGTCCCAGGGTATCAGGCTTAGCAACAAGTGCCCTTACCCACTGAGCCATCTCACTGGCCCATGAGTTCCAATTCCCTTAATAAAGCAAACAGTCTTTGATGCTCAACTTTGGCCACTAGACACTACAGCACTACCATCCTTTATTCAGTTATGCTGCAGAGTACTTAAGAAAGAATTTCCCACTAAGGCATAATTTAAATGGGCAATCAAGGTAGACACTTGATGCCTTCCTTTAACTTAATTATTGTAGTGAGCTGTCTCACTGCATTCTCCAGTAACTGTTTTGGGTTCTGTTTTAGTTTTGCTGCAAGTTCAGAAACTTGAACATGTGAATATATGTCAGTCTTTATCACATTTCTAAAAGAAGAGGCTGGAGACATGGCTCAGCAGCTAAGAGCTCATACAGCTCTTTCAGAGGACCCAGGTTAGGTTCCCAGCACTCACATCAGAACTCGGGTCTCATGACTGCTTGTAACTCCAGTTGCAGGGACTCCAACAGCCTTTCCTGGTCTGCAAGGGCATGCATGCATATGGCACACATGAATTTAAGCAGGCATATACACATATACATACATATAATTTTAAAATAAAAAATATAGGAGCTGGAGAGATGGCTCAGTAGTTTAGGACACTTGTTGCTCTTGCAGAGAACCAGGGTTCAATCCCCAGCACCCACGTGGTGTCTCACAGCCATCTGTTCCAGGGAATCCAGTGCCCTCTTCTGACCTTTGTGGGCACCGGGCACTCATATAGTGCATGGACATACATTCAGGCAAAGCACCCATATCTATAAAATAAAGTGAATAAATGCAAAGAACTTTAAAATAAAACAAAAACTCTAATTTTATTTATTTTCTGGTCAATGTAACCACATTCAGGTATTACCATGGTTTGTCTTTGAACACAGAATGAGGATCAAAGACATGAATTGCACTCCATTTTTTTTAAAAGTTATTCAAATGACTAATACATGTATGAACAGATTCTCAACTTCAGTCATCAAAAAATGCAAATTAAAGTCATGATCTAACACCACTCTCTGCCCACCAATGTGACTAAGCTGGAAATGGACTGTACTAAGAAATTCACAAGAATGTGGGAAAATGGAATGCTCAATACACTGTTAGTAGCAAAATAAATTTGCATAATCATTTTGGAAAGCTGTTTCAAACTACCTACTACAATCAGACATGTGTATAATCTATGCCCCACTAATATTCTTGAATACCTAATTAAAAAAACACACACACACACACACACACATGCATGAACACACACACACACAACACTCCAGTAATGGGGGATGTCCTTCTGCATGCTGTGAATATGTGTTTCTCTCATTTGTTGATGAATAAAGCTGTTTCAGCCAATGGACAGGCAGAATTTAGCCAGACTGGAAATCCAAACAGGGATAGAGAAAGATAGTAAGCATAGTCAGGGAGATGCCATGTAGCTGCCGAGGAAGCAAGAGACTCGGGCATCACCGGTAAGCCAAGACCACATGGAGATACACAGACTAATAGAAATAGTAATTAAGAGAGAGCTAGCTAATAAGAGGCCTGAGCCATAGACCAAGCAGTTTATAATTAATATAAGCCTCTGTGTGTGTTTATTTGGGACTAAACTGCTGTAGGACCAGGCGGGACAGAAACTGCTGTAGGACCAGGCGGGACAGAAACTTCTGACAATACCCCCAGGAGAGGGTAGCAGCACTATTCATATTAACAAGAAAGAAGAAACAATAATAGGAAAGTTAAGTAATCAAAAATCTGCCCTCACCAGTATGCATCAGTTATGATATATTGACACAAAGAGAATAAATGAACTTACATTTAAAAAAAATGTATGAATCTCACAAACATAATGTTGAGAAGAGAGTGATAGAAATTTGAAAACAGACAAAATTAATGTGAGTATTTGAAGTTGGGTTAGTGGGCTGCTAGGTGGGGATCTAGAGTTGTAAATGGCTTACAGGACACAGTTGATGCTGTTTTTGTTTTATATGGTTATGGATTGAAGAGTGTGATCACTGAAAAATCCATTTAACTCAAAATTATTTGTACTCTTCAAAAATTCACTTTTGTGTATAAATGTTTTATGTGTATAAATGTTTTGCCTACATGTATGTTAGTGCACCATGTGCCTGCAGAGGTCAGAAGAGAGCATAAGATCCTTTGGAACTGGAGTTCTAGTCTATTATGAGCTACAATGTGTGTGTTGGGAACTGAACCCTTGCCCTCTGCTGAGCCATCTATCTGTTTTCTGTGAAATGTGATTGAAGTACATGCCATAGTCTTGCCTAACTGGCTCTGTACCTTATTAGGTAGTGTTTATTTATGTAAGAAACCATTCTCAAATCCCATTAGATCACAAACACTCTAGGAATATAAGTAAAACAGTTCCTTCCAAGTTGTTCACAGTGTGTCATTGATGGAAGGTTTGGAGCAATGCAGCCGCTAAGTCTGTGACTCTCCATGTTTGGAGAGCAAGTCAAGTCATTTTAAAACTACTTTAGCAATTAAATGCATGCAACTTGTAAAAAAAGAAAAAAAAACATTTGGTCTGTTAATGTCACGTCTGATCAGGCATGTTAGCTATTGAAGGTAGCCCTTGTGGGGTACTGATTGTGCAGGTTTCCAGGGGCCCCATGCTAACACACTTGATGACCTTTAATGCGTCTGTCTAGAAGTCCAGTCTGACCTCGATCTGAACAAAGCCTTAGTTGATGGTGTTTGCAGGAGGTTAGCTTGGTCATTTTCTCCGCCTGCATGTTTATTATGGAGTGTTAATCAGATTCCTCATTAAAGACTTCATCTGCTATACGAATGCATAATTGGCTCTGTCTGAGGGACCGCCCTTTGTCTTGAGCAGATTGCTAAAACTGCTTTAAGCATCATTAGACCAAATGATGACCATGTTAGTTTGTCTTTTGTTTGGTTTTCCACAGATTAGGACTCATTATGCAAGCACACTATGAGGAATTGTCTTCAGAAAAGCTTTTATTCTAAAGCATATATGAAATTATAAGTGTTTATTATTAAACCATCCCAATTGTTTTATGTCATACAGAACACCATTAGAGGCTAGAAGTTAAAAGTGTAAAAATATGAGAAACATGCATTACTTTTCTATTTTACTCTGTTATCATCCACTTTTATTGATAGGGTGGTTGAGGAAAAGAAAGTCTCAATATATTACTTGTTGGTTTTCTCATAAAATGAATTGATGAGATAGATAAATGGAAAATAACCACAGGAGTATAACTGTGACACACTTGTTAAATCATGTTTCCCTGAGCTTGTTTATGAAGACCGCATCTTCTGAACTTCCTCAGATATGAACCTCACAACTAAATACTCATTGCTAAATGCTCATTTAAGATTTTAGTTTCCTCACAAGGTTGACTTGTAGCAACATCTTCCTTGCTTTATTTCTTTTGCTGCAATTATGTAAGTTTGGTGGAAGTGTTGTATATGAAACTGTCGCCTGTGATCTAACAATTCCAGCATAATTGGCTTGAGCAGGTGTGCTTTGTGGTAACCTCCAGACTGTCTCTGCAATCCGGCTGCCCCTGAACTGAGACTTGGCCACAGATGAAGTTATTGCAGCCTTAGCAATGAAATCCTGGCTCAGTAAGGGTTTAGGTAGGCTTAGCTTTATAATTTGGCTTAAAAGTTCTTCTGAGTAGACAGATTTAGATGTTTATCCTTACTTTCTGACCAGAACATCTCCAGGAAAGGTATTTATAAATGTATACTTTATCAAGGAGCCAAATCCTCTCAAGTGGACCACAGATAAGGTTTTGTCAAGCATCTTATAAAGTATGATGGTAGACTGTAAAATTAGTGCTGTAATTTACACTTAAGCAAGACTATTCACTCTTTGGTTGAGGGGTTTTTGTTGTTATTGTTGTTTTGTTTGTTTATCTGAACCAAACATTTCCACAGTTGTGTTTAACAGAACCAATGTGAGAATACTGTGTTTGGATTCTAAGTGAGATTTGTTGCTAAAATGCTGGGAGAACTCACTGTGGGTTAGCAAATGGTACATAAAATTGCTAAGAGGAATAAAATAAAGCAAGTGTTAGCCAATATAGTTAAACAAAATACCACTCAAAACATTTTGTTGCTGTTTTGTTTTGTTGCATAAGTTTGTCTCTAGGATATATGTATCTTTTCTTCCATTTTGACTCTCTTGTCTTCCTTTATGAACACATCTTCTTAGTGATTTCTACACATTTAACAACTTAATCACATGCAGCCTTAGATTCTGTGTTTAAATGGTAAAGGTTTTCTACTCCCCTGGAGACATAGGGTTCAGAAGCAGCTACTTTAGGACAGATGGGTAAGTAGCTGGGTGGGTGGGTAAATGGATGGATGGATGAATGGGTGGATGGATGGATGAGTGGATAGACAGATGATTGGTTGATAGATGCATAACGATTAGAGAGAGAGAGAGAGAGAGAGAGAGAGAGAGAATATGGTACTCAACATATATCAAGGTAAATATCATACAGCACCGTCTAGTCTTATTTTCTTGGAGCTTCTTGGTCTTGTTTTTTATTCAATTGCCCTACTTGAGCTCAAGCTTTGAGAATAAAGCAACTCTCCTGCTTCAGCCTCCCGAGTAGCTAGGACTCTGGGTCCATGGCACTGAACCCATATTTTACTGTTTAAAGTACTATTCCCAAGTGTAAATGTCAACCAGAAGTAGATGGAAACCTACATTACTACAGGCACAATGCAGAAGATCAATTCTAATTGGTCCTCATATTCATTGATGTAATTTTGTGCATAACACTTAGTGTGTAGACAACTGGTGAACACCATCTGATTTTTTATTATTGTTATTATTGTGTGAAAAGGTGTTGTGCCTGCATGTGAGTCTATGTGCCATGTGTGTGCTGACAGGTTATTAGTTTTAGATATACTTCCTATATACTTAGGTTTTTTAATGTTAATTCTTATATTTATTTATTTTTTATTATTATTATTTTTTTATTTTACAGGTTGATCCCAGTTTCCTCTCCATCCCTCCCTCCCTCTTTACCTCTCTCCCCCCTCACATGCACCCTGACCACCCTCCCCTCCCATCCCACCACCCCCATTCCACATGTAGGGCTATGCTATCCAGGTGGAGTCATGTAAATCTGTCAAGCCATTTGAAGTAGGGACTAGAACTTCTCTCCTGTCTCTAGGTTAAGGGAGTATCCCTCCATGGAGGATGTGTTCACAAGGTCCTTTTGTGCACCAGGAATACATCCTGGTTCCACTGTTTGGGGTCCCTTAGGCTGCTCAGTCCTTCTAGCTGAGACCCAAATTCAGGGGATCTGAGTCAGTCCCATGCTGGATTCCCAGCTAACAGTCTGGGGGGGCCCATTATCTCCTCCTTGTTCAGGTCAGCTGTCTTTATGTGTTTCTGCAACCTGCTCTTGTCCTCTCTCTCTGCATCTGGATTGTAGTTCAACTCAGTGTTTAGTTATGGGTGTTTGCTTCTGTTTCCAACAAGTACTAGATGAGGGCTCCATGATGGTGGATAAGTTAGTTGTTGATCTCACTATCAGGGAAGGGCATTTATGGTAGCCTTTCCATGCTCAAATTGTTAGTTGGAGTCAGTCTTGTAGGTCTCTAGACCTTTCTTTAGGTTCAGTTTTCTCTTCAAACCAATAATGGCTCCCTCTTTTATGTCTCTCTCTGTGTCTCTCTCTCTGTCTCTCTCTGTCTCTCTGTCTCTTTCCCTTCTGTCTTCTGTTCCTACCCTGACTCAATCTTCCTAGTTGCACGTGCTTTCCTCTCCTCCCCTTCTCTTTCTCCTACTTCTCTCTCCATTCACTGCCCCCCACTTCCCATGTGCTCTGAGGGACTTGTCCCTTCCCCCTTTTGTGAGGGACCATATATGAATCTCTTAGAATACACCTTGTATCCTAGTTCCTCTGGTGGTGTGAATATAGGCTGGTGATCCTTTGCTCTAGGTCTAAAATCCATATATGAGGAGTACATACCATGTTCCTCTTTTTGTGACTGGGTTACCTCATTCAGGATGGTTTCTTCAAGTTCCATCCACTTGCCTGCGAATTTCAAGATTCCATTATTTTTTTTTACTGCAGAGTATTCCATTGTGTAGATGTGCCACATCTTCTTTATCCATTCTTCAGTTGAGGGGCATCTAGGTTGCTTCCAGGTTCTTGCTATTACAAATAATACTGCTATGAACATAGTTGAGCACATGTCTTTGTTGCATGGATGTGGATCATTTGGATGGAGATATATATATATATATATCCATATATATATATATATATATATATATGCTGCGTCCTGTGGTAAACTAATTCCCATTTTCCTGAGGAACCGCCATACCGATCTCCAAAATGGCTGCACGAGTTTGCACTCCCACCAGCAGTGGAAGAGTGTTCCCCTTTCTCCACATCCTCTCCAGCATAAGTTGTCATTGGTGTTTCTAATTTTAGTCATTCTGGCAGGAGTAAGATGGTGTCTCAAAGTTGTTTTGATTTGCATTTCCCTGATAGCTAAGGATGTTGAGCACTTTCTTTCTAAGTGTCTTTCAGCCTTTTTGATTTCCTCTATTGAGAATTCTTTCTTCAATTCTGTACCCCATTTTAAATAGGGTTATTTGGTGTTTTGTTGACTAGTTTCTTGAGTTCTTTGTATATTTAGGAGATCAGCAAGACCCAATAAACTCTACCAAGGAACTCCTACAGCTGATAAACACCTTCAGCGAACTAGTAGGATACAAGATAAACTCAAAAAAAGTCAGTAGCCCTACTTTATTCAGACAACTAAGAGGCTGAAAAAGAAATCAGAGAAACATCACCCTTTACAATAGCCACAAACATAAAGTATCTTGGGGTAACACCAAACAAGTGAAGGACCTATATAATAAGAACTTTGTGGCTTTAAAGAAAGAAATTAAAGAAGATACCAGAAAATCGAAAGACCACCCATGCTCTTGGATAGGTAGGATAAATATAGTAAAAATGGCAATCTTGCCAAAAGCAATCTACAGATTCAATGCAATCCCCATCAAAATCCCAGCACAATTCTTCACTGACCTTAAAAGTATAATAATCAACTTTATATGGAAAAACAAAAGACCCAGGATAGCCAAAACAACCCTGTACAATAAAAGAACTTCAGGAGGCATCACCATCCCTGACTTTAAGCTCTACTACAGAGCTATAGTTCTGAAAACAGCCTGGTATTGGCACAAAAATTGACAGGTAGACCAATGGAATCGAATAAAAAATCCTGATATTAACCCACACACCTATGAACACCTGATTTTCGACAAAACAGATAAAAGAATAAAATGGGGGAAGGAAAGCATCTTCAACAAATGGTGCTGGCACAATTGGATGATGGTGTGTAGAAGACTCCAGATAGACCCATGTCTATCAC
This sequence comes from Cricetiscus sungorus, assembly GCA_030556225.1. Lineage (NCBI taxonomy): Eukaryota > Metazoa > Chordata > Mammalia > Rodentia > Cricetidae > Cricetiscus > Cricetiscus sungorus. Next base: position 63,157,175 of record JANBXA010000069.1, on the reverse strand, counting down.
CATGCACAAAACTCAAGTCCAAATGGATCAAAGACCTCAACATAAATCCAGCCACACTAAACCTCTTAGAAGAGAAAGTAGGAGGTACCCTTGAACAAATTGGTATAGGAGACATACCTGAACATAACTTCAGTAGCACAGACATTGAAATCAACAATTAATAAATGGGACCTCCTCAAACTTAGAAGCTTCTGTAAGGCAAAGGACACAGTGGACAAGACCAAACAGCAGCCCACAGACTGGGAAAAGATTTTTACCAATTATACTTGGGTTTTTAATATACTTTTAAATTTTTCTATGTAAGTCTTTATTTGCCTTTGTGTATGCCTGTGCACCACATGTGTGCCCAGTGCCTGTGGTGGTTAGGAGAGAGTGTTGAATCCTCTGGAACTCGGGAGTTATATATAGTTGTGAGCCACCATGTGGGCACTGGGAACCAAATCTGTGTTCCCATGAGAGTAGTAAGTGTTCTTAACGTCTAAGCTTTCTCTCCAGCCCCTATGTATGTATACTTCTTTACGGGAAATGAGTAAATCAAAATTCAATATAGACTGTTAGGAAAGTCCTTTCTGGCCCATGTTCCAGAACCGGCAAGCTAGCTCACTGTTTCAGGTCATCTGTATTAGCAACACCAGGTTATTGAGAAATAATGGTATGATAAGCATTGTCAAAATACTAAATGGGCAAAGTATAACATTTTACAAATTTTTAAAGCACAGATTTAGGAATGTTCTAAATAATTATATCTGTCCACTTAAGAACTTTAGTTTGGAAAAACTATGCCAATTCAAAGACTTTGATATGCTTTGTTTTTGTCTTTTAAGAAGCTTAAGGCAATTTTAGTGACTATACAGGTGTTGACAATTGAAACTAAGAGGAGTAAAATTAATTTACTGATACACTAAACAATCATTACTGTCTAAAAGTATATACTATATAACCCAAACATCGACAGTTTTGACCAACATTCAAAATTCTAGCAAGGCTCTTTAAACTTAGCTCAGTTATGACTATATATCAATTTGTTTGGGATTGCTAGATAAAAATTAAACAAACTTGTGCATGAATATGTATGTAATTTTTCTTTGATCATCCTATTTTGACTGAAATTTTTATGCCCTTTTTAACTACTATATACATAGCTACACTCGGGGCCACCATTTGGCTTCAGCCATTATAAACTCATTTATAAATAAAAATTTCATAAACTGTTTGCAAATGAAGCTGATGAATTCTACCTCATAGTATCTTAAATTATGATACAACCCAATTACATTGAAATAAAAAACAAAGCTCATTTCATTTTTAAATTTTATCATACAGAATTTAAAAGGTCACATACAGCTTGCAACAGAGTGCTAAAATTTTTTTCTTTACATGTTGTCTTTAGAATATTAACCTGTCTCTGCCTTCCTGAACTGAGAGGGTTATGTAGTTCCAAACAAGAAATACAATTAAATTAAAAGTCAGGGCATATTTAAAGATTATAAAACAGCTGGTAAAATTAGGAATTAGACAGCCTGGTGTGCATAGTGTTACATGTTTGTAATCACAGTACTAAGGAATCTGAGAAAAATAGAAAATGGATATGATTGTATTTCATCATCTACATATATGAAATTCACACCAAAAAAAAACCCACAAAAAATTAGAGTAAAGCAAATAGCAACAACATAATTGAGTCAGCCTGGTCTACATAGTGAGATCTTGTTAGAAGGAGGAAAAATTAAGTAAAGTTTAAAATTTTAAATTGAACCCTGAGTAGTTGCATATTCTAACAGTTAATATGGACCAGCTGATGAAAAATGCCTAGGCAGTTCTCAGGGGCCTTCCTTTGGTGGGGTAATTCTTCTGACCGTGGGGGGACATGGCTAGAGGGCAGAGAGGAAGTAATCTCACAGCACAGTGTGGATGCTGATGGAAGCCAGAGAAAGACTAGAAGGTGATCCAGGATGCAGAAGGGACCCAAAGGCAGCTGGAAGTCTATTCCATCCAAGTGTTGAAGTACGAGCTTGTGGGGCCTCCAAGAATGCTCTTCCTCCTCCTCCCCCTCTTCTTTTTGGTGGGGGTGTAGGGCATGGTATGTGCTGTAAATCTGTGTTGTATGTACACCTGCCCTTGAGTGCATGTGTGGGAGCCAGAGTTTGACTTTGGGCATCTTCCTCTTCCTCTGTCACTGTCTACCATTTCTTTCTTTCTTTCTTTCTTTCTTTCTTTCTTTCTTTCTTTCTTTTTTTTTTTTTTTGGAGTCAGGGTCTCTCACTGAACCTGGAGTTTGCCATGGGCTAGACTGCTGACCAGCAAACTCCCAGGATCTACCTGTCTCTGATTCCCAGTGCTGGGATTCTAGACATGGGCCATTATACCCAGCTTTTATGTTGGTTCAGGGAATCTGACCTCAGGTTCTCATGGCATGTTGTCTTAATCCAGGTTTCTATTGCTGTAAAGAGACACCATGACCATGGCATCTCCTATAAAGGAAAACATTTAGTTGGCGCTGGCTTACAGTTTCAGAGGTTTAGTCCATTATCATCATGGTGGGAAACACAGCTCATACAGGCAGGAGAAGGAGCTGAGAGTTCTACATCTTGATCCAAAGGCAACAGGAAGTGAACTGGCCCACACTGGGCATAGCTCGGGGCATATATGAGACCTCAAAGCCCGCCCCCACAGTGATTCACTTCCTCTAACAAGGCCACACCTCTTATAGTGCCTTTCCCTATAGACCAATCATTCACACACTTTCATCTATGGGGGCCATTCCAATTCAAGCCACCACATTTGTGTATCAACACTTTTAACTCTGAGCCATAATTATAGGCTCTGCTCTTTTGTTTTTAATTGATACACAACTGTCTTGTATGACCTTATTTTTAAATTCCAAAGGAATTAAATACAGTTTTGGATTCTTTAAAGTTGAAAATACATTGGTCCCAAGAATATTAATTAATACTATATTGGAAAAACAAATCGTATGTGAGTGTGTGGTGTGTGTGTGTGTGTGTGTGTGTGTGTGTGTGTGTGTGTGTGTAGGCTCATGCATGCCTTAGTATCTGTATGGAGGTCAGAGGCCCACTCTCAGAAGCTCTCTCCTGCCACCTTGTGAGATCCAGGGATCAAACTCAAGTTGTCAGGACTGTGTGTTAGCACCTCTACCTGATGAGGCGTCTCACTGGCCTACAAATCACTTTTAACAGTAGTTTGAATGATTTACCAAGTCAAATGCCCCTACCTGTTGACATTTCATGATAAAGGACAACTACCATTATGAAAACAACCATGCTTTTTACTACCCAAGTGTCAATGCCCCCCACCCCCCTCCCTGCCCTCGGGAAATCCCTCCTCTACTTATGTCCCCTGTGGACTGCAGTCCTTCCTTGCTATTTTTAATCCTTTATTGGCTCGTGAGTCCCACTCTCTCTTTTTCCCAACTGATAAGCTGCTCCCCAAGTTCCCATCTGTTAAGAGTTCCTGGGGCATTTGGGGGTTTGCTTGTTTGTTTTCCCAAGGAACCTCTATGTAGCTCTGGCTGTCCTGGAACTCACAGAGATCTGCCTGCCTCTGCCCTCTGAGTGCTGGGATCAAAGGTGAGTGCCACCACCACGTGGCTCATCATGTTCATCTTTAAAAGTATATTTTCACTTAGAATAAAAGTCTAGGGTAGCATAGGGGAGGGGGTTGAAGAAAAGGCACGAAGGTTGAAAGTACTTCTTGTTCTTGCAGAGGATCTGGGTTCAATTCCCAGACACACTGGCAGCTCACAAATGTCCATAATCCAGGTCCAGGGAATTCAATGCCCTCTTCTGACCTCTACAGGCAACGGGCACACATGTGACACAGATATCCATCAAGAAAAGCACTCATACTTATGAAATAAAACAAACTTTCAAAAATTAAAAAGCTAATAAATCTAGATTTAAGTTATCATCAGCATCATTTATTTTTCAATGCTGGGAAAAGAACAAGCTCAGGGCCTTGAGCATAACAGACAAGCACTCTACCATGGGCTGCATCCCCAGATCTTGGAGTGATTCTATTGATTCTGAAAATACTCTGTCAGAACAACTCCCATTGCTTTTATTGAAATCTCATGTGTCCTTTCTTCTAGCTCCTCTTAAGTTTTTCTCTTTGCTTTTGGTTCTCAGTCCTTTTACTATGATGCCTCTATTGTCATTTATTTGTGTTTATTGCTCTTGGGGAATACAACTCCTCCTAAGTGAATACCTGGATATTTTTGGTCACTTGCAAAGCATCCTCAGGCTTTCCCTTAACGTACAGCTTGTGGCCCATCTACATTCTCTACTTCTGGAATTTCTATAGGAGTCTTGGAACTTTGCACACACTCCATATTCACAAGAACAACCCATCTCAAAGGCCCCCTGTTTCTCCATATTAATGTTTTAGACCATTATACCACAGATATATTGCATATCATAAAAAAAAATCCCTTACTTAAGAATGGACCCCTAGTTTCTGATCAGCTTTCAAAGAATCAGTGTACAATGTCTTCATTTGATTTTTCACCTTCTTGTGAACTAAATGGCTGTTTCTGCTTTAAAAAGAAAAGAATCATCCATCTCGAATGCTGTTTTCATACTTAAGCTAGCTGTCTTTTACAAGCATTAGTTGCTACTCACCCATACCGACGGAAAAAGTCTGCATCTTCCATTTATTGCCAACAGCCAGGCATCTACAGTTGTGGATGCAGATTTCTGTTTCAGTCTTTGTCTGAGTGGCTTCCAAAACATCATCCTATAGGTTTTTGGAATCTGTGCCAAATTCAGCTCGGATTAAGTTTCTTTGTTAGAATTGCTTTTTAAAAGCATCTGGACCAGGAATCATACACTGCAGCACGGCAGAGGAACATTTGGAAACCATCAGAGACATCATAATGAAGGGCGACTACTATTGTTTGCTGTTCTTAGGGTAGGTAAAGGCTGTCACAAAAAATAATATCATTAAGAATTTAGGGAATGTGAGGCTCTTAGCATTTAGAAATTAAGCCCCTCATGACTTTACTTAAAAATGATAATACTCAATAGTATTATTGTTTCTAAAGACATCATGAAAAAAATTCAGAGTAAAAATGAAATGTCTTTTTAGGACTGTTCTCAGGAGGCATGTAAGGTTTAAAATGTGGGAATTAACATCACAATTTACGTTTGCTTTCTTCCTAAACTTCAGCTTGCATCATTTGCATAAAGAAGTTGGCTTAGACTTCTAGCCAGTGATAATCTACCCACCCTCTTAAAGGTGAAATACCATTCTTTAATAAATAAAGAAAAATTAAATTTAAAAAAAGAAAGAAAGAAAGAACACTCCCTCCAGGCAAAACCTCTCATTTCTAGTGATAATTGTGTGGCACTCAGAGGCTAGACTTTCAATATGAGTCTCTGCTCTTGTACTTGTGAAAGGAACCTCCGTCTACCATGGGCTTTAGGCTTTTCAATAGTTTCCACAGTGATTGATGGATTCTGGAGAGATCGTTTGATTATCCCGTATATCAACACGAGGAGAGACATTTTAGGTTGACATCCAAGTGATTTAGTGGATAAGCTCCAGACTTAGAAACCAAAAGGAAAGAGTTCTTTCTCTGTTTGGAGGGTGGCCTTTGTCACTCTCCCTTCTGTGTTATTCTTACATCTAGAAATAACTCTCCCCTCTGTGCTCACTTCAAAAGGATAGTGTGAACCTGCAAGATCGTATTTCAACCCAAATGTACCTTCTCATACTGCATAGAGGATAATCAAATAATCCCTCCAAAATCCCATCAACCATGCAATCATCCATTGACCACTTGAGTGTTAAGGTGTTTATAGTATACCTTAATTAAGGTGTGTGTGTGTACGTGTGTCTGTGCATATATATATACATATACATATATATGCATATATGTGTGTATGTATGTGCATGTGTGTGAATGTATGTATGCGTATGTGTGTGTATACATCTACATATATATGTATTATGTCTTTATGTGTATGTATGTGTGTACTAGATCTTTCATATGGAGATCTTTCCCTTTTACAAAATCCCTAGTATGTGTTTATTTTTCATCATGCCATCAACAAGAAAATACTAGTGGAAGGTGGCTGGGTCCTCCAGAGAATAAGGAAATAGACCCCACTTTTCCATAGCCTCCCTTTCTCTACAGTAAAGACGTGAAGTGTGACCCTGAGCTCTGTGCTATACTGAAGTTTTTATTGATTGGTGTACGAATGTTTGGCTTTGTTCAGCTGAGTACTGGTGGTAGGAGCTCCCAGCGTGTGTAATACATTATCTTATTACTCTCCTTTTATAAAAGCTGACCCTGAAGGGACAGTGGAAGGAGGAGAGCTTACTCCGGCTTTCTGGAAAAGCAATCAATCCTACTGCTCATGCGGCAGCCATGTCTCTGGCTGTGCTCATGCGCTGGGCCCTTTCTCCGTTTATTAAAACAGAAATGCAGCTGCTGCCCAGAGGTGCAGCTCTACAAGTGTGCTTTCATCGTGTTGCTAAGAGATTCATAGCCAGCGCTGACATCATTTCAGCTGTGGCCTTTTCATTATTAGAGCTTTGGGTTTCAAGTTTGTTTATTAAAGATTTAAAGCTATAGGCTAAATCACCAAATTGAAATCCACTTACTTTCCTATACTACAATAAGTGGACAAGGTGTGCTGGGAAATGTAGTTTTCAAATCTTGCCACCAGATGAAGTCTTTCAGTTGTGAAAATGTATTGTATCAAAAAAAAAAAAAAAATGTCCTTAGCATCTCTTCATTGTCAGGAAGGCTCACGTCGCTCCGTTTTTGAAAAGTACATTTTAGCCAGACGCTTTAAGGTTGTTGACTATTAAATGTTAGTAAAAATAGTGGCCAGGACTTTTATTTAGCCCTAGTGGCAACTTTACTGTGTACTTCATCTGTTTCTTATGCATCTCTAAAATCACTAATTCTTTAAGACGTACGGCATTCATAGTGTTTATGATGATTTTTAGTTCTCACTATAGACTTATCTTCAGCTCCCTTCACTTATGAGTCAATGTTTGTCATGGCTGTGCATTTTCTATAGGAAAAACACGAATTAAGAGAATACCTTTTTCTCTGTATTTTAATGTAAATTCTATTCTAAATAGAATTTACGTTGCATCTGGCACAAAGACTTTTATAATGACATTAATGAAACAAGAAGTTCATAATTTAAAATGTCTCCCTTTGGGGTCATTACAGCTCTTGCCTTCTCACTAAATCATAGTCTGTTGGGCTATGCAGGCTTAGCTTTTGAGCCAAATGGTTAGTCTCTCTGATGGCCACCCCTCATCCTGAAGCTACCCAGCCGTCACACAATGAACACAGCTAATAGTCTCTTAAAAGAAAGGCCAAGGGGTGGGGTGGGGGAGGCAGCATCGTCTGAGCCAGAAATTGGGGGGAAGACACAGTGTGCACTCCTCACTACATGCAGACATTTCAAAACCACAGTTGTCTTTAACAATGGTTACAATTAAAACTACTCATTTTGGAAAATAGATATTATATACACATATATAATGAAAGAGAATTTTAAATGCAGTGGTTATCTCTATATTAATGGTAGTTTCACTGGATAAGTCTCTAGTAAGAGCTGCAATATTTTCTACATTAAAAGTGGGTTTAGCCAGGTGGTGGTGGTGCAAGCCTTTAATTCCAGCACTGCTGGCAGCTCTCTGTGAGTTTGAGATCAGCCTAGTCTACAAGAGCTAGTTCCAGGGCAGCCTCCAAAACTACAGAGAAATCCTGTCTCGAAAAACAAAACAAAACAAACAACAAAAAAAGTGGGTTTAAAGACCAATAATAAATAGTTACTTATTTTTAAATGAAAATGACATTTTGATTCCCAGTTTCTATTTTCTATTTTTACAAATTTTAAATTTAGAGCAGATACCAAACACCATATGGGGTACTTCTGACTACTGGAAAATTTATTTATCAATAGCCAAATTTCAGCCAGGGTGTGGTGGCTTGAGTGAGAATGGCCCCCATTCATGTGTTTGAAATACTTGGTTACCTGTTGATAATGACCTGTTTTGGGAAGGATTAGTAGGTGTGGCTTTGTTGGAGGAAGTCTGTCACTGCGGGTGAGCTTTCATCTTTCTTTTCTTTACATTTTTTTCTTTTTCAAGACAGGATTTCTCTGTGTAGCTTTGTAGAACAGGCTGGCCTTGAACTCAGAGAGTTCCACTTGCTTCTGCCTCCTGAGTGCTGGGATTAAAGGCAGAGCTTTCATCTTTCAAAGAGCACACTGTTCTCAGTTACCTTTCACTGCCTGTGATGGTCGCCTCAGGATGTGAGCTCTCAGCTGTTGCTCCAGCAACATGCCTGCTGCCTGCTGCCTGCTGCCTGCTGCCTGCTGCCTGCTGCCTGCTGCCTGCTGCCTGCTGCCTGCTGCCTGCTGCCTGCTGCCTGCCTGCCTGCCTGCTGCCTGCTGCCTGCTGCCTGCCTGCTGCCTGCTGCCTGCTGCCTGCTGCCTGCTGCCTGCTGCCTGCTGCCTGCTGCCTGCCTGCCTGCCTGCTGCCTGCCTGCTGCCTGCTGCCTGCTGCCTGCCTGCTGCCTGCTGTCTGCCTGCCTGCTGTCTGCCTGCCTGCTGCCTGCTGCCTGCTGCCTGCTGCCTGCTGCCTGCTGCCTGCTGCCTGCTGCCTGCCTGCCGCCATGCTCTCTAGCAGGATAAGCATGTACTCACCCCCTGGAACTGTAACTTCAAATAAAGCCTACCTTCTAGAATTTGCCTTGGCATCATATCACAACAAAGAAAGGTAACTAAGACATGGGGTATTTCTGTGGCTGCAGTTTGCCAATATAAAATCCTCTGTTTCTTCAGGCACACACTGTTGGTACCAGTGCCATAGTTTGAATGGTGATTGCCCTACCTAAGGCATGCATGTCAAAGGCTTGGTCCAAAGGGTGCCACCGTGGTAAGGTAGTAGAACACAAGTCCTAGAGGCTAGTCTTTGGGTCATTAGGCCAGTCTTGAAGGGATTGTTGGGGCTCTCCTATCTTTGCTTCCTCGTCTGAGAGGAGCTACCTCCCTCACAGACCTCCTGCTATGATGGTGTGCCTTACTGCAAGCCCCAAACAAAGGAAGAAACCAGCTGTGCACCAGAAGGAACCTCTCTACTCTTTAAGATAATTACCTCAGGCATTTTGTTACACTAACAGAAAGCTGCTTAATACAGCCAAAAATCCAGATCAGAGAATATCACTTTGTATCAGCTCATATGAAAAGTGCTCATCAGTAGGATAGTTCAGACTTTCAGAAACAAAATTTTAAAATACATTATGCTTAAACTACAGCATGATAGAATAATGATTCCCAGGCAGTATTTACCATTTCTTTATTAATCATGAATGGATGATAGCATCCAGTCTTTCAGCTACAGAAACTGAACAACCATGGTAGGTTTTTAAAGTTATGTTTATCGTGTGCATATATATGATACATATCTCAGCAGGAATATGGAGGTCAGAGGATGACTCATGGAAGTTGGTTCTTGTATTGATCACTTTCAAAAAACTCCATGACCAAGGCAGTGTATAAAATGACCCGTTTAATTGGGCTTAAATTCCAGAGGGTTAGAGTTTATAATGACAGTGTGAAGACATGGGAGCAGGTGATTGGAACAGCAGATGAGAGCTCACATCTTGATCCACAGCCAGAAGATAAAGAACATGGTGGGAATGGCTGGAGTCTTTTGAAACCTCAGAACCCACCCCCACCACCCACTCTCACTACCCCCCACCACCCACCCCACTACCCACCACCACTACCCACCCCTACTACCCACCCCCACCACCTACCCCACTACCCACCCCCACTACCCACCCCTACTATCCACCCCCACTACCCACCCCTACTACCCACCCCCACCACCTACCCCACTACCCACCCCCACTACCCACCCCCACTACCCACCCCCACTACCCACCCCTACTACCCACCCCCATCACTACCCACCCCTACCCACCCCCACTACCCACCCCCACTACCCACCCCACTACCCACCCCTACTACCTACCCCCACTACCCACCCCACTACCCACCCCCACTACCCACCCCCACTACCCACCCCACACCCACCCCACTACCCACCCCCACTACCCACCCCACTACCCACCCCCACTCACTACCCACCCCACTACCCACCCCACTACCCACCCCCACTACCCACCCCACTACCCACCCCCACTACCCACCCCACTACCCACCCCACTACCCACCCCACTACCCACCCCCACTACCCACCCCCACTACCCACCCCCCAGTGACACACCTCCTCCAGCAAGGCCACACTTCCTAATCCTTCTTAAATATTGCAATCAACTAGGGACCAAGCGTTCAAACATATGAGCCTATGGGGGCTGCTCTCATTCAAACCAACAGAGTTCTCTTGTCCCATGGAAGAGAAGTCTCCAGGCTTGACAACAAGTTGCTTTTAGTCACTATCTTGTGAGAGTACGAGTTGAATTTAGATTCCTCAAGTCCAGGTCTCTGTCTGAATTTTTATTCTAGATATATGTTCCAAATAATCAGGAGTCTCAAGTCCTGTGTTCTGTGAAGGGTGGGTGTTAGGTTAAGATTACTAACACCACCACAAGAAGATGAAATAACTTAAATTTTGTCTTTTACATTTCATTAAAAAAAACTGCAGTTGAACTTGATGGCTCATGCCTGAGGCAAGGGATTTCATTTCCATGAATTGAGGCCAACCTGGGCTAGTAAGTGGGACACTGTCTCCAAAACAAAGAAAAATCCTCTTGTGAGTAACAGCTATTTTTCTTCTATGGGACTGTCAAATACGGCGATGCATTCTTTACAAAGAACTACTGATATTAGACATGCTGAGTGGGGAATGTGGTATCCACAGAATCATTATTACAGTTTGAGATATGCAAAACAGCCATCAGAAGAAATGGTTCTTCTATTTTTAGGGGTGAAAATTAATTTAAGATAACTTGAAAATAATTTGTTTAGCGATCTAAGTTTCTCTTAAAGCCAAAATTATGCTCAGTGTTTATATATAAAGGTAATAATCAACTATACCAGCTATATCTTATCTGATTTTGTAAATATGTTGTGTGTACACTTCGGGGTCTGTGTATGTGTGGTGTGTGTATGTATGTAGTATGTATGTATGTATGTATGTGTGTGTGTGTGTATGTGACCATAGCTAGCAAGTGGGAAGAAAAGGAGAAAGGAAGGAATGAGCAAACTATCCCAATATAAGAAAAGACAGGCACAGTTGTACAATTGGAGTATGAGGGTGAGCATGCATCTGGGTTTTCAAGTAGATAAATGGTGTCAGCCTCATGGTCAGGTGTTTATAAAGGCACACTGCTCAGCAGGATGCTGATAAGGGAACTGAAGGAAGTTTAAGGACTGAGCCTTGCTTTCAAAGAACGTAAGATGAGTAGATGTGACTAAATTAACAACTAAGAATCAAGAGGCCGGAGTTTCCATTGTTGGTGTGCGATGAGTTCACTTTTCAAAGGAGGTACAATTTGCACACAGCCGTTCCTATAATCCGATCCTTTCTGCTTCCATTAGGAAATTTTAGCTCTTTTGCTTAACATGTGTGATATGTCACGACTCCTTGTGTGAAGAAGCGAGTCTGTTCCAATGCTGTGATGTCACTGTTATGTTTTCTGTATTGGAGAACCTGAAGATCTGTTTATGTATCCCTTCCTGAGAAAAAGAAAGCCATTCTGGTGTTTTAATCCAAGCCCTGGTAGCAGGCTGGATAGGCACACTTACTCTTTTTCCCATCTGTCCATTTTCCACTGGACAAAGAAGAATATTAGTAGGGAGGACCTATTGAGTTGCTTAATTTATCGATGAAGATAAATTTGCAGAGAAGTTTTGCTAGTTACTGTAATACTATTAACATCAAACCTTATACAAAGACTAGAATTAACATTGTGATGAATGGCATTGCTTCTAGGACTGTATAGACCATGACTGTTTTACAATGGGGAAGTCATTTGTGGTCAGTGATGTATGAAATGTGGGTTTAGATGCCAAAATGTAATGAAGTTAAATTTATGTCACTCTCCTCTCTTCCCTATGAACTAACCAAGAAGCTAGCATGTTGCTCAACAGCTGGTGTTGATGAAAAGACACTGGACTTAATATATAGCAAGGTTGGTTATGTAAACCCAGGACAATAG